>JAODJX010000037.1:15483675-15501171 GCA_026776945.1 Isichthys henryi
TTTGCCTTGGGTGACCCTACCAGGGGCATAAAGCCCCAGACAACATAGCTCCTGAGATCACTGGAACACGCAAACCCTCCAGGAGAGGTAAAGCAAAACCAAACTGGGTGATATGTAGTCAGTGGCTGATAAAGATCAGTAACAAATCTGGGTGAAGAATACAGAATAAGAGGGAATCAAAGTTGCAGCTGATGAGCAGGACTACCTTAGCCTGCCAGGCATTGACAGTTCCCTGGGCATTGAGGCGACCAAACCAGGGATGCCAAGGACCATTGATAATACTGGAGGCAGCTGAGCTGGCTGTGATCTGGTCATTACCAATCCTCCCATCTTCCATTCCCAATGGCACTGAGCAGCCTGTGATTAAATAACAAATTATTACTAACATGCCACCATCTGAGGACACAAGACAGCTCTCACCCAACTGATATGTAAGGATAAAAAAAAACATTAAACAAATGTTCAGAAGTCATGTTAAAATGCTAAATCTATAAGTAAAGCCATTCTAACACAGAATCTTTCACTTAAATCCATCCATCCATTTTCTAACGACCCATTCTGGTCAGGGTCTTTCACAGATTCTCAGTATTTGTATTACTTTTAAAGTGCACTGCATTGAAATTTGTAATCTTCAACCTACCATCAAGCTCACATCCGTAGAACTCCATGCGTACCGTTGGTCTGTTATAGGAATGGAGTGGGTGGAGCCGGATATACCGACCAATTAAAGGAGGGAAGAAAGTGTTCTCTTTGACATCATGGGAATTCTCATTCCCTGTAAATGCCTTCATGATGAAAATAATCAGTTATTCAACCAAATACATCAAATGCACAAATACATCTAACAAATGAATGTTTTCACTTGCCTTGTACGAGACCCATTTTTTCCCATCGGTCCTGTAGGAAATCGTGTAGTTCAAGACATAGTGAGATGTCAACAAGCGCTCCTTAGCTCCTTGTGTTGCCACTTTGCTGATCACCACCGGCCGCTGGAAGTCCACCTGACATACAAATACCATGAGACATACGGCACCAGTCACAGGTTAGGACATTCCAGGTCACCACCTCATGACTGGCATTGCGGAGACAGCTGGGTCAGCCAGTCCCTGGAACAGTTGGAGTTAAGGATTTGAACTGGCAACCTTCTGAGTTCTAACCCACAGATCTGCCCCACCCCCCGACAAATCAGTTTTTATGCTTTTTTGGTCAGTTCCTAATTCCATACAGTATATGCTATGTTATTTTATAGTTTGAATGTTTTGTAATTATGCTAATCTGTAGAGAAAATAGTACAGATAAGCTTTTCTATAGGTAGGTGTGTCCAAACTACTGACCGGTACTGTATTTCATACGACAGCCAATCCAGTCTCACTCCCGTTGCTCACCTGGATCCAGTCGGAAGAAGCTTTATCTGTGCTCCAGGCGTTGAATCTTCCTGTGTTATGTAGTCGTGCCAAATGGGGTTTCCACTCTCCTTCAAGGTAAGAAGATTTTAATATAGCCTGTCAACTTATGCTTGGTGTTTTGAAGACCGGGACTTGGACATGACAAAATTGTCAACCATTTTGGGAGGATTATGTCAATATGTCTGTAATGTCCTAGTTAGAAGAAACTAGTTGTTTTCTTTGCATGTCTTCAAAGATCTTTTCTGAGAAATGGTTGAGAAATGTGCAGTGTTAAGTCAACCACTGGCATCAGTCTGATTATAAGATCTAAAAGAGGCGAAGACATTACCTGTGTATTTAGAGGCCGTAATTTGGTCGTCCTTTACACTGTTGGAGGCTAGACCCAATGGATGTTCACAGTCTACCATATATGAGAAAAAGTTAAACAGCAAGCATTATGTTGAAACATTGCGCATTAAGAAAAATGAGTCATTGAAACAGAGCATGGTTTGGAGTTCGCTATACCATTATCTACAATCAGGAACAGTGTCTGCATCCCTTTCTGCTGGGAGTCCCCCACTTCGGATTCTAGCAACCAAAGTCCTGGTCTTGAAGGTAACATCTCCAGAGTTGCAAAGCTACCTATAAAAACAAGCAATGGGAGTCAGGGAATTTGAGGAAAGGAGGATTTGGGCCTATGTGCATGTCATTTAAGTAAAAATGTGAAATGGAAAAGTGCTTGAATTATTATCTATAAAGAAATATATGGTTGATGTTTAAAAAAGACTAACCGGGAAGTAGTAGATGAACACCTTGGCGATAATCCTGCTTCTGTTTTTCCACAAAAGTTTGTCCGTGGAAATGAATGCTGTGAACGTCCTTTGGGGAGCCCATGTTGAACACATGCCACCTCACCAATTGGTTTGCATACATCCTGAGTCCTTTTAAACTGTAGATGATGCCATTTATAGCTGCAAAATAGCAATCATCCACAAAATCCACAAGAGGCTAGATTATACGTTTGGTATATTGGTATATTTGGTACATTTGATGAAACACACATGATAATTTATTCATTGATACCAATAACTTTCAAACCCATCTTAACTTCTCATCATTCATAAAATACAGTAATTGCATATTCATCTATGTGTGCAAAGACATACATTGATAGTGGTGATATCCTACCAGGGAATTTCAGTTTGTCTTTGCTCTGTGAAACAGCCTTTTTGTTTTGCCTCTCGATTCTCTCCACATTTTTTTCATAATACCAACTCTTAGTTTCATCAAACGTCATGAATAGTAGAAAAAACTCTCTCATGTCCTTCATCTCCTTGCTCAGTATTCCTTTCCGGCAGATTAGCAGCGGGCCGATCAAGCCCGAATTGATATCTCTTTCCTACAGAGAACCACAAAAAGCTGTTGTTTCATGAAGTTATGGGAAACTCTATTTGGCAGACGGCAAGAGAAATCAGTCAGCACTTACGGGGTTCACCGCAGAATAGTAAACCCATGTTCTACAGTCCGACTCATGAGGCTTCGGCCCAGCATCGGAACCCACAGTCCAGACGTAGCTGTACGTTTCTTGCGGTTTAACCTCATTATCAAGTTGATACCATTGAGGAGAGTCGTCATCGTATGTCATTCCTTCCATTTGTTTCGTGTAGGAAACACCGTGCGCATGCAAAGAATACGGTCTGCTGGCGAGGTTTTTGAAAAAAACCTTAAAAAAAGAGTTTTGCGATTGCGTTTTTGCAACATGTTATTAATGTAAAGCAATGAAAAAGCAATTCAGTGGATAAAACAAATTCAGACCGAACAGTAGGTGGTTGTGCACATAGTAGCCTTGGATCAGCTAAAGAGTTTGTACGTATTTGTTGAACATGACCTTCGTAATCATGGTATCGGTGGATACCGGATGCTGTCAGCATATTACATGCAATGGTAAAGGTTTGTGAGCTTTTAAATATTTGAAATATCTGTGGAACCATGTGTCAGTTATCAGTGTTACCACGATGGTCTCATCGTTAGTATCGTACTGTTACGATGGTTATCAGTGTTACCACGATGGTCTCATCGTTAGTATCGTACTGTTACGATGGTTATCAGTGTTACCATGATGGTCTCATCCACTTCAGCCTTTATGACTGAACCAAGAATTCCAAGGTGTTCATCAACTTCTCCCCGGGTGTCAACTTGGCTGAAATTGATGTCCAGATATCTTTGGAAAACTACCTTAGTGAGCTTTGTAGGCCCATTTTCAAGGTTTGATCTCTCCTGTCTCCTGCACAAATTCATGAAATATAGTCAGGGGCAACTGGGAATTTAAAGAGACTGGCATTCAAATATGCAGCTTCTAAATATTGAACCAAACAGGACAAACATCTAAAATCCTAAAAAGAAACATTTGCTTCATTCATCATGAAGGCTAATAATGTTCCATAGTGTTCAATTTCAGTACTTTTCCAGCAGAGTATGCAAAAGTAATTTTAATTTTTTTGTTCCTTTACCAAATCGTCTTCAGTAAATTGATTCAAATTATAATTATTTGATAAATAAAGTGTTTTAAATATCTGTCTTGTCTTTGATTGTTTTTCTACCAAGGATTATCATAAATAGGAATATAAGCAGATACCTTGGCCCGTATCCTTCATAATCCCATTCAACCTCTTGTGCAGCGATGAAATATATTCGCACATTTTCCCCTGATACTTGTGAGACATAATTTTTTGTGATTACATTTGTCTGGCTGTAAGGTTGCTTGTAATTCACAAATTCATATTCTTCTTCTTTGTGTTCTTCGGCGAGGATGTTAATATGGTCATAGTCAGTCAAGGTTGGCGTGTATAAATCATAATCATTGAAGTCTTGCCTAGGTACACCTATAACCACTGCTTTTTCAGTCAGATCTTCATGACTGTACAGGGGTCTTGTTCCTCTCGGGCTGAAAGCAGGGGGCGGGATCCCCCTCGGTGAGATTTCACTTCTGGGTTGTGGCTTATATACCATTTTTTTCCTAGTTTTAACTGCCTGGTCTTTTTGTGGCCTAATTCTTTTATATTTCTTCTTCTTTTTTTCTGCATTTGCCTTTTCCAGAACAAGATTCGAATCTCCTTTGATGTATTTGGCCATGTGATCACTCATTTCCATAGCCACCATGCTATGCTGTCCTTCGTAGCCCCAGTGTTCCATTTGTTGATCCAAGAAGCTGCTGATAATAGCCTCCTTACTGTTATTTTTAACGTAAATTACTATGTCTTCGTCCTTATCACTGTAATCTAGTTTCTCCTCAGAGCTGTTGTCTGCATCCTTACCATGAGCTAAGGACGTCTTGGATGCATTGATAAAAAGATTGTGTGCCTGGGGATCCAAGGTGCGTGTTTCATTCACTGACGTGTCAACATCATTTTCCAAAGATGAAACATTCTTCAATCCCGGAAGCATAGTACTTTTGCCACCTGTACTCATGGACTTTTTGTTCTCTAATAATGTTTCTTCTGAGCTTGAGTAGTCATAATCTGAAGATTTTGCTGCAGTGTGATGAACTTTGTCCTCATAAGCTGACTGATCTGTATCGCGTATAGGATGTTTCACTTCTTTTGTTAAATTGATATAGGTTCTGTTCAGAATTTCTGTATTTGTTTGGGACAAGTCTGGTGTTGAGGTCGCTCCGGAAAAGAAACTTAAGTTGCCTTGTGTTGGCTGAATTTCAGAAGGCCTTACATCTTCTGTTATATTCATTTTAGTTCTATTCAGAATGTCTTGGTTGCCTTGGAACACGTTTGATGTTATAGCTCCTTCAGACAAACTTTGATTACTTTGTCTTGTAATATTATCTATGATCAGAGATGTGTCTTCATTCTTAATGTGGCTAAATATATTTTCATCATAATCAGTGGCTTTGTTACCATCTGTATCAGATGTTGTGTTGTCAAGTAAGATTTCTTTATCTTCACCACTAAAAGAGTTATTGGTAGATATGTTATAAAAATTCACAGTATTTTGATCGGCTGAGTGGTCACCCACGGAGATGTTGGAGGAAATGTTGGAGGAAATGTTGGAGATGTCCAGCATGTAACTGTCGGCAGTTACATTCTCTCCCTTATTTTCACCGTTGGAAGACTTATTGGTACATATATTACAAAAATGCACATTTTGATCAGCTGACTGGTTCATTGCAAGCACATTTTTATCGTCACTTCCTATAGAATCAAAATCTTCATAGTCCCACACAGAGATGTTGGTGGAGGCGTTGGAGATTCCCAGCCCGTAAGTGTCTGCTGTTGCATTGTCTCTCTTATCTGTTGTATTTACAACAAATAAGCCTTCTGCAGTGTCAGATGGCTGTTTTGTCCCCTGAACAGCATTACCATTCAGCTGGATCATTGGTCTTGGTGTGGTTACCTGCTCCACTGTGCTAATAACCTCTGTGGTGGTATTGATTTGCTGGGTAGAGTTAATGTAACTGTTTCCATCTATCTCGTTGATGTTAGTTTTGCCTGAAAAGTCTTCATCAGGTGTATCTTCATGACCAGGCCACAGAGGATCTATACTTTCTTCTAGTCTCCTTGTGGTATTCCAAATTCTACTGCCATTGTAAGAACCTTCAATCAGCATAGTTTCATTGAAAGTAGCTATTTCACTAGACTTCTCACACTTGCTTGACTTATTGTAGTTGCAGTCTGTATCAGTGCCATTCTTTGTCATTGTGGAGTGGGTGAGACTTTGATTTCTCATTGCATTTCCAGCTGGTGATAATTGGTCTGTATAATCGACTGCAGAGAGATCTATGTTCTCCATATCATCCTTTAATCCCGCTGATGTATTTTTAAACGAACGAAGGCCTAGCATGCTTGCCCAGTAATCAGTAGCTGCATCCACTTCTGTATTTTCATTCTTCGGCTTAACTTCTTCTTCTTTAATCTTTTCACTGGGCTTTGCCGGTTTCCACTCCGTTACATGATCAGACTCAGGAACCTTTGGGATCTGCCTGAAGTCCTCATAGTAATAGAACTCCCTGTAGCATTCAAGGTCTTTAAACTTCAATCTCATTCCTTTCTTCATGTCAAAAGAGTTTAATGAACTGAAAAGCCAGTGACCTACAGGAACAAAGAGTTTAATTTTATCCATGCAGTAAAAATAAAAACATCAGTAATATTCTGACTTTTGTCGGAAGAAATATCATTCTCTTATCCTGTCACGGTTTTGTTTTGTGCTAACTCACCCAAGTTATCCATGGTCATTGAGATGGTCTCTCCAGTCATGGGAAACAGGGCTAACACATCCTCTGTCCTCTTATCCAGCTCAAAATTATGGCCATAAAATGTGACAGTTTGGATGTGGTCTTGTGCCCCAACACTGGTCACATGCCAGGTCACTATTTCACCGTTGCAGAATAGCAAGTCTGTTCCACTGTCATATACAAAACCATTTATTGCTGTTGAAATGAAGGGCATCAAATTAAACTATTAATTAAATTGTTACTGAAGACCAAGTGAAAGGAATCTGCGTTTGAATGATATAGGGAATATGCCTTCCGTAATGGTTACAACTCAACTATCTGAGAGTAGATCTTGGAATCATCACATTAGAGTGCATTTGAACCAAACAAAGCTGAGAAAAAAAGACCATAGTACTTACTATGCATCACATTTGAATTATAAAACTCTGTGTTTTCCTTGTCCACTCTTGAAGGATCAGTGCAGTATGTCTTGATGTTTTCATCAATGTACCAGCTTTTGTTCTCATCAAAAACAGCCGTCATTGCCTGCTGCTCTTTATCTGCCTTCAACTGTAATGAAACTATTTACTAACTTCTGTCAAAGTAAATAGTGCTTTAATATTGTTTTTTTTTTTTTTTTGTTTATTTTACCAGATCATGTATTAGGGCAGCTGCATACTTCAAACAGAATTGATGAGATTGTATGAGGGGCGATTGCTGCCTGTGCATTGGCCCCGAGGCAAACTTTTTCATTTGTTCTGATCCCACCCACTGTCCGTGATTGGCTGTACAAAGCATGCAGTCTCATGTGTCATGAGTGCCCTGCAATCTTCTGGAAGTAAAAGCAAAAGGCGAAGCAATCACGAATGCCTTTGTGGGAAGACTAGCGCGAAGTTATCCACATTTATATGATTGGCGATGTAGAGATTTTGAGGATGTGCAGACAACTTGCCATTCATGGGTAGAAATTGCAAATAAGTATGTATTTATTTCTGCTCTGTATGCCTGTCAGCTGCACTGAGAATTTTCAGCGCCTCTTAGAATTGTGACGCTCCTACAATAATTGTTTTATTATGAGAAAGAAACCTGACATGTGCCTTTGGGATCAATTTGACCCCAGGGTAGGCGTGAGAGTTACTTATGCCACGGATTGTTCTGGCCGACATGTTGGAATTTACATCGTTTGAAGTATGCGGCCACCCTAAGTCATAAGAGAGCCTCGTTACCTGAACATTCCTCTTGTTGAGGGATTGGCTCTTGCAGATGAGTAAGGGCCCAATGAGGCCGGATGCCATGTCTCTGAGAGGGTTCACTGCACTGTGGTACATTCTCGTCAAGCACTGTGGGTCCCTGATGGTTGGCTCATCTTCATCAATGACCTTCCACACATATGTATATGTTTCCCCAGGCTGCACCGAATGAGTCTGATTTCCTTTGGAGGAGAAACACACATTCACACACTGGGAAGTCTACACGTGTTGCCACAGATTGGATCATTGGAGTTTGTCCGACTTCAACTACAGGGATTTCAGCCCCGCACAAATTTTTTTGCCAAAAATGTGAAATAATCCATGGTTCAAAGGGTATTTATGATATTTGAGAGAGACCGCGGGGAGTAAACAGGTGGGTTGTGCTAAATAAAAAGCAATTCCTAAAATACTGACAAACAGTCAAATGGGGAACTAAGAATGGAGAACAGGTTGTACTTACCTCCCTCAGGATAGTAAGCACCCTCTGCATCTTTATCAATAGTCAGGCCATGCGGATAGATACTGTACGGCCGGCTTGCCTTGTTCTTGAAGACGATCTGATCAAAAAAAAAAACTCATTACTCAATGGATCTTCAGTGTAGGCGCCAAGATAATATTAACAACTGGCACTGCCCTACCTTCACCACATCCCTGATCTGAGCTCTAATCACAGGACCCAAGATTCCTGTCTCCATCTTCCGCAGCTTGTTGTCCTTTTTGACTGTAAATGTTTCATTTATATATTCCACAAAAACAGCTTTTTTGTACTTCTTGCCGATCCGATTGGGACCCTGTTTCAGATATTTCGTTTGATACTCACTGTTCAAGGAGAAAATACAGAGAAGGGCTATTAGTTTTAAGTGGAACAATAATACATAAAGATGACAATGGACTGTCAGGGTACCTGTCAATATAATCAGGCATTTTTGGTGCGTAATCCCATGTAATCTCCTCGGCAGCAATGTAGTAGGTCCACTCCTGACTATTGCGCTTCTGTTGGATTGTGATCCTTCGTAGAGGGGGTTCTATACCCTTGCAGACCTGAACCTCCACGAAGCCATGCATTCCAGCTACAAGGAAATCATGCACAGCAGTTGGATGGATAGTCACACAAGTTCAATCAATGAAACACTGCGATTTTCTGATGAAATGCACAGGAGCTTCATGATGCCCCTAAAGACAAAACCGTTGGCCCCACCTTCCAGATGCACACTGATGTAAGATGACAACAGCCAATGTCCTGGGTGTACAGTGGTGATGTTTGTGCTGGTCGCAGTGCCGCTGACCAGGCCCAAAGATGACCTCCTGTGGCCATCATGTTGTAGCACCTGTCCATTGAAGTGGACGGAGAAGATCTCTGGCTCTGAGCTCATGCCCACCAGGTGCCAGCTCACAGAAGTGTAGGCACAGACATTCAGGTCTGAGAGTGTGCAAAAGAGATATCGCCAGGTAAAGCTCACATGTCAGTTTGTACAGGAAATAAATTCCATAATCACAGTCATTTAACTTCATTGCAACAGATTACGGTGAAAAATAACAGTCTAACTCATGCATCTGTAAAGTTTAACTTAAAAGTTTAATTATTATATATACAGAGCAGTGCAAAATTCTTAGGCTAAAAAAGAAAACTGTTTAAAACCATTTAAAGCTATTTATTTGGGAAATAAGTGTATATTTGCTAAGAAAAAAAAGTATTATTTACCATTTGAATATATACTCACAAACAGTACAATGTACAGAGGGACAAGAATTTCAGTTTTCCAAACAGTTTCTGATATTTTGTTAAATGTCTAGAAGAACACAGCTTTGGTTCCAAAATCTGTCCTCAGGGGCACCCCAGCCATTCCACGTATTTGTTAAATTTCATCACCAGCTAACTTAATGAATCAGTTAATAAACTTCATGGCACTGGTTAGCCAAACAAGGTGAGTAAGATGTGCAAATATATGGGGATACTGGGTGGTTACAGCAAATACTGGGGTGACATGAGGCCAGGCTTTCAAACTGTGAGCTGGCACACTTTGACAGACATTAAACTTTACAGATTTACAACAAGATGAACATAATTTTCCGTGGATGCCTGTGGAAGAGCTTTTCACAGTACAGTTTGCTTTTACTCACCAGGGACTGAGCCGTTGGCGTAGCCATTGATAGTGTACATTTTGTGATTCTTTGAGGAGGTCAGCTCTGTACGGTACCAGCTATTACTCTCATCAAAAACACCAAAGAGAAGAACGTATTCCTTAGAGAAATGGACCTGCTGACCAGAGCTGTCCAGGCTCCCTGTGACACATGATCAAATTACTTGGTCATTAAGCTATTTTTGTCCAAATATCCCAAGAGTAACAAAAAAAAAAAAACACATTTTGTGGGACGTTCACTAGACCTAAATTGTTAATAACCAGATATAAATGATGGTACAGATGTTTATAATACCTTTTATAAGTGGTGCAAAGAGTGTAATATGTTTGGTATGTCTGCAAGGATGATATTACAGTACCGTTTTTGCAAACCATCAAGGTGCCAATTAGGCCAGAATTGAAGTCCTTGACAAAGTCACAGTGGGAAAGGTAGGTGTAGGTGAGGCAGGGGGGGTCAGCCTCCTTGGGGGCCACCTCAGGGGTCACCTCCCAGTAGTACGTGTGCTCTTTCCCCGGTAGTACCTTGTCATCCTTCTTCTCGAATGGTGAGGTGTTATCAAAGTAGAAGGCCCCTTAAAATCATGTGAACATCACACTATCAAAATTAAATGAGTAATTCAGCATTTAAATGGTAACCTAATGGGCAAGTGAGCTTAAAAATCTCCCGGGTGTTTAACACATAATTATCCATGCGAATACAAATGCATGTAATCAAGTGTATGCACTATATATTTTTAATAGTTTTCACTCTTTGTTCATATTTACTGGACATTTTCTACTGGTTGGACCTGCTCTGAATTAACAAAAAAAATCACTAAAGTAAACTGGCTGATATACCACATGTTTCAGTCTTTTTCGGACTTTAGTACAGCCTCTTTGGTAATCTCCTCTGGTTAAAATGTATCAAAACAAGTCAAGCACATCTATGTGTTTGCCCATTCTGTGTACTTAACTGTGTACTTGACGAAATGTTCAGCTGCTGAGCTGCACACGCTGAATAGCATTTCGCTGCAGCCGCATGCTTATTTTCGAACACAGCATTTTGTCTGATTTACTAAAAAAGAAAAATTCTAAAATCCCTTCATGGTACAGACCCTCTGACTGCTTGCCATAGGCAATGCCGTGTGGGTGGATGCTATATTCTCTGTCCGCCATGTTTCTGAAAGTCACAATGATAACATCTCCTTCCTGTCCACGCAAGGTGGGACCCAGCAAGCCTGGAAAAGAGCAAATCACATTGGTCTTGGTATTTCATTTTTGGAGGGTATACATTGCACAGATTTTTTTCTTTTCACGGCTGTGCCAGGACACTGGGATCCTTTACCTGACCATTGTTGGTGCTTCTTGGCCTGCTGGAAACCAGCATTATATTCTCTATATACCACCTTGGTATAGGAGGGGCCGGACCTACGAAATACCAGTAACACATATTTTCATTCGTCGAAAAAGGCGCACAGTAGCATAGGATGTTGGCAGATAACACATATAGATGCTTTTGCACTTAGAAAATTTAATTAAAGAACTGACAAGTAACAAGGCCTTTTGAAGTAATTCATTAGCAAATATTGTGTGTAGTGTGCAAACAATCCTACATTCTATACGATGTAATTCCAAAGCAGAATAATAGTTTGAATTAAAAGACCAATATTTACCATCACCCTGCCCTATTTTTTGGTGTAAAAATGCTTTTTAGCGAATCACTTGATTCCCCGTTGATCGAGTTACCTGTTGCCATAGTTCCACTCTGTCTTTACAGCAGCAATGTAGTAGCGTCGCTCCACTGCCAGGGAAGTGTGGATGAGCACCCCCAGCAAGGCCAGCAGGAGAGGCTTCATGGCTGGGAGAGGAGTTTCGGGAAGACCTGCCTCTTCTGGTCAACTGGTGGATTCCGGGCTTAGCTTTATCATTAACGTGAACACTGGACCTGTACTGCAAACATAGTGTGCTCACTGGGATTGGATGGGAGGTGTGCTGTCTGTGAAAAGATAACCATGCAACGTCACCCGTATCCGTTTGCATTTTTTTTGCACACAGAAGCCGATAAAGTCAATTGAGTAGATAAGAAATACTCAGTGTCCTTTAAATGGAACATATGTAAATACAAACAATGTGTTGGTCTTTATAATATTTTAGTAAAATCACCCATACTGGGATCCTATATGTATGACTATGAATGTGGATTTAAACTCTCAGTTTCAGATGGAGGGTATAATGGCTCTGTGTGAACCTCTGTTCTGTCTGCATTGCACTGTCAGTACAGAATGTGTTGTCTGGCACTATGAACAAAATCTGCAGTCCTTCAGTCACTTTGAAAACAGAAGTAGTTTCAAAACAAATACACATACTTCACTTTAAACAGAGTTTATATTCACTTTGTGAACTTTCATTTCGCAAGAGTGCCATGAACCGAGACAGAACTGTCACAAATCACACTAAAAACCTGGAAATAATCTGTCCATGCATCCAAATAGGATCTACACATGACCATGGGATACACATTGTTGTGTATCGCAGGACGAAGGACACAGGAGCAGCAGTCGGGGCAAAACTAAATGGGTTTATTATACATAAAGAGGGGGAGTCTCTTACACCAAGACTAAAGGCAGGAGTTACAACAACATCAGTGTTAGGACTGGGGAACACAGGACTGGGAAGTACCTTTATACAAAGACTAACAAGGGAACAGAACAAGAGGCAGCTGGAGTGTGTCATAATATAGAAGGGCAGAAACAAGAGGGAATATACATACAGTACATAACAGGTGTAACTTGTTACAACCACACTAGGGAGAAACAGGAGGGGCAGACAGGCAGAATGTGACACTCAGTTTGCAATGTTATATGATTTTGGTGTTGAGTGAAATTCAAGATTGAAATTCAGCTTCCAATTTTATAGCGAGAACATTAATGTCACACCTTTCAGCTACATTTTTCCTAGTTAATTTGAGCAGAGCAAGGATTTTGGGGAATCTGTTGATTTGACCAAGTGCAATATTAAAATTACTTAGTAAAATTACTTGATATCCATGTTATCCGCACACATGTCACACAGTTCATGGGCGGGGAACTGACTGCGTGACTGGGGAGAACTTGCAAGTTGTTACTTATACTAAATTTCACCACAAGGGGGCAGCAAATTATCATCTGGAATAGGATCCGGAGCATTGCAGTCTGAATATACTTGAGAAAAAGGGAAATTTTATGTGTCACGTTTCCTATAAAGATACCCATCGTTCTCAGTCATGTCTTTACCATCGGCTCACTCATAGACAATCTGGTGAATCTAACAGGGCCCAGAGTACGTTGGTAGTTAGCTAATGTCCATCATGGAAAAAGGGAATGAAATTCTGAAGGGAGAGCTTTTGATCATTCTGAACAGTTCAGAGAGATGTAACTTGCCAAATTATGCTTTTGAAATATTGCATTTAAAACAGTGCGCCCGTGTGTGTTTGCATTATTAAGTATTTTTTATAGATCTGCATAATTTTTCAGGAAATGTGTCGTGTCAATGTAACTTTCAGTAAGAGGGGAAAAAATGGCCAATAGAGCAATTCTTTGAAAACTAAAGATGTCATACATGATATAACAATGGCAGCTAGTGTAATATGTGTGCTGTGAGAGAAAAAAAAAAGAATATATATATATATTGAAGTGCTAGGCGGACCAAGGCATTGTGGCGGCAGTGAATGAAAATGATTAAGTCCCGGATTGAGACAAAGTTGCTCTTTATAACAATCCGTAAAAGGAGCAGGGCCCAAATAAGCAACATTAACATAGAGACGGCCATGCTATGCAAATGTGGGGAGGCTGCACACTAGACAGGAAGGTTCACACATGGTAGGTTATTACACAACACTAGAGCACATCAGGATCACACACACAACGCAGGTAAGGGTGCATGGGATACTCGGGAGCACAAATGTTAACACTAACAAATGCATATGGCTGCTTAGAAGACATATACAAGGGCCATATACACGGCCTGCGTGATGCTAATCACACTGGCGCTACAATCTAATTTTCTGGGCATTCAGATGCATGGCATCCTGAGATACAACATGAACTTCACCTTATGGCAGCCCAGTGAGCCTATGCTATTGGAAACTTACAGACCCGGAGAGATGACGCAATGTTTTAAGGAATGTCGTCTATATGGGCAACAGGAATGGATGTGATGATGCTGTAATATTATTATTATAGGGGGCGGCATGGTGGTGCAGTGGTTAGCACTGTCGCCTCACACCTCTTGGACCCGGGTTCGAGTCTCCACCTGGGTCACATGTGTGTGGAGTCTGCATGTTCTTCCCATGTCGTCGTGGGGTTTCCTCCGGGTACTCCGGTTTCCTCCCACAGTCCAAAGTGGCTAAGTGGAATTACTAAATTGCCCGTAGGTGTGCATGTGTGAGTGAATCGTGTGTGAGTGTGTCCTGCGATGGGCTGGCCCCCCATCCTGGGTTGTTCCCTGCCTCGTGCCCATTGATTCCGGGATAGGCTCCGGACCCCCCGCGACCAAGTAGGATAAGCGGTTTGGAAAATGGATGGATAATAATAATAATAATAATACGTGTACTGTAAGGATACGTGTACTTGGCAAACAGACAAATAAATATGCAACTACTGCACAATCCTTACATGATACAAAATGCCCAGTTATGAGAGGGAGATACATTCACATGTCCATCACATGCACCGCTGACATCACCAGTCCGTCTTTGTGCAGTTAATGGCCTCCCAGACATGGAAGCTTCTTTTTGCAGGTTCACTGTCACGAGCTAGCATGAAGCTCAAAACCCGGCCCACAGGAGATTATAGCTGCCGTTCAGCCACAGATTTCTGCTCTCTGATGACAGATATTTACTGTACGTAGCACAGGACCTCCCCCATTGTGTGATTTTGAAAAGCCTACAGATGCTCCTCAAGAGTGGAAAATCCCCATCTACAGCCAGCCTTAACAAAAACAATATTCTACCAGAATAAGTTGCCCTCTTTAATTTGCCATTCATGATTCACCAAATTATCTTCCCACAAGTCATTGTTCATAATAGAAGTATGTTTTCATCTGCCGCTTTCAGCATTACCTATTGAATCATTAAGAGTGTCAAGTTACCAAGAAGGATAAGTGTCTCACAAACAACACTTGTGGAGTTGTGTGGCGGGCTGCCTTTGTCAGAGTATGTTTTTGTGTGGCTCAGTGAAGTGCGCTCTCTGAAAAACAACCCACTCTGCTATCGCTCATTTTTGCTGCCCACACAACCACCTGCTCTTATGTATTCAAACCCATAACCCTTAAAGCAGGAATTGGACATTTGTGAAATGGTGCGAAATTAAAAATATCACCAATTTCTTCTGCCTTCATTATTTTCGTTTGTAATTTTTATTTTGTAATTGTTTGAAATGTTACGTATAGACAGTAACATACATTCAAATAAAACAGAATAAAATAATAGATTTAGATTTGTCTTAAACAGCTGTGGTTTACCTCCGAGCATATTTCCTTTTACCTAATCTCAAATATGTTAAAAAGGAATCGTTCAATACCCGTGATATGAGGGATCGCCAATCTGCCTGTACACAGTTGAGCATGTCCGTGGCAAAATATTTTTATTGAGGAATAAAAAAAAAAACTTTGTAGGTTACATTTTTATATACCATGCCCATGGGAAAATCTGCATTTTGATCAAAAATGGTTTTGACCCCTGGATGATATACATTACTTGACTATTGACTTACGTCACTAATACAGACAATTACCCTGCAGGAGGCACAACATGCCTGAAGAGGGCAGCATAGAACAAAATTCATCTGCTCCTTCAGCAAAAACTGATGTCATATAGAACTTATGCATAAAACATGTGTATACAAATAACACAACAAAGCCAAAAACAACTAAGAAAAGGTACCAGAAACATCTATCCACTGACACAGAGTAGTACGTTCCTTACAAAAGACAAACAAAAAATGTAAAAAAACAACTTTTTATATATGAATGTAGCATCAGTACAAGTGAACAGATTACTTAGAATACTTACTGAAATAAGTTTGAAAGAGTGTAGCCGCTTTAAATTATACACTGGGGAAAGACTGTTTAAGTCACAAGAATGGGATTTTGGCTCAGTCCACATAAAATATAAATAAACTACAGTCCACAGTTGAAGAATTTTCCTTAGTAACCGTAGCCTTGGTGATAACCATCTTGGTAACCATCATGGTAACCCTGGTTATGGTAACCATAACCTCCGTATTCTTCCTCCGGACATCTCATACCCAGCGACTGCTGGATGGCCATCTCCTGCCTGCGCAGTTGCATGGAATCCACCATGTCGTAAATGATGGCCATCGACCACATGGGGGAGGGGAACCAGGATTTCACATTGCCGTCTTTCCCCACAAGCAGCATGGAGAAGTATTCAGGACTAATCTGGAAGTAGTTCCTGATGTCCCTCACCAGAGAGGCCGAGAGTCCCTCTCGTTCCACAGTAGCACTTCCTGCACGCAAGCAGATCGATTAGTTTTAGCTTCGCCCGTGTTTCACCATTAGTGAAAATAATGTGAAAACATCGGACACGCTACTGCACAAGGAGAGTCTCTGGTTACAAGTTACTTCAGCCAAAAACCTGAATGACAAGGGTTGTAGTGAATAAATTAGTTTTAGTAACATTTTACATTAACCGTACCTTCATAATGCCTTTATAATGCATTCATAGAGCATTCAGTGCACCTACATAATGCATTCATAGAAAATTAGTTAACCGCAGGTAAGTATACATTAAGATCCTAACATCTTAACAGCTTTAATATACATTAATAACAAACATAATAAGACAGCAACAAATATACTGCATGGCCAAAACAAAATGTAAAATTTTGTTGGACCACATTTAGCTTTGATTATGGTTCACATTCATCAATGCTTTGTACCCACATGCTCTTGCAACATCTCAACATTTTTTTCATTCAGATTTACATTAATTTCTCGTTGAGATCTTGTATCGATGATAGGTGAGTTGAACCACTCTGTAAAGTCTTCTTCAGCAGATCTCACAGACTTTCAGTGGAGTTGAGGTCAAGGCTCAGTGGAGGCCAATTCATGTGTGAAAATGATTCCCCATGCTCACTAAACCACTCTTTGACAATTCGAGCCTGATGAATCTTGGCACTCTCATCCTGGAATATGTCCATAACATCAGAAAAGGACAGATCCATTGATGGGATAGCCTGGCCATTCAGGAGATTCAGTTGCTCAACTGACTTCACGTTATTGCTGCATAACATTGCTGAGCTGTAATAATGATCCAATAATTGGCTCTTAAGTACTTGCTGATTTAAATTCAAATGGGGACAATTTTTTTGGCCGGGCAGAGTATCATAATCACAGATCATATAATGTATAATCATAAGTAATTGTATAATCATATGATGTCAGGGGGGCGGCGTGGTGGTGCAGTGGTTAGCACTGTCGCCTCACACCTCTGGGACCCGGGTTCGAATCCCCGCCTGGGT
>JAODJX010000037.1:15511489-15533781 GCA_026776945.1 Isichthys henryi
CCCCATCCTGGGTTGTTCCCTGCCTCGTGCCCATTGCTTCCGGGATAGGCTCCGGACCCCCCCCGACCCAGTAAGGATAAGCGGTTTGGAAAATGGAAGGATGGATGGATGTTTTCATTGTTTTCAATTCCTCAGAGCAACTAGGAAACAGCATCTAGGAACAGCTAAAAATTCAATTCCACGTCCATAGAATTTATCGTGCTCTGTAATTTCACAAACCCATTTATTACGGACTTACAGTCTGTACAGGGCACAGAAGAAAACCAACTTCACTGCTTGTTCATTATTTATTTGTAGTCTAACAATGAAAAATCACTTCAAACCAGCTGAAGACCACTAGGTTTATAGAGATAAAAGTCCAATAGGTTGGGTCCAACCTGGACTGTACACAATACAGGGCAATGCGGAAAATTCCAACAGAAACTGTGAAGATCTTTCATTGTTGTATATCAAGTGGTGAAGAGCAGTAGTGAACGCATGAACGTCTACTGAGTGAAATACTGAGTTCAAAATGCAATGACGCAACGACAGGTAACAACCGGAAACCAATGCAGATTTTCAGATTGGTTTCTGATTTGCTAGTGAGTTAAAGTTAATCAGCACAAATAGCAAGATATGTTCAGTATGACATTATTAGTCCCATAAATCCTTTTTGTCATATGAGGCTGTTTGCAGCTGTCATGCTTCTAACTCATTCTGCATCTCTGTTTGTAGATTAGGATGCTTCATTTGACAGAGGTGTGAGGGTGTTCATTTTTCTAGCTTAATAGTCAGTAGTATTTCAAGTTAGTAGCTGCAGGCCAGAGATCCTTAACCGTTTTTGTACCATGAACCCATCTGGCAGTCTGGTGAAGCTTTAACTTGTCAATCAAAGGTCAGTCAAAATGTCAATTTTTTCCCCACTCCTGTGCTAAATCCATCATTGGGAGGTTTACTGGCTTGAGAGACAGTTTTATGATCTTCCTTTTCACAGGTTTAAAGGAGACACATAAATGGCATAACCAGGCACAGGGAGTCAGATCCAGGTCCATCACTAGTCACAGATAATGACAAAATCAGGTGAAATGCAGATGGAGGAATGACTCACAGTAAGCAGATATCCGTCAACACTTCCTGTAGGAACACATAAGAACAAGTAAGTCTTTATGTGTGTCTAATGAAGAAAAGAAGATGACATCCATGTTTTTGGACATTAGACATGCCCATTAACTCAGTCTTTACTCATTACAAATTTATATATATATATGTTTATATATATAGGAGCGGGTAGTTCCCTTGGGGGCAAGAATCAAGCCCTACACTTCACCAAAAGCCGAGACCCTAAGCCCTCCCCACGGCAAGCCAAAGTTTCTTAGGAAGGCTGCTAAAGTCACTGTACAGCCCCCTCTTACACTAGGCTGCACCCATGTGTCATTCAGTCTGCTGTAATGGGGGTGCTGTAATGAGGGTGCTGTAATGAGGGTGATGTAATGAGGGTGCTGTAATGAAGGTGCTGTAATGATGGTGCTGTAATGAGGGTGCTGTAATGAGGGTGCTGTAATGATGGTGCTGTAATGAGGGTGCTGTAATGAAGGTGCTGTACTGATGGTGATGTAATGGTGCTGTAATGATGGTGCTGTAATGAGGGTGATGTAATGATGGTGCTGTAATGAGGGTGCTGTAATGAAGGTGCTGTACTGATGGTGATGTAATGATGGTGCTGTAATGATGGTGCTGTAATGAGGGTGCTGTAATGAGGGTGATGTAATGAGGGTGCTATAATGAGGGTGCTGTAATGAGGGTGCTGTAATGAGGGTGCTGTAATGATGGTGCTGTAATGAGGGTGCTGTAATGAGGGTGCTGTAATGATGGTGCTGTAATGAAGGTGCTGTACTGATGGTGATGTAATGATGGTACTGTAATGATGGTGCTGTAATGAGGGTGCTGTAATGAGGGTGATGTAATGATGGTGCTGTAATGAGGGTGCTCTAATGAGGGTGCTTTAATGAGGGTGCTGTAATGAGGGTGCTGTAATGAGGGTGATGTAATGATGGTGCTGTAATGAGGGTGCTGTAATGAGGGGTGCATGCAAGCAAAGGTTGCACTGCACTTTCTGTTTGTACGTTCACTACACACTCTCTGTTATCCTGCTTCTGACGCCAACATAACTTCTTAGCTGAGGACACTATCTATCGGGTAATTACTGTTGTCCCGACAAAATGATCTTTTCTACATCTGTTAAAAAGGTAAAGGGAATTTTTTTCTGTCTTTTTTTTCTTCTGTTTTTCTTGGAACGGGGTTATAAATCATTACTAACATTATTAAACTGTCAAGTGGCAAGCTAGTTCCGAAATATGATACATGCTTTTCTGCATTTGTGCATGTATATACACAATGTGTGCATTTGTGAATGTATGTATGTATATATGTATGTATATAAGTGCTTGCCTCTGTGTGTCTTTAAGTTAGCATCCTTTCTGACTGACATATTTATGTAAGAGGTATTCATGGGCAAAAGACTGGCAGTAAGTTTGGAATACAGTGTACATACTGTGTTTGCACTTAACCGATAGCCTTATATGTTACGGAAGGCATATATTCAGTGAATGACATTTAAAAAAATAAAACATGCCCAAAAAGTATTTCAAGAAAAGGTTTTCTATTGTGGGGTGTTTATTTTGGATCGTACCTATCTTAGGACCTCATGCACATCATGGAAAATGGCTTTGATAAACACATTTTGAGCGCCTCTGTACCCTCAGGGGTGTGTGCCAGTGCCATGAAGGCCTGGCTAGCTTGAACAAATGTATTCTAAACACGTTTTGGGGCTGACAACAATGCAGAGTTTCATGGGCCTCTCTCTCAGGCTTCTGGGTAATCATAAACACATGGAAGACCTCTGCTCAGAGGCAAACGTGCCTGTGAATCATGGACAAGCTCTGAAAAGTGAAAAAAAAAAACCATTGCATTCACAGAATTCTATATTAATTTTATAAGACATCGTTGTTGCATTCTATATAAATTTTTTATTTAAAAAGTCCAACAATGTTCAGCAATTCCAGCAATTGTTGCTTTTTAATGCAGCACCTGGCAGGCTTATCTAACATCTCGCACGCTACTTATTAAGGCGAATCTGTGAGCTGTGCATCTAGTCAACCCGTATCACTCAATAGCCACATAACTATATAGCATTACCTGTAGAATGAAATAAATCATTCTCGGGTCAAAATGGAAGCCCCAGGAAGAGATTTAAAACTGACTGCCATCAAGTAAGTCATCTCTGTTGACTAATATACACCCAATAATAAAAAATGTAAACATCACAGAGCACTGAAACCTAACTCGCTCAGACATCTTTGGAGAAGACTATTCTTACTTGCATTGATTGCTGCAAGTCCATCCATCCATGCATCCTTGATCATGGTGTCTGTTCTAATTAGGCTGGAAGTTGCCCACAAATACCCTGGGAAAGCAGCCAAAATTTACGCGCAGGTTTCAAGTATGAATTGCTTAGTTTTAGTACTGTGCACCTACATTTAGGTGATCTACATTTACTAAGATCTTACTTTTAAATTGGACAAAAGCCAGACTTCTGTTAAAGATGTTCCTGCATAGCATTGTGGGTGTTGATTGTGTAACTTTCACAGTTTAGTTTGGCCTTTGGAAAGAGGCATGGATGGTTATACAAATACACAGTAAAGTTTCCAATGACCTTTAAGGTCCTGGATGTCCTAAGGAAAAATCTGCTCAGTACTGCAGATGTAGGACTGTTGGTGCCCATAATTCCTCCACACCAGGTCTGTTGTGAGCTATTTAATCATGTTTTGGACAAATTTCTAAAAGTTTGAATCAATCACCTGATCTTATAATAGTACTTTATTTCCATCAAGATTCATTCAAGCATTTTAGATTGAAGTCCCGGTTCTATAATCCAATTCTGTTTTCACTTCCATACATCTACAATTTCTCATACATCTAATAATGATGTAGTCCTGTTTTCGGTTTGGTCTCTTAGTCACATGCGTTTTGTAAAGGTTTCCAAATGCCAGCTTTGTCCTGCAAGATAAATTGTTAAAGCAAAGGACAGGGGTATGTTTCGGGTTTCTTGTGCTTTCCGTTTTTTCTCAAGTGGGACACTTTATGTATTACATTGACATGATGGAAAGGTAAAACTCTTGGAACGCAGCGGCAATATCTTTGTGCCTGTGGGGCTGAGAAATGTAAAAGGTACTCTGCTAGGACTGCCAACGGCCCTAGAAGTTACTCAAGCCAAAATCATTTTCAAATAAAAGGGGTTGCTTTTAAAAACGCTTTTCCTACCAAGCAGTGTAATCGGCAGTCATCATAGGGCCCACACTTGAGCGTCCACGTTCATGCAAGTACTCTTGTCTTGGAGACAACATAATAGAAGTCGTATTATGAGAGGGACTGGCACTGAAAGGGTTACCACGCAAAAGTGTTTCTTTGGAGAAGACCGACAAGCACCAAACTGGAACTGTCTTTACCGACAGGGGCCATTATGGAAGGTGACCCCCCCCCCCCCCATTGATCATTGAGCTAAACCAGCTGTCCGTCCCACAATGTTTCTACACTAATAAGATCCAGCTTCCAAACTCCACCCTCTCTGACTTGTGCCGTGAAACATGTGGTGTGCCTCTTGTTCACAAATCAATAGAGAGGAGAGATTACACATGCAGGCTTCCAGTCACTGCTGTATTTGTGGATCTCTGGGCACTTATTATCGTGACAGTGCAGCTCAGGACGTAATACAATACATATGTGCAATGCGGAGTTCAGGCCAAAGTCACTCTTCCTGTGATTTAATGCATGGCCACAGTTTGATCATTTCACACTATTTTAAATATGAATTTATAAGCCAATTTTCATCTGAGCATAAATTTTCTATGGGTCTTGGCCATATGCAATCATTTTTATTACTGATCATTTTTTTTTCAGTTCATATAAAAATAACAACAATTTAATGTATGATGACAGTTAAAATGTAACGAATTTTCATGTTTAAGGATCGGACGAGAGGGACTTTCATTAGCACTAAAGTGGTCTTAGAGATTTTCCAGAAGTTGGATTGTTTGAGAGGTTTGAGCGCAATGAATAAAACATCGCCACCTACTGGTGTCTTTCATAAATGAGTTACACAACGCCAGTTACGTATTTACAATCAGATAGATATTAATGGCTTAATCAAGTTCATGTCCCGCAGTGATGGCACCCAGAAAACTGCAGTTATTAATCGTGACACCTCTCATTAACTAGGGAAATTGGATCATGCCAATTGAGGCTAACTAAAGACTCTTCTCTCCCCGCCTATATTTCTGAAGGGATGTCAACTGTCTGCATCTTTTGTCATGACCCACCTCAGTTTCACAGCCTTGCCCAACTACAAGGTCTACCCACTTAACCTTGGTCTTTCCTTTGGGATCAATATGACCTCATCCTCTTTCCGTCACAATCACAATCAATACAATTAACAATGTCGCTACTGTGTCTAAAAATATGATAATTATGCGTGATTAGATCAAGCCAGGCTGTTCTTCCCTAACATCTGTGCGTTATACTTGTGTCACAGCGAGTCATACTTAATTTTAATGAGTGGATTTTATACTGGTGGGCTGAGGAAAGGCACGCAGAGCAATGGGAACGATAATGGAGCTGACATTTCTAATAATATTCCCCAGGCTCATACTGGTCCAAATGGAACAAAAGATTCAGAGGTCTGGCAGAAAACAAGGAAAGAGGATCGAATCATCCATCTGACACAAAAGCATTTACGAATCCTATGGAGAACATGAGGTTGGGGGAGAGAGCCGGATCATAGCGTAACATGTCCGATATACAGCAAGGAGAAACCAGAGAGCGAGTGTCTCATGTCCATAGTTACAGCATCGAAAAGGCGGGTTGCTTTGTGAAGACTAGATATGCTTCGTGAGGTGTGTAGAAACTCCAGTGTGAAAATGCTGCCATCTAGTGTTCAATTTTTCAGTAAACTTACAGGGGTGACATTGGTAAAGTTTGTGTTCTCCGTATTTCCTGTGACATCAAAGATTGTAGTCACCAAGAAATATTCTTCAGAAATATACTGCACTGATGATCCTTTTATCTGCTGAGGTAGGAGGAGGTAAGGAGCGTGTGCTGATTACAGCACGTTGCCATACCCACCACACGAGAAACCACCTCAGGGATGAGAACCTGAATGCAGCCGTGTGGCAGGTGATACCTCAGCACCACACTACTCTAGATGGAACACTGCGAGTTTTTTCCAGTGGCTGGAGTGTCAATCCTGCCACCAACCCCCAAATTTTCCTGGAAGTTGGAGGACCTACTTGCAGGGCTGTATATAGATTAACAACATACCCAAGACAAAGCAATTGCAGGTTAAGGGCTTTGCTCAACGGAGTAGGATCACTCCTGGCATTCACAGGACTCGAACCAGCAACCTTCCGATTGCTGATATTGCAATCTGTGGGGATCTGTGTCTGCAGAAAATGAACAAAAGAAAAAACAAGTAAAATATCCTATAACATTCTTGTGTGAAGTCTGCATATCAAAATATACTTTTAGATATTTTTGCAATATTACCATGTGATGAATTTAAATACTTCTATCAGAATTTAAAACTTTCTTGTTTTTTCAGATGATACTGATTTTGATTTTCCTTAAAAGTTAACATTTAATTATAAATGGGATTCAAATGCTGTGTTTTAATATCTAGAGATGATTTGACTTTATGATCTTTCAACAACTGAATGCCATGGCAGTGGCTGAATTGTACTAAAGACCTCAACAAATGAATCTAAACAAAGGTTAGTGTAATGTGTAGCAGGATATTGAGCAATAAAAACATCCAATCACATTATGACTGAAGACATGTCTTTAAACTGAGATGCTTCCTCAAAGTGTGGGTTGTCTATTGGCCTTGGTCATCAAACAAACAAAAGATTTTGACTATGCTCTCAAACAGATTAAACAGGTTAAACAGTCTCATTACAATTAATCTGGGCTTATTCGTCTAAGATGCATGAATTACAATATTTTGTGTAGTAATGTACTGTAGATGTTATAATTTGAACATGAATTTAGAGTGGAAACAGTTTCTGTACTGAATTAAATGATATGATGCCTTCTAACAGCCTCGTGCCCATTGCTTCCAGGATAGGCTCCGGACCCCCCGCAACCCAGGAGGATAAGCGGTTTGGGAAATGGATGGATGGATGGATGCATTCTAACAATCTACAATGGATGATTATCCTGCATCATGATTTGTTGTTTTTATAAATTATTGTTCATCAGTTGTTATTCATTGCCTAATGTTCCTCGTTAAGAACATAAGAAATTTACAAAGGAGAGGAGGCCATTCGGTCCATCAAGCTCATTTTGGGAGAACTTAACTAATAGCTCAGAGGTGTTAAAATCTTATCTAGCTCTGATTTAAAGGACCCCAGAGTTTTAGCTACAGAGTCGTTGTTGGCTTAGTGTTCAAAAAGAATGAGAAGCTGCAGCCTACTTGGCTGATTTTTCTAGCACCAACCTAAAACATATTGAAAGGATCCCTTAAAAACAGACCGAAATGGGTTAGGCTATGTCAAGTTCAGCTTTGCAGTGATTTTATGTTCCCTGGCATTTTGTCCAGGACAAGTGACTTATTCTAAAACCAACACCACATTAAAAGTGTCTTGGCCAACAAGAAAACCCAGAATTTGTAATCATTATTGTTAACTTTCTGTGTTTGCAAGTGAATAAGTGTGAAAGTGAGCAGGCAGTTACATCACCCTTGTGTGAATGGGTCCGTTCCATTGCTCATCAGTTAATTGACGGTGTTAAATCTTCCTGGGTGAACCAGCCGTATACATTGTGCATTTCCAAATAAAACCTCAAGCAACAGCTCTGGGAGTAACAGTCTGCTTCAGGAACCCATGACAGTGCTGCTCTGAATTGTTTAATATGCCTGTTAATCGTCAATCATTTTCACAAAAGAGCAGAATTGACAGAGAAATAATATAATATAACATAAACCAAATAGACTTATTTCCGAAGTGGCCGGTTATTTCCTCCAGTTCATGCACACTGTTCCTGTTTATTACAATCAGACAGGCATTGGGTGTGATCAAGCCTCACAATTAGAGCAAAACTCGTCAGTATTCAAAAATCTCACGTGTAATTAATTACTGGGACTTTACTTGGCATGTTGTGACATTGGCAGGCCACACATCAATTCACATCCTTGATAAACTTATTTATTAACATTGCTTGAATACCGTGGCCTTCTTTTTTCAACTGTGCGAATAAGCAAAGTCATTTTTCTTTTTTTATTCACGAGTTTGTGAGTCAGAGCGAGAGAATTTTAGCTTGTCTTCATGCCAAGGTACTCCTGGTCCCCTGTGACCGAAAGTTCAGTAATGACACAGAAAGTGATGAAAGGGCAAGTCGCTTTGCCCACTCATCGTGGCACCTTTGGCACCGGTGTGGGGTATTTTTTTGCCATCCTGTGAAAGGTGATGTAACCTGAGTCGATGCCTGTGGCCTGTCACCTCTGTATAAGTGCATCGTACTCACAACGGCATTTGGCCATCTGGAATGACAGCTGTGAACGAGACACTTGTAGATATCACGCAAAGGATTACAAAGCAATTTGGAGGCACATACACAATGCCACTGCTCACTAATGAAATGAGACGTCCCTTTCCCACACAATTAAGGATGCATTACAAGTGACCCAGCACCTACAAAGCAAAGGCCATTAACAAATGAGTGCGTAAACACTTTTGTCATAATGGTCTGAGACTACTCTTGGCAATCCAATCCAAGGCTACATATTCGGCAAAGTTTTTTAGGCACAAATCAAAGCTCTATGAAAGCCAGAGTATTAGACATCAATTGCTCCTCTTTAATAGTCTGGATAAAAATCATACTGTACAGCTTGGCAACACCACCTAGTGGGACCCATTAAAGGAAGCCACTCAGACTGACTTTAGATTTTGATTGGTTCTTGATATATACCCACACCGTTATCCAGGTTATTGCCTGATCATTCCTGTGAAACCAGGAAATTCTACATCCATGAGACATACAGACGGGTGTGAGAAAGCTTGTGGGTCACAGCACAAGGTCAAACAGCATCCAATGACCCCTGGAACAATTTTGGGCAAGGGGCCTTGGCAAAGGGCCCAAGGCAGCATTAGCTTGCCAACCAGGGGATTTAAACCGACAACCATCTGATCACTGATACAGAGTCCCAACGCACTGCACTAGACATCATCCTCAAGAGGGAGTCTTGCAGCTGATATTCCAGAGATGAACACACACATTTAGCAGTCTTGGTCGGGACTCCCTAAAGGTGTGTCACGATTTATGGAGATGGCAGCCAAGACGGGGACATGGGGAAGGTGGACAGGCTGTTCCCATGGCCACATAGCTGCGATCTGATTCAGGGGGGCTTCCTCCATGCCGGCTCCCAGGACTCTTCCACAGTTTAATGGGCTCAGGCAGTAGGAATGTGACATCCTCTTCAATTTCATGAGAAGAATGGGCTACTTCTGTAGTTTTCCGGAAGTTGTGTGTGCATATGTGTTCGACAGTGTTTCCGATGTTTCCAAGCTTAATTATTCTGCAGTCGCTTCCCTTTGTGCTCCACACTAGCTATATCATCTTAGGTATAACAGTCAAGGTTTAATTTGCCGTCACTCTGGCCTCAGCATAAAAAAGCACGCTGTGTGCTCCAGTCGCTCACGACCATGAGATGGCTGCTTGCATTCACTTTCTGTTATGCGGGCAATTATCCTCAGCTCTGCAGCAACGAGATAGAGGCAGCCCCAAGCTAACAGGCAGCTTCCAGCAGATCAACAGCCCAGGCAATGTCCGCCCTGTCACAGACAAGGATATCACCCCCATCTCTTCTGTCATAACAAGCCTGGGAGTTTAGCATGACCCTTATTTACCCCCCTGATGCCCTACAGACAGCTCTGGAATAAAGAAAACTGAGAGACATCATCGAGCTGAAACGTCTCACCACAAGCTCACAAATGTGTGTGCATAAATGTTGTGCAGGTTTCAGGTTCAGGTTCAGAAAGTGCAATTCCAGATCAAGATTTTGTTTCAATCACAGTACTCTGTGATTGTGGATCATTATACTCAACTGGTTGGTTGAAACAAAATCTTGGTCTGGAATTGCACTTTCTGAACCTGAACTTTCCAACTCTGGTGCTTTCAAGGACAAGCAAACTTAATCAACAAATTACAACTCATTCATACAAAACCTATGGGCTGTTAATAAAAGGATCTCAGTCAGCCATCAACTAGCCTGAACCAGAGTTTGAAAATTCAGGTCTAGAAAGTACAAATCCAAGATTTGGTTTCCACCAACCAGTTGAGTCACAGTCATGGAGTATGCAACAGGTTGGTTGAAACAAAATCTTAATCTAGATTTGTACTTTCCAGACCTAAAATTTCCACCTCTGACCAGAACTGAAGATTCTTTTTCATGTCTTTGATATTCCAGATGAGTGATTCCCAACTTGATCCTTGGGGACCCACAGACAATCCACATTTTTGCTCCCTCCCAGCTTCCGTAGAGCAAAAACATGGACACTCTGCGAGTCCCACTGGTCTAGATAAAACATTCATTCCAAGATCTGCTCATTCCAGCGCCTACCAATTCCAGCACCTGCCTATTCCAGTACGATGTGGCTTTTGGAAATGACAGGTATCACACTCAGCAGAAAATCAATCATTCCATCAAGGTGTCCCAAGCACTTACTATCTATCCCAATGGTCATCTTTCCTTCTTTTAGGAACTTTATTTACTTCACATATCTGTAAGTCTGGAGTGTTAGGCTGCAACTTTAAAATTTACATTTTTCCTGGTAAAGATCAATAGTTTTTTATTCAGAAAACAAAATCACTGTACCAAGAACACTGATTGTAATGTAGTGAAAATAAAAAAAACATTTAGGGTTGATTTATTCACCATACTTGCATGCAAAATTTAATGCCTTTAATGCTGATGGAAGCCTGCTGTGATAAGTCAGTAAGATGCTGGGTTGAATATCTTTGCTATTAAACATCCAGTTCAGTTTAGACAGAGGAGCTTTCAAAGCCTTTCCTCGCATGCAGCTGTTTTTCCAGCATCTTATTTATACAGTGTATTTATACAGTGTATTTTCACATACAAAAATTGTTGCGCCTCTGTATCAGCTGCACATAAGAAGCTGCCCTCTTTCGAATCTGAACTTTCAACTGTACAGTACTGCACTTCCTGAAACACTGTAACACCTGTTTCCTGTTGAATACATTTGTACGTTCCTCACCACAGACCTTAAACCACAGCAACCTCCAGTTGCAGAGATGGTTTATGCACTTTTGTACTTTGACAAAGACAAAGTGATTGGGGGGGGTGTCTGTATTCGTTATTTGGTGTAGAAATATCTAATGAGTGATATTGCACACGTGCTTGAATATGTCAGTGATGAACTAATCACAGCCACTGCCAGGATGAAAGGGGCACATTTGGAAATCAATGATCTTTTTCCTGTTAGGCAGGAGTGCCGTGCATGACCTCAAGCCACTCGCCAGCATGTGTCCCGTGCCCACACTCCAAATGGTTGTTGAATCTACCTTTCACCAGTCGTGGAAACAAAATAAATGGTCTTGGCTGGGAAACCTTGAGTTACAATAAAGGTAGGATGAAAAACAGGCCCTTCCAGTTGGAACACAGCCAACATAATCACCATCCGCCAAGGACCGAGGGCTGCGTTCGGGTTTTGGTGAGGCTATTTCATGTATATTTGCAGTTATATATCTGTGTGCTGAAGGATAAATTTCATTCTTCTTTAATTAACAAACAAAACTTTCAATTATATAAATTCACATAATCAAAAGGACCACATTATGGTTTTGTATATATCTGTATACAGTACATCAGCCATAGCATTAAAACCACTGGCAGGTGCAGTGAATAACATTGATCATCTTATTAGAACGGTACCTATCAAGGGTGCCATTATATATTAGGCAAATAAACAGTCAGCTCTTGAAGTTGATGTATTGGAAGCAGGAAAAATGGGCAAGTGCAAGGATGTGTGGAACTTTGACAGGGGCCAAATTGTGAGGGCTAGATGACTGGGTCCGAGCATCTCCATAATAGCAGGTCTTGTGGGATGTTCCTGGTATGCAGTGGTCAGTACCTACTAAAAGTAAAAACTTTGCTTCTGAGGCAGTATATTGATTAAAGGAACGCATTGCAAACCTGAAGTGCGTTGGTTTGGGTTTTACAAATAGGCTTACAGTATAAGTAGTGGAAAGTACTTAATCAGTCTTCTACAGAATTAAAACTCTATTTAAAAACTGGCAAAATCATAATTTAATTCCGACTAAATCATTACCTAAGCAGTTCGATGTATTTACCACTAAGATTTACCACTTACACATATCATCTGAACAAGTAGAGGAAGGAGCCATGAAAGATTCAATAAAGGATAACACAAACATGTTACATAAACAGAATAAACAAATAAGATGTGCGTGGGGGGGGGGGGGTATTTTTAGGAAGTGGCCTAGACACACATTTGCAAGATGACAGGTAGGTACACACACATAAACTGGGTGCAAGAGCCGTGGAAACACTGCTTTGATTACGACAGGAATGCAGAATCCAACTCGCTGTCTGATGGAAACTTCATAAATCCGTAACCTCTTAGCACCATGGAAGCCTGGGCCTTGGGTCTTAGTTTTTTTAAATAGCTGGGTAGACAAATGGAGAGTGCTTGTTTCACAAAGGGAGCGATAAATGAAAGAAAAAAAAGTTATTTTCAAGGTCTATTTATCTGTGGAATAACTGAGAGAAGTCAGACACGCACAAAGACCGAGCCCAGGCCAAGTTTTGAAGAAGCATAATTGCTGTCTTGATGCAAAAAATATATATTTTTTGAAATATAGAACACTTCTCCTGTTGGGTCTTTAGCAAGAAATGAAAAAAATATCAGTTGGAAGTAGGCACATTGTATACTGCACAAAGGATCTCTGAAAAAGAGACCTTCGGTGTTCAAAAGCCTTACAAAATGTGAAATTCATTTAACACACTAACACTTCCCTGCAAAAATATAAGCAATAAATTTCTTGCTGGTTGAATAAATTTATTTTTGAGGTTTCTGCAGCACTGCTTTCAGAAAATAAAACCGATACTGACCTATGCTGTGGTTGGTTATAGTCAAGTGAATGACGGTTGGTAAATGGAGTTAGCAAGCATGTTAATCCATAAAGCTTAGGTCAAAACCAAAAGAATTTTTGAGAATATTTACAAGGAATGAACAAAAGTCAGGGCCTTGCATAATGCCTATCTTGTTTTTTTTATAGCTAGGTAGACAAATGGAGAGGGTTTGTTTCACAAAGGGAGCAATAAATGAAAGGAAAGTAATTAAGTAATTCTAAAAGGCCTTTTTATCCTTGTAGAAATTAAGATAAGTCAGACCTATACAAAGAGCAGGGCCCAAACTCATTTATGAGCAATCATAATTGCTGTCTTGATGCAAAAAAATACGCAGACAAGTTATGTCTAAACAATGTAATACTCAATACTCATTGTAATACTCATTTGTGAATTATGCATGGGCGGTTTATGATCTGCAGCCAACACAAATCTGAGGTAACTGCAACCCGTTCGCAATCTTCCCATGATGTACAGTATTTATGCTGCCTAATACATCACATCAGTGTAGCTACTGTACATCGCGGGAACATCGCTAACAGATTGCGTCTCTAGAGAACGTACTTTGGGAAAACGTTGGTCAAAGACCTTATCCCAGGTGGGACCAAGTTTCTGTACCTGTACCAAGAAAGGTCGTTCAAGAGCAGGGGTGTCAAACTGCAGTCCTGGGGGGGCCAGAGCCCTGCACATTTTTGGGTTTCCCCTCATTTAACACACCCGATTCAACTCCTTGTGCTAATTACCACGCAGCTCTTGAGCTGAATCATTTGTGATGGAACAGGGAAAGATCTAAAGCTACACAGGGCTCCGACCCCCACAGGACTACAGTTTGACACCCCTGGTCTAGAGAATGGAACCATGTATTGAAATGCAGTGCTGGTCAGATGCACTTGAAAACATCTTCAGAAAAGCCTACAACAATTTTTGATTTTCGCTTCTTTGGTGACATACACACACATACAGATCCTTAGACAAACAGCAATCAAATGATTCCTGTCTGGAGTTCATGCTACTACTGGTGATTTGACAGAAGAATATAAATTTGTTCATGGCTTCATCTGTTTATGAGCTCAGGAGATCGTGGTCAGATCTTCAGATGCCAGCATAAAATGAATCAGTCAAAAAATCGCTGCGAATCCCAGAGAGAGGAGGAATGTTCATGGCTTTGTGTTGGTTTGTTGTTTAATAGACATCTGGCCAAGTTAAAAAAAAATGTCCAGGTGTGCACAGACAAACAAAAATTAGGGAAAAGGTAAAATCCTGAGGTGGAAGATTAAATTCCACTCAGTTTTGTCACCAAGTCCCTGATCTGTTTTGATACTTAGATGTGTTTATACATAAATTGGGGGGAGGTCTGAGGTAATACTGATGTTAAATGTGGTGGTTCTTCCTAAGCAGGAGTGAAAACATTTTAGAATGTGATGCTGAATCCAAGGATCAACTTGGAGCTTTCAGCCTTGTGAAATCCTTGTTTCTTAGGTAGGTGGAGATTCATGCAGAAAATGGAAAAGTGAGACTGCAGGAAATGAAATTGCTAGATGTAATATGTGTACCGTACTGTATGTAACAATCCTAATATAAGAGAAAGAATTGTTACAAATAAAGAAGTAATTTTCTGTAACAAGGCTGTCGCGCCCACGCAGGCGGGAACTACCGGGTGTGTGGTGTTACAGCTAATTAGGGGAAGTACAAAAGAGACCAACTTACCTCAGCACACCGCAAAGTATTGAGCCTAATGTCTTTGAGCCATACTGAGCGTTTCTTTGTCTCTTGTCTTCCCTATTTTCCACGCCCGTTCCGTCCGCCTGGTGTGTTCTCCTTACCTGCTTCCCTTTCCTAACCCCAGAATTGCTCCCGCTCCTGACCTGACTCCCCTGCCGAGACTGGCACGTCCCGTTCCCGCTCCCCTATGTGGTCCTGTCCCGTGCCTGCTCGTAGGACGGATTCCCTGGCTTTCGACCCCCGCTCTCCTTTACCGACCACAATCCTTGCTTGTCCTTACTTGTACCTCTGTTCCGATCTCCCCAATAAACCAGGCGATCGCTTGCATTCCTGGATCCGTGTCTTCCTGTCCGAGTATCCCTCACAAAGGAACAATACAATTCATTAGTCTTCAAGGATGGAGTAACAGAAATTAAAACACAATGCAGTTTATGATAGTTGTTGATTACGTGAAGCATGTATCATCACTTAGAATATGCATTGATGCATAGGGGTGGTTCCTTCTTTGTTTGGCTTAGAGTAGGGCTGGGCAATTAATCAAAATTTCATTTCAATTACTCTTTTGGCTTCCCAAGATTATCAAAACAAAATAAGCACGATAAAACGATGATTTTATTGATGATTGTGCTACATCTCTTTTCACGATGATGGTCCCACTGTGACTCATGTTAAACAGCCAGTGCACCCCATTTCCAGCCCATTGTTATTTGTTTCTCAGCTGAATCATATGTAGAATTCAAAGAAATTCACTGTTAAAAGACAAGTTTGTTCAAACTTAATAAATGCATTTTTCTAGAGTCAAAAAGTAACCGTGTTAAATAATTGGGATCTCGATATTGCCCAAAATAATTGCGATTATGATTTTTACCATAATCGAGCAGACCTAGCCTACAAGCAGACAGGTAGTAGAGTCCAAAATGCATGCATGGTGGAGTAACCTACTGTATAGGAGGAAGAGATTACTTACAAGCAGACAGGGACAAAATGAAAGAGAACCAGCTATAATTCATATGTTTGTGATAAGCAAGATCTCCACATGGTGGGTATGATGACCTGGGCCAGACTGATACATAGTTCCCCATCAGGACAAATGAGGAGGTAAACAACACGTTATTATAAACAAAATAATAACTGAATGATGAACGGCAGCAGTGAAAACTTCACTTTGATCTTTGGTTGCTTTTTTGTTATGGAGGTAGAAAACGTTTTTGTTACCTTTGGGTCTGGGTTGGTTTGAGTTGTTGGTGTAATTACCCAGTCCTGAGGGGTAATTAGTTAGGGCTCAGGGTATTAGAGTCAGGTTCGTAGGCTGTTGAAATGTATCTATGGTGTATTTGTGAGTTGTTGTAAAGTTTAAACATAGATGGCCATGTACTAAGCCTAATAGGAGACTGCTTGTTTCTATGAACAGCGTAAGAAAATGGACGTGATTACTGCAGAGGGTGTCTGTAGCTGGCAGTGAGGAACACCAGGTTTCAGTTTATCCTGAAATCCATTTTGACCCCTGGTGGATGATGAATCACAACAATTTTGCTTGCGCACAAACCGCGGTAAAGACTCGGTCAGGACATTGACTCCTGACTTATACAAGCCTTTTCCTGTGGATCATGAATTGAAGCAGAGCAAATTTATACATGGATGCAAGCTAAGACACAAATGAGTTTCTGCTTCTGCAAGCGTAACTCCAATATTTGCAAAGCTTTGTTTAAAAGGTAATTAAAATCAGTTATTACCTACCTTTGGCATTATTACAGTAGATCAATTGCAGTTGTTGCAGTAATTATAGACTGTTTATTCCATATGGGGATTTTAAAGTGGACGTTAGATATTGATGATGTCATTTGAATATTCAAAAATGAAAGATACACTCATTTTGCAGATGTTCCACAATACTGATACTATTGCAAAGGGGCGCCATAAGGGGGAAGGGAGGATAGGATGACTCCAAGGTCTCCTGAACGACAGGGACCTTCAAAAATTTGGAACATAATTGGATTGGTCTGAGTTGGGGGGCGCTTTCATGGGGCCCAAACTCTCTAGAAAAGCCCCGACTTCTGCATGCTCGCTGTGACTGGGACATGCTGTGCAGGCGTAGTAGTGAAGTTTGAAAGGACCTTCCTCAAATCCAACTAAAGCTTCAACTTTGAGCATGTACCCTGTGTTAGACTGGTATCTCATCCGCCTTGTATTTCCAGGGATATTCTCCTCTCTAACCCTTAATAAGCAATTACAGTGCCGTGCCCCTGTCCTGATTCCTTCTGTTGTTAATCATTCATGACACTGTTCCCCAGATTTAGGGTAGAACCTGAAATGAGAACCTGAGTAAACACAATGCACCATTTATAAATGACCATTTGATTCATTGAAGGAAAAAAATTCACAGGCAGTCGTATTGCCCATGTGACAAAGTAAAAGTCACACAATGAAACAATCCTGCCTCAATCAAAAGACCTTCCTGAAGGCTGAAGAAAGACATTGAAATATATCAGTCTGGAAAAGGATACAAATCATTATCTGAAAACCTTGGACTCCAGTGAAGCACTGTGGGAGCCATCATCTCCAAATGGAAAAAGCTTGGAAGAGTGGAAAATCTGCCCAGCAGTGGCTGGCCTAGCAGAATTACGCCAAAAGCGCATAGAAAACTCATCAGGGAGGTCACAGCAGACCCTGGAGGAACATTTAAGGAACTGCAGGCCTCTCAGATCAATGAATATTTGAATCCATGATTCCACAGTTAGAAAGACACTGGGCAAAATCGGTGGGAGAGTTGCAAGGGAGGGGGGAAAAACCTAAACAAAAGATGAACGGTCATCCAACATTTGCCAAAAATCACCTTGATTACCCCCAGCACTTTCTGAGAATGTTCTGTGGACTGATGAGTCAAAAGTGGAACTATTTGGAAGACTTGGATCCTACATCTGGCATCAAGCAAACAGCTTTCCACACAAAGAACATCACGCACAGCCAACATTTCTCCACAGCAATGCCAAGACCTCAAAGATCTCCTTGTACTACAAGCATTTGACTGCAGTTGTTGCTGATAAAGATGGTACAACCGAGTATTGAGTTTAGGGGAGCAACTACTCAGTCACATGGGTGTTGGTGAATTGTTTTCCTTCAATAAATCGTCATTTAAAAATGGCGTGTTGTCCTTTGTAGTACCCTAAATCTGTTTGGAGATCAGACAAAATGAAGTGCTATGGATACTCAAAGATGGGAGACGCAGAAGGGAGCAAATACTTGCTGCAGGTGCGGACAGGCCACTGTGAAGTTTTGGAATTTTCCCGGTAGGTCAGTCTTGCGAGAGCCGGTCTTTCTTCCCCAACCTCGGCATTGTGTCATGTGTATAGCAGGGGTATGCCTAACCCCTCAGTCGATTTTGCCGTATTTCCAAGTTGTTTGCAGGAGATGGTTAATGGACTATGCTTTATTTTACTGGTGGCCAACTGGTTGATCACAATCGGCATAATATACCGAGGAGACCCCTCCGCCCGCCCTCACCCGGTCAACGGCAAATTCCTAGGCTGCTTTTGTGCTTTTTGTTTCCAGTCCACCTTTGTGACACTATATTTATAAATGAATATTAGAAGATTCCCTTTAACCAACTTAAGCCCAGTCAATCATAACCTGTGCTGGTAGGAATGTTAAATAAGGTCCTTACGAGTTTTAAAATACCTTGATGAGATGTTACAACAAACGACAAAGGATGTTAACCTGGGTACATGCAAAGGCTGCGTAGTCAGTGCTTATTCACTCTGCCTTCATACAATCCACGTGACATAATGGAGGTATTATATTCAGTCGCTGAAGTGTTCCTTACATAATTTAGCTTCTTAGTTGAGAGAGGATAGGTAGTAGAGTTATAATTAGTACAAAGGTTTGAAACCTCGAGCCAGGGGCAGATGTGATTCCAGATAGGATTAAGATGGGCTATTTTTGAGCTCAATAGTTTTCCTTTTGAAAGTGGCGAGTAAAAGCATGTAGAACCATTTTTTGTCGGGTATGCTTTTTAAGAATTTTGCAGAATCGGAATCAGCATGGTACATTTAACAGAACCTGAAACTGAACTCCCAGCATAAGGCAGAAAAAAATGCAGAAAGGGAATTAGTTTGAACTAAAATCATTCGCAAAATTCAAGAGGAGTGTCTTGCTTCATTCAGAAGTTCTGAACATATTGCAGGCAATATTTATGGACTATAAGCCTGCTGTTAGTTTACTGCTGAACTTTATTCCATTACAGCATATATGGAAATGGCATGTGAATTGGCAGATTTGTTTTTGTAAATGCAGATGTTGTTGCTTTCAAAGAAATTTAAGGCTGAAAAGTTTCCCAGCATTCTCAAGGATTAAACATTTTTGAAATTTAGTTAATGCATAATTTGTATTCGTATTAATATTTCGAGGAACCTCATAAATTGTGTGAGTGAATGGTGTGTGAGTGTGTTCTGCGGTGAGTTGGCGCCCCATCCTGGGTTGTTCCCTGCCTTGCATCTGTAGCCTCCAGGATAGGCTCCGGGCCTCCCAAGACCCTGAAAAAAGCAAGTGGTTACAGTAAATAGATGGATGGATGGATGGATGGATGGATGCAACCTCTTAAATATAGATTGAAGACAAATCTCAAAGGGGAACTGTTTTCACATACCCATTTGTTTAAAACACAACTCATATTTCATATACCGATGATATTCAGTCAGCTAGAGGCGTGTACATATAAACAGCTGAGCTTTAACAGGATAAAGGCTTTAATAATATTGGCATTCAGTCTCCAGCATGTTTTTTTAAATATATATTATATAAAATGCTGAAAAGAAAATTCTGAGATACTGACTCATGGCTTACGTGTGACTGGCTTCCTAAGGTGAAGGGCACAAACTATATAAACAGAAAAACTAAACATTTTCAGCCTTTGGCAAGAACTGCACAGTGAAAAGCAGCCACCGTGGGTATTCCGAAGGGCTTAACCCCACACTGATGAACGGCCTCACCTCACCCAAACATTTAAATATGGAGGAGAATGCCACACCAAGGCGGCATCCCAAAGGCAGACAAGAAAATCCTAGTTTTAGAGGTAATACAGAAAAAACCAGTTCCCCCACAGCTAAGCATGTTAAACTCAAATGTGGAACCAAACACCCAGCATTTTCTGATTAATAAGAGAAGAGATGCACCATGGCAAGTCAGCGATGCAGATGCACACGCAAAGACATGCAAATGAATGGCCTGGCAGACAGATTTTACCTTCCTGTCCCTGAGTTTTCTTTATATACCAGATGGATTCTTTAATGGGCTCACAGAGCAACAGGCAGCTGTCCTGCAAATTCTCACGCCTTACGTTTTCTGTACTCATTTTCCTTCTTCCTGTTTGCGAATAGGTGAACTGCCTAACGTGAGACAGCCTGGCATAAAAATAAGCAGTGAAGGAGCAGTGACAGTTAAACAGCTGAAGATGCCGCGGATTATGAGACCCTGCTTATTGTCTTTATGGCTCGCTTTCGAACTGCCAGTGAATGTTCTAGCGCTGAGAGCGAGGCATGCTGGGTAGATCATGAAAACCAACACACCCGGTGGACTGATATTAGCCACCTTGTGACCACAATGTGAGGTATTGCTGTGCAGTGAGCATGCCTGAAGTCCTGATGGTCACTACTCCATATTTCTATTCTGCCAGCGTTACCGTGGCAACAGTAGTTTCTAGGGTACTTACTCTTTAAGCTATTGCGAGTTTTAACTGAATTTTGATAAGGACACACTGAGTTTCCTAATTCCAATTTTAAACATGGTTATGTCATAACAAAAATGATTCACATTCCAATAGCTGGTCCTTCAGTATTATTACTTACACTATTTTTATGTTGGACCAGCTGAATTAACAAATAATTGTCTGAAGAACAGTTCCTACAAACTATGCCCCTTTCACACTATGACATCAGCCTAACTGTGGTTGCGGGGGGCAAAAAAGAAATCTACTTGTTACTAAGAGTTTATAAACCAATTCTGTGAACATAAAAATGCGCTCAGTGGGTTGGGAACCTGTGCCTGTGAAGGTTGTGGGTTTGAGTAAACATATCACCGTTGGGCCCTTGAGTAGGGGTCTTAACCCCGAATGTTCAGGGACGCTGGCTGGCCCTGATCCCAGACCACAAGCTTCCCTCACTTATAAGTCACTTTGCAGAAAGATGTCTGCTAAATTAATGATAATTAATCTGTCTTCCAGGTCTGCTTAACCAGTACTGCATCATGATATGCCTGGAGATAACCGCAGCGCAGGTAACACCGTAAACTGGATGCCAGTCCTTCATGGGGAACGTACAATTTTTCTCTTTACGCTATTAGATCTGCGATTCCATCCATCCATTATTTTTTTCTATAACCAGTAATCCAAGATAGGTTCACGCTGAGCCTTGAGCTTAGGACTGTTTTTACTGATAATTCTTCATTAAATCTGCATCTTCCTTCATTATGACTGTCCCCAGTATTTCTCTTCTCTGTGATGCTTTTTGCTTTCCGACGTTAATATGTGCATGTTAATGAAAGCTGAGTGGTGTACTGTACATGTATTGAGGACTCTGGTAAATGAATATAAAACTCAGGCTGTTACTGTGAAGGCTGATTTTTTTGTGTGTGTTTCTGTTTTCATAGCAACCATCGCTCAAAAGGTTGAACACATTACCTGCAGTACGCTAGCAGAAGAGCCTCGTAGGAGCGCGAGAGGCAAGACTACCCCACCCCATCACCCCCAGGAAGCTGCACAGTAACACCGAGAAGATTTCAACTCATTTTCTAATCAAAACTGACCTTAAAGAAAATGCTAAATGCTTTGGAAACATGGAAGTAATGAATTATTGCGATCATGTACTGGGCTATTTGATTTTTCTTATCGCACATATACCTTCCTTTAATTTTATTTATATATTTACATTCTTTTTCAGGATGTTATGTTTACTTGTCTACATTGTGTGCACTGAAGTGTGTTGCACTTTATTTTGTATTGCATTATTTGCTGCTGAACGCAATCAATAAAGTCCTTATCTTATGCTTATTGCCGATTTTCCAAGCTGACATTTAATACATCTGCTTATAAGAGTTAAAGTCCAGACCAGGATTTTGTTTCAACCAGCCGATTGAATACTCTGTGACTGTGACTCTTTACGCTCAACTGGGTGGGTGAAACAAAATTTTGGTCTGGACTTTTACTCTCTGGACCTGAATTACCCAACTCTGTTTGATGACGTCAGTGTCTGAAGCAAAACAATGCAAAATCACTTTTGCGTGAATCTGGGGTCTCCTACCGGCTGTCAGGTGAACTACGGAACTGTGAAGTGCTCTCCAACTCTGGTTTGCTCTCCATCGCCATTACTGCCCCACAACCCCCGAC
>JAODJX010000037.1:15540029-15559263 GCA_026776945.1 Isichthys henryi
TCCCCAACCCCCCGTCAATCCTGTATCCTACTTTAAAAAAAAAACAGTCTTTATATTCATACATATGGGGATATGCTTCCCATTGTGTGCAAGTAACTGGCCAAACTGGAGAAGGCGGAAAGTTGGTAATGGAAATAATAAAGATAATAGAAAACCTACACAAAACGATTCGTGACTCCTGCTGTAAGAAACAGCTGTAGGAGTTGACTGACTAGCGCTTACTGCCGGTTACATAACTGGCGGTTACCGGCTCCGCAGATCAGCGGGTCGCCTCTCCACTCTCACTTTGGTCCTCTTGGAGAAGCATGAACGAGGTCAGCACTTCAACACCCCTGCACTGTGTGCGCGCTTCGTACCGCATCTGTGTGCCCTCATCTTCATGCAGAGCCAAGCGCACGCAGATGTCTGGTTTATTTAACAATGCATACAGCGATTCCATATGAAAATAGCTGTAGATTGATCTATTTTAATTACCGGGTCCTCTAAGTTAAAAGATACTCGTAAAAAATGAAACACATACCGAAGGTTATACTGTAATAGAGACCATGATAAAATGGTTTAACGCTTCATAATGGTTATTTACTATTACAACAAATATATGTTTGACACGTTATTTTCTTTTTATTTGTAAAACCAAACTGATTTGATATATGTTTACCAGCCTTCTTTTTCCTTTTTAATATAAGAAACATTTTAATAATCCAGGTGAATATCTATTATTATTTCAGACTTGCATGAAAAACTGCACCATATTTTTTTTCAGGAGCTTTTTTGTGAGATTTTTTTAGATACAAGATCAATGTCGATCGATGCAAAAATAACACACAAAAATTTTGAAGTTTTCATATATGTTTGCCTGACTGTACCATCATTCCTTTTAGTTAGGCTCTGTTGTACCCTTCGACCCTGTGGTTGCTGTCAGTTTCAAACTTCCTGTGTGGTTGACTTCGCTATTACCATGTTTACCTGGATCCAGAAAAGTTTTCTCCTGTCTGCTGCGGCAATGTTTTTAATGTTTTTAAGAAAGGAATCTGACAAAAATGTCAGCCATTGCGGAATTGTTTTGAAGAACGGGAATGTTGATGTTACACCTTGTACTTTAAAACCCATATGTGAGGATTTTCAGAAACAAATTCCATTTCCATCAGGATGAAACCCCAAAATATGTTGATTCTGCTTTAGGGTTTATTATTCGCTTGTGCTGTTGCCTGGCAACTAGAACTGGCCTTGGCTTTCCAAAGCGAAGTATTATCTCTTTTCTTATTCTCTGCCGTAAATATGATTCATATTTAACATGCCGGAAATGAATCAGAAAATGCATCCTCACCATGCTGGCCATGATGTGACATTGCTATGCCCAAGGGTAAGAAGCCATTTCGAGCAGATAACAGATTCTCGGCTCCTAGCAGGAATGCGTCTGGTCTTCCGCACCCTTACTCCTCTGTTTCAAGGAAAAAGCAGGAGAATCTGCTGTCATTATTCTCAAAATGTAACACTTCTTACCAATCCAGATGCTTTTAGAATGAAAACACTCAATAATTTTAACAAGGACTAGTAACTTTCATGTATAATGTCATAAACAAAAACATTTTTTTTAATGCACTGCAGCAGATCATTTGCAAAGTTCCGCATGAACTCATATTTAACTCATAAAGCCATTTTGTGATCTTTCGAGTACCAGACTTGACCTTTTAAAAAAGATCTCAAGCTTAGCTTGAATAACCAGAACTGAGCGCAGAAGTCATTTGTTCCTCTGAGAAAAAGTCACCCCATTCTGTGATTTCAAACAAATCTGGATCCCAGACTACATATGAGTTACATGTTATATATGTGGATCAATGCACAGGGCTTCTCCGATTTTCTGTCACCCTACAGCTATGTTGCCGTGAGGCGCCCCACGTCCCCAATGTTTTTTACCGAAGGTTGAGGATTGACCAGAAGGTGAATAACTCACCCTAGTGACTGCAGGGGGGGCAGCCATCACCTCTGCATCTCTGTCTCCTGAAAATGCCCACAAAGGATAATTTAATGGTCTGTCTCATGACCGATAACTTGTGTAGCTTAAGTTTGCCTCCCCATGAAGCTCTGGGATGTTTACCCATTAATGTGTCTTGCCGCCAACTGGTGTTTAGGTTACAGTCTATAACATTATTGTACTTGCTATTAACTTGCAGTATTGGCAAGGTTGTAACTGCATGACAGTCAAACAGTACTGTATGGTCATTGTTTAAAACTCTGAAAGTTTGCATGGATTCATTTTACATGGAATATAGCAAACATTTCACGATTAACCTTTTTTAAGTGTTAGTGTGCCTTCGTACCCTTCAGTTCTATAACAATTCTGAAAGATTGTGTGTATCATTCAAGGACGTGATTTGATTGAAGATCCTGAAATATTTCATTACCGAGAAGACCTGTAGTTACCATCGCGCTCTGAAAAATGTGTATGGTATGTGTGTCTAAGCCAGTGAATGTCGGTGTGCAAAGGCATTATTTCGTAGATGTGACTCACCGCCTCTTTGTTGAAATATGTGAAACATAGCTGTCAGAACAGTCAGAGTTCATGATTGCTGAACGTACCACCAGAAGAGTCCGTAAAATCAGGCATAGGAAAAATAAAGGTAAATTAAAAACAGGCGAAATCTTACTCTCTTAATCTTTCTGTCACATAGGTAGTGTCTTTCCCTACAGCAGGAATATGCTCTTATCTTGAGATTATATAATAACCTTAAGTTCAGTGTAAACAGCTGCTAATATAGTTGTATTTATTGTCTCGGTATAAGGTGTTTATACAATGAAATGTGGTGTTTAAAATCCACAGTCAGTGGTATATTCATTTGGCACAAGCAGCTCACTGTATGTTCTGGTCTGGCTTTCCTCTTGTGAGGTTTATGCAACGTAATTCTCTTTCCTTACTGGTAACAAGCACTGTAGAGATGTACCGAGTGCCGGATTTAGCTCATAATCCTTCAGCTCTTCATTTTCATGTTTCACTTCGCAGCATGTGGGTCACAGCTGGTAGTTAACAGTGTCATACAACTACTAGTGTGAGTAAACTACTGTTTACCTCATAACACCAACAATTCATGGCAAAACAGGAGATTTTAAACAGGAAAGAATTTACAGACAATTCTCTAAATTTAAGTGTTGCAGCAGAGGAAAGATAAACACACCGACACAAGACAACAATCAGAAATATATGCAATGTAGCCTGAGAGCACAAATGAAAATCTGTAAAATCTTAACGCGCATTAATTCTACTCTCCGTGGCCTATCAGTATATACTGAAAGCCTGTGGTAGAAATCTTCTGCTTAAGGTTCAGGTAGCACATTTTTTTATATACTAAGGAATTGGTCACTACATGGGTGGCATCGAATGGATCGGACCTAAGGCCGTAGGTTTGGTCCATATCAGTCCCAAATGCCTCCCCAAACACACACATGGTACTCCCACGACATTGGTAAGTAGGGACATGTCCGTCCAAACCAAAACCTACATCGTTGGTCAGACCTGTCCTGTAAGGTGTCTCACTGACTCTGCAGACACGGCAGTAATGAAATATGGCTCTGGGGACTCAATGGTGACTGACGGTGGCCCCGCTCGTCCCCTCCTCCCACAACGGCAGCTCCATGCTGTCACTGCTGTCGGCTTACACTCCTCCACAGAGCCTGCTGCGTTTGAGGAAGGACACTTACACACACACACACACACACACACACACACTTCGCGTATAGCAGTAACACCGGGAGAAATAATTCAGATGCACATACAGAGCAGCTCACAAAACAAAAAAATCACAAAGAAAATATAAGTGCATACCCCATGCACAGAAGCACACAGATTCATTGGAAATAACCTCCCACACATACAGACATGGACGTGCACAAACCACACACACAGCTACAAAGACCACGCACACGCGTGAGCAGAGACAAGCACACGCATAGACACACGCAGACATAAACACACATACAGAAAAGCAGCACACAGTCGCCACGGTTTGGGCTCCGTCAATCAGCAGACTCCGCTACACCTATAGCTACCGCTCGCGTTCTAGCTAACGGTGGGCAACGAGACGTCGGCAAATGCCAAAATCCGCCCCCTCCAGGAGCGCGCCTGTTTTCTCAGCACCCACACAAACACCCACTTGGCTTCCTGCTGCCGCCCCCTCGCTCGTCACGTTCGCCCCCTCCTCCCACACATTTGGCACGCGCCCACCTGCCAGCCTGCGCAGTACAGAAAAACAAGGCCGCGTGAAGGTGGGACCACAGGACGGTGAAACGGGCACGTGTCCGCGATTAGCCGACGAGCACGAGTCGCTCGGAGCCCTGGGTCTTTCCTGTCAGCGCGGACTGAAAACAGCGCAGTCACCTTGCTTGGACAGACCACCAGCCTGGGAGATGGTGGTGACTCAGGATTAAAACACTCCCTATTAAGACCAGATGAGTATTGTAACACCATGAGGGGTGCATATGAATAGCATAAGATGACTGGTGAAGCTTTTTATCAACTATATAATCTTCCTTTGTTATACAGCACAGCTCTGTGTTCAAGTGTATGGAAATGATTCATGCAACGCATGGGGGAGGGTTCTTGATTATGGGATGCTGGAGTTAATGTATTCACACTAATGCATTTGGCTTTTTTTATTTCCATTACACGGCAACAATGACGAGCGGTAATATGAAAAGTACCAGTCGAACAAAGCAAGATATGTAACTCACCAGCTACTGTCTCTGCATCGCTAATTTTATTAGCGCAGCTTGAAAATATCTCCTTATGTTATTAAGGCGAGTGGCTTTAAATTGAATCTCACAGTTTTGCAACTACTCACACCTCAGCAGCTTCTAAAAGGGGCAACATTCTCACTGTAAGAGTTACACATTCCGCTATTGTAAAACGTTACCTTTCCCTGCCAAAATAAATAAAATTCAGAAACTGCAGGGCAGCATTTTTCTACATAAATGTGAGTCGTGTCTGAGAGTGAGTCTCCTTTGAGGGAGAAAACTTGATTCTCCTGCCATGGAGGAGTGAGTGGGGGGAGGCGAGGGGGCTTGTGGGTGTGGTGGTTCCACCGTGCAGATCTCTGGCAGTGACTCACCAGAGACACCCTCTCCTGGGCTGAATCAGCCAGCCAACGCTGGTGTGTGGGGCTGTGGGAAAACCGCTCAGCGGAAGGTTCCTGAATGCTGGGAGTGTAGACTCTGAACGGTCACGATGGGAATCCTACATAAGATTACGAGTCAGATCTGTGGGAATAAACCTCCCTCTGTCCAAGCAGAGGATGGTAGTGAGGACATGTGACCCCCGAGCAGAGATGAGAGTCATGGCTAAGAGGCCATCAAACAAAACCCACACATTGGGGTAGATTTCCAGGGGCCTCACCTACGTATCACCAACAACTATTTCAGGAGAAACTAGGAGCTTGTTGAATTACATAAACTACAGTTTAATTCACAGTATACCAAGCCTGTTCTGAGAAGTTCTGTCTCCTCCACAGGATACTTCAGCTATTAGAATTACTGGTATGCTTGAAGGTCTCGATAATTCTCCTCTTTTTCATTTGCCACAGTCCATTTATTGGTTCCTAGGTTTGCCTCTGGATGGATCAAAAAGATTTCCTTACAACTTGATTTTTAAAATTCCCCACAGACACTGCTGGTAAATACCGTCTACTGCCGTGATTGCAAGTAACTCCTTGTGCAAATGGGTCATAAATCATTTTGATGAATTTATTAATTGATTCGTTTATTGAAAATTGCTTTTTTCACTTCTTCATGGATGAATGTCTACGATCGATATGGTCTCTGTTACCGTGTTGCCTTTTAATGACGAGTGCAGTCACAGTACAGTGTAGTGACCTGATTCCTGCGCTAAGCAGATTACACCTATTAGATATGCATATACAAATATAATATACAAAATAATGGAGACTGCATGTGAAAATGATTTTAACATTAAAGTAGCTAAACCACTATTACAGTTGCAGCTACAATGATGAGTCATGCTAGGTTGAATGGCAATTAGTAGTATTTCTCATTCATAGAAGAGGTCTGACAATCAACGTTGATACGTAAATGTTTAAGGCATCCTGATTAATATACAGTAGAAGCCAAATGGTCAGTGTCTGAACAGTTGGTGCATTGGTTAGAAAAATTGAAAAAATTAACTTATCGTGGGAACAGACTGAAAAATAGAGAACTGAATACTAGACATGGACAAAGATTAAGAATTTAGGGGTCAGTGGTCATTGTTGATGCACCACAGCACACCGAATGAAATGTGTCCTCTGCATTTAACCCATATGTAACATCGTGACATAGCAGGGGGCAGCTAATTCAGTGCCCGGTGAGCAGTGCTTGGGGGCAGTACAGCACCTTGCTCAGGGTACCTTAGTGGTGCCTTGAACCAGCAATCTTTCAAACACAACTGCACTTCCCTAACTGTTAATCCACCACTGCCCAGTGTATATAATATAGAGGAACAGTGGTCACAAGTCAAAGCTCACCAACAAAGATAGACAAACTTAACACGATACCTTCTAAACACCTCGAAAATGATCAGAGGGCTGACTGTACACCAGTAAATTGTGGGTTTCACAAAGCTGAAATGTATACATTCTATGGCTACCATTCAGGAACCACTTATATCCAAGGCCAATTCACAAAGACACATGACCCACTGTGAGAAGCATGAAAGCTGGACCTCTAAGCAAAAGTAACACCATCATCGCAGACCTTCTACTGAATGAACTGGGGCAGCTCAATGCCCCCGCCTCTGTATGCTACTGGATCCACAACTTTTTGTCTAACAGGAAACAGTATATCAAGGTTTGTGACCACATTTCGGACCCACTCTGCCTCAGCATCAGTGCTCCAGAGGGCTCTCCCCCCTGCTCTATTCCTCTCTCTACACCAGTGTTTCCCAATCTGACTCAGAGATGGTCCACATTGTTGCTCCCTCCCAGCTCCCTACCAGACAGTCCATGTTTTTGCTCCCTCTCAGTTCCTAGTAAAAATATGGACAGTCTGTGGGTCGCGAAGGACCAGACTGGGAAACACTGCTCTACACCAATGATTGCACTTCTGACAATGACTCTGGTAAATTTAATAGGTTTGCAGACAACACCACCCTGGTCGGAGTCATCTCAAACAATGGTGCGGCGTTAACAACCTGGCACTAAACACACAGAAAACCATGGAGATGAGCAAGGCTTTTAGAAAGAAACCCAACTCACTGCCTCCACTGGAAATACACAGCTCCACTGTCATCAGAGCAGAGTCTCGCCAATTCTTCAGCACTATGCTTCAGACGAATTTTAGATGGGACAGATACAGTCCTGCAGTTATGACCTGCATCAGCAGTGTTTTTAAATTCTGCGACAACCCAAAAAATTTTGGCCACAGCAAGCACTGCTTATCCAGTGCTACACTGCCGTGATAGAGTCCATCGTCACATCCGCCATCGCTGTCTGGTATGGTTCTGCATCTTTCACACACCGAGCATCGTGCAGAGAAATTAATCAGCTGTCAGCTCTCTGCTGTCGAAAACCTCTACTCATCTAGGATGAAAGAGAGGGCTGGGAAAATCATGGCTGATCGCTCACCCCCGGTCACTCTCTCTTCCCACGTCTTCCATCTCAGCGGAGCCCAAGAGTGAGAGCCCTAAAGACTCAGACCACCCTCCACCTCCTCAGCTTCTCTCCTCAGGCCATCATTCATCTATGCAAGGACCCTTCTGACATCCCTCTGCTTTGAACTGCTATACATGCTTCTTTACACACATTGTAAAGCACACAACTACTGTCCATCCCATAATCCATCTGAATAAGAACCTTTCCACTATTGCAGTCAGTGTACATATGCACTTTAACCTTTTATTTGCAGGTCGTTTGTGTATAGTCTGTTATGTGTTTGTGGTATATCTTTTATCCTTTTCTATACCTTTTTTATGAAATTGATGTTATGTTCACACCTGCACCAAGAGTAATTCCCAATGCATCTGGTAGGCCTACTTGGTGAATAATATAGGTTTCGATTCAGATATAAATGAACATGTTTACCTTTAAAGAAAGCCAAAACATGCCTTCAAACTTCAGTGTTGCGATCCATAATGGAATGGCTCTCTATCCCGTGGGAGCCTTATGGTGCGATGAATGCTCTGCGTGACCATTTAACAGCCGAGGAAGATGCGGCCATTTTGCAGGATCAGGTACACTCTATGACACAAACACCATTCCCCCCTGAGGACCCATATATTCCACGATGGTAATGCTCTCATACGTAAGTACATTTCCAGCTCCTTCATCCCTCAAAGAACTGGAGCTTTTCTTCTTTCATGGTCCACTACCTCACTACATAACCTTTAGAATTTGGACGACAGCATTCCAAGAAGAACTGAAGCAGCCCCAGAGCCCAAGGGTGGCCCTACTCCTTATTTAATCCTCGATAGTAAGTGCTATCGTAAATGTAAACGGGCGACTGTTCAGAATTGGCCTGTGGTGATCTCATAATGTTTAAAGCATTACAGCATTGTTGAGGACAAGATAAGAGTCCAAAGCATGTTGGAAGAGTTCCTTTGTGGGTGGATTACTGAACATTCAAAATATTGCGGATTTAGGAGCACTGCCCAGTTCACAGCTACCCAGGGACTTGTAATCAACTTTATATTGTCTCTGTACAGTCATGGATTTCACATGTTTTATTTCCAATTATTTAAAAACAAAAAACAAGGACGATAAGAATTCCCTTCAATGCAGGCTGACTAGAATAGTTTCACAACTAAGGAAATATCTGCAAAGTGAAGATTTCATCGTGTGTCCACCTTAAAAGTAATATAAGATTTTAGGAATCTGAAGCATTTGCAGAAAATGCAGACTTTGTTTTAAAGAGAAAAATAGAAGCCCTTAATTGCATTTCAAAGAAGAAGGATCAAAGTTTTTGACTGTCCAGAAGAAGATGCGATAGAAATTGACACTTCTCATCTACCTCCTTAAGTACACACTTAAGAGTCAGAGCATGGCTGGTATTCATCACACTACAAATGTTGTGCGGAAGGCCAGGCCAAAAGCACGCAACAAGTTTCCCGAAAAGAAAATTTTGTTTCATTACCCTCAATGATTAGTCATCAGTCATGCAATCCTTGCTTGAAGCTTCACATGTTTAATTTTCTGCCCAAAAGCCATAGATGGTGTTTTGCCGAGGTCAGAGGGAAGCGTTTACGTCACCCAATCACATCTCCAACTTCTTTTCATGCATCCAATCAGCTTTTCCATAAATCGGGGCTTTACCCCAAAGACAAGAATGATGCATGAAATATGAAATATTTGCCAGTGAAAACCACTAACAGCCATCTGTGAACTGTACAGCTACAACACTCCCAATTGACAGAGCATCTATCTTTTTTTTTTTCTCCTGCTAGAGCATCTCTGCCTTTACCAATAGATGGCATGAACCATAAAACTCAATACAATTTATTACGTACAAGATTTACGCTAAAAATACCTCAGTGGTGATTAATCATCGGATATTCTTCTGAAAAATAAAGTTCTACGAAACACCATAAACTGTCATACTCTGAAGATCAGAATAAAGATACCAAAAATGACCACAAATTCAATTACGCTGCAATTATTAGTCATTCCCATTGCTGACCAATGACCAGTAGTGCCCCCTGGTGGTGCTTGTTCCTGCAAGACCAGTGCTAAAAACTCGAAACTATTATGAGCAGCGGTTCATAAACCAATATTCTGCATGTGTGATGCTGTATGTGTGATATTTCAGGGGGATCCCAAATGCCTGGCTGCAGGAAACCACAACATACCACACGCTAACCACAGCAGCACTGTTCCACCCATTTCTGTTATATCAGTTTTGACATATACATTAAAATTTGCTGTTTATGATTAACGCATCTAAGACGCAGAATGAGCTATCATAAAATCGTCAAAGTCGCTGTCATTCTTTTCAGTGGGCTACTTCAGCAGGGGGGAAAAATGAATGCCATGAGGCTGATGGCAACTGTGGACTAATCTAGCCTTGTTAAAGGGGAAATTTCACTGGTGCATGACAGAATGAGTCAGTCTCTGAAGAAGCTGCCCATTTCCTGACACTTGCCTTTGAACCTTCTCTGCCGCTCCTCCCTTACTCTTATAAATCATCATTCGTAGATATTATTATTAGGCAACCTGGCCTGAAGCTGCAGCCTACTGAAACTTCAGGAATTATGGTCCTTAACTCCCTTCCACCAAGACCAGAGCAATTGATCAAACATGATAGTAATGTGTATTCATGTATTCCACGACACAGAAATTTGTTGCGGTCATTCTATTTTGTCTACCAGCCACAAAATTTTCTTTTGGTTTCGTTTTTAATATTTATCAAAAACACCAAATGTGAATCCCCCTGGTTTTCAAAGCTTTTAAGATCTGATTTCATTGTGCGTTTAACTAATTAGAACCTGAGAACCTATCGAATTAATTTACTACCCTTATAATGACTTCAATAAAATAATTAATCTTTAATAGCATCTGTGATTCAAAGTTATGGGTCAAGGAATAAGACGATGGCTTAACTCAGTGCTTCTCAGTCCTGTTCCAGGCACCGCCCTTGTCAGAGAGGTTTCATTCCAACCCACACCGCTTTCAATCTGCCACAGTCATTATTAGCCTATTATGGGCCATATAAGGCTGATTTAGGGTTAGGGTTGGAATGAAAACATTCCGGTGGGGAACAGGAACAGGATTGAGAACCATCGACTTATCCGTACTGGTCACCTGTCTAACACTTGTAGTTTCTATATGTGTGGGCTAGTTTGGGATCTTCTCTCCCTTCTATTCACTCTGCTTGCCAGGCACATACTGTAAATACTGTAAATGTTCCGACTCCACATCTAACAAATGCCTCTTTTTCTCTATGTTCTGCCTAATTTTGTTTTTCTCACTCCGTTGCCTTTTTTTTCTCCACCATTAACTGCTTTCTCTGGTTTGCAGCTGACATTCGTGAGTTTCTGCTAACAGGTGGTGCTTTAAAACAGGCCCTCGAAAGCCCGGACGATCTTGCGAAAGCTCGCTGAGCACCTGGCAGCTTCTTTATGGGGTGCGGGCTACCTGCTGCGATCCTGTACCAGCTGGTGTGGCTTTGGGCAGCACATAATCCTTAAGAGAAAGATTCATCGTCATAGTGCATCACTCATTGTGAGCAGCTCTAAGTTCACGCAATGGACGGTTTATGCAGTGTGGTTTGAGTGGGTTCCTCTCTTTCTTCTACAAGGTATTGATTGAAATATTGTGATGTTTCTTGTATTTGCCCAATCAGATACATATATAGTCGACCCTTCCACATCGTGGGGGTTAGAGACACTGCCCCCCTGTGATCTAGAAAAAATACAAAAAACATTTTTAGGTCCCCTTGGCAAGCGAAGCGGAAAGATACAAGAAACACAATATACAAAGCTCACTGCATGATCACTGCGAGATATCACATGAGAGGCTGCTGTAACATGCTTTCCTCCAAACCAGCACTGAATATATATTTTACGCATTTATGAGTTACTAAACTTTTTATATGTCAGCTGCTGGCCTTCGCGTGTTGTCTGCAGCCTTCAGAAAACTCCCAAAAAATTCCCTATTTAATATCTCATGCCAATATATTGAAATCGCAATGGGGAAAGTCACAGTGCAGAAGGGTCAACTGTACCCCTCTCTGCACTGCATTTCAACATGCGGACGTATGATGCAATGTCTTGAGTAGTCGTATCAGCAAAGATATCACAGCTGAAAACTTTGCCCTTCACGATTTCATTGTCTTTCTTTATCAAACAGAAGGTTGTACAAATGAATACAGCACAAAACTTGACTGGAACTAGCAGAGGTGGGCATTTCAGATCCAGAAAGTAAAAATCCAAGCCAAGACCAAGATTTTGTTTCAACCAACCAGTTGAATATAAAGAGTCACAGTCACAGAGAACTCAACTTCATGGTTGGAATAAAATCTTGGTCTGGATTTGTACTTTCTGGACCTGAAATATCCATCTTTGGGAACTAGAATAGACAGAGGAAACATAAAATAACAGGGCTTTGAAAGTCCTCTCAAGGCATTGACCATGAGATACACGGGTCCATTTCAGCCAGTTCACACGCTCATGTGCCACGCCTTGGGTTTATCGCACTGAGAAGTAACAGATAACATTCACCAAGGTGCCCCATTGTATAGAATTAATGGACGGGGCGCAGTCTTCCGCCAAGTTCATTACTGTCCCAAGTTATACAGAGTTAATAGCCACCTACCAGCCAATCAGAAAATGTGTTGTTTCTGGGTAAATTCCAAAATACATTACATGGGATCCCACTGCAAGCACATTATTATATGGATGCACAGACATATGGAGTGAGACACACATTTTGCCCCTAACAGATGTAATCTCACTCCAAACTTTTGATGAAACTTGAGAGCCCTGGACAGAGTAACTCAAAGTAGTGAAGAGATCTTTTATTTGACCCAATGGCTGAAATAGTCCCACAAACTCCTATAGGTCAGCCTTGGCTGGATTGAACTATCCTTTTCATTCTGACACTGTCATTCTCCATCAAGACCACACGATGGTCCCAGTTCACCTCATGGCTGATGTGGTGGTAAAAAAAAGAACCCAACAACTTCCTTCTTCAACCTCATTTGCAGTGAGCAGAGGTTAACTGGTTAAAGCTCTGTGGTGACCAAAGGCTAACTGTCCCACACCTGCCTGCTTTACAGCTGTAGTCATGCATACTCTGAATTCTGGAACGGCTGACAACAGCCATCTAAAATCTGTAGTGCCCATTTGCAATTTACATAAATTTTATGTCATCCGATTATATTTCACATTCACTTCACGCAGAGACTTTATGTGTTGCTCAGCGTCTCTGAATTTCAATCCAACATGAAGCACAGTAACAGGCAGCTTTTGGCAAAAGGAGGAATTAAAAAATGAAAGAGAATACAGACCAAACACCATTGTTCTGTCAAAGACAGGGCAAGGCAATTACTATATTACTTTTCCTTCGAAATGTCAATGGAAAAATTTGATAATATTCCCAAATAAAGGGAAGCAGTTTATGAAAGCCTAGATGTGCATGTTATTTTGAGTTCCAATTCTCTAGCTGGGCTCTGGATTTTTTATTGTGATACCAACACAGGTATATGTTTACGCTGTTTCATGCAATACACACAGCGGGCAGTTATTCATTCTGAAAGCGCATGCATTTGAAAGAGCATGTCTTTCAGAATGAGCTCCACACAGGAGAAAAATCACAAGTTGTCACAGTCAAATTGCATTACTTTCTGTCCCTCTCAGTCTTCTCCAGGGCATTTTTTCTGTCATTTTACTTACATAAACATGCCCCCTGAAGGATTAACCATTTATACCCTTTTCATACATGCTGTACAGAGAACTCTGGTTTTACGCGGGAAAGAAATCAGAAACCTCGATGAAAGGGGTTACTAGTTAGGCCTCCTCTAGGACCGTACCACCATACCAACATGTGACACACATGTGTGCATGGCAAGCATGCATTCCATGCATTAGTCAGATTCTTTCGTGCTTAGCGAAGACACGTCTCTCAATAGCCAGTGATGGTGGGGGTGGGAATGAGTCTGTGTGCACTGCCTCGCAGTCGGAATTAAAACGCCGCGATTAAAATTCACAAGGAACGGAAAGCGTCAAATGTACACAATCAGATACAGCGAGAGAGACAGGAGCAGGCAGCGCAGCGCACAGAACTGCGGCTCTCCGATACACCCTTGATGTTTGCAACACAAAGACACTAACCACAAGCAAATATAGCACGGCGGCTGCTAGAGTGTGTGTGTGTGTGTGTGTGTGTGTGTGTGCGTGTGTGTGTGTGTGTGTGTGTGTGTGTGTGTGTGTGTGCACGCGCGGGGCTCAGCCTGGTCAGGTGATGATGTTCATAAGGCAGGCAGTGTGGGGGCTGACACTGCTATGTGGGCTGCATGCCCCCGCACACACACTCAGCGTGCGGTAGGGGGTGGAGAGATGCTGTGTAGTTAAGCCCGTCGGCAGCCCGAGAGACCCATCACTCGCACCGTGACATGGACGTGCAGGCGCCTCCACTTCATCTGAGAGCGGCGGAGAGGGATGGAAGGAAGGAGGCTGCTTTATGGGATAACGGAAGTCAGCGGCACCTGCTTGAGGGGAGAGACACAGAGGGAGAGAGAGGAGAGAGAGAGAGAGAAAGAAAGAGAGAGACACACACACATAGCATGGTGCATGGGGAGCCTCGGGGAGCAGCTGCTTGAACCATGTGGAAAGGTAGGAAGTTCACCGTCCAGCATTCACAACCTTCACTGCCTTCACTCCCAGGTCTCACAGCCAAAGAGCTCCTTACAGAGGCTCTACAGATCAGCAGGCTCCACTGGGCGCTTTTATACTGAATTCATTTCACTGCACGGAGATTTCATTTCTATTTCAGGCTCTACTATTGCCCTTAAAAAAGACACACAGCATGTATTTTTTAATTGCATTATCAATCAGATGGAATGCGTATCATCATCTTGAATGCAATAGCTGTTGAGTGTGGTTTCGCGTAATATGTCACCTTTCCACCAAGGTGAGGTAATAGGTGCAGAATCTCTGCCGTACAGATCTCGCTCTTTTCTGGAATCGCGTGGCAGCTGAATGTGGGGATTCATATCATGTGTTGCTCTCTGCTATGTGTCACACACTTGTAATATACTGTAGTAATATATGGGACTGGATGCATGTGTGTATAGTGTATAGTGTATGATCCCAGTAGACACACTGATGTGTCTTTTAGTGAGAGATGCCCTGCAAAATCTGTGGCTGGTCAGCGCCGATGCATTCCTGCACACGCCAAAGTGCGGGGAAGCCCATCTGAAGCAGAAGGAGAAAAGCCGCACCTAATATGCCTCTATTTAGATGGGTCGAGTGGGAAAATCAAAATCAAACGGGCTGGTCTTTCAGGTTGGGCAGGAGAAGGTCTTTTTTGGCATTGCAGGGGGTTCAAGGCACTTGTGAAGATATGTATGCAGAGCGCCCTCTGGTGGCGTGGGTATGAACACGGCGAAACAACTTGTTAGCCTGTTTAAACAGTTGTGAAGCTTGGCACCTTTCAGCAGGCGTTTGTCTGTGCATGCAGTTAATGAGTGATGTTGTCGTGAGAAAGCTGTTGCATGGGCATCGACACGGGTGTCTGAGCACAGCGGTCTCCCATCAGAGGGGGAATGGGGTGCTTTTCCCTGGGATTACCATTCTGAAAGAAGCAAAATGTTCTGAAATGCAACAATGAAACACACTGAGGAGCAGACTTGAGTGGGACTGATACAACATCAGAGTAATTCTTCCCCTCTCTAAGCTGAGCTTTCACTAAAGTACAAGAGAACAAAGTAAAGTTGAATCCCTGCCTCTCTGATTCACACTCTCATTTCATAAGATTAATTTCGGCTCTCTTTAAGTTTTCTGTACCCTGACTATTTCATACAAATAAAGACCCTTTTCGGTAATAATAACTCATTTCTATTTCACTTTAGTATTCTGATATTGATTTAGTCCTGTAGTGTGCAACAGTTTTCTGAAGAAAAGACTCACACAGATGTATGATGTGAAATGTGCGATCGCCATATACAATTAGCATGAGATAAACTCAGGTCTCTGACCAGCTGCTGTGAGTATATATAACCTGACTGTGCCCAGGGCACAAAGCTACTGGAAAGGGCTTAATCGCTAACTTTGACAAACACTGCAAAAGTCACCAGTTATCACAGGTGACATGACGGTGATGTCAGCCCAAGGACCGCAGCCATTCTGACTGCAATCTGGAGAACATTCTCCTCAATCAGGCTGTACACCATCACTGTGTACTGAGTAATACCATGTAAATGTCACACAGCAGGTTACAATAGCCTGAGATGCATTCAATTCATCAATCAAATCTTAAAGAAGCTGATTTCCGCCATAATTGCGCTCTAAATTTCTGAAGAGAGCAAGAGGCTTTATATGTCCAACGAGTCATTTATTTCACCGTGCTGTCAGTAAACCGCTAAGACTGCTGCACCCACAACTGCCAGTCTCCAGTGGTCCTGTGGCAACCTGCACTGGGTTCTTCTAGCATGACATGTCCTCCAACCTTAGGTGAAATGAAACAGCTCCTTGTTTCAAAGTAGCCAATGACCAATAGTCGACATACACACAAATCTGCCACTCACAAGCAATCCGTGGTGCCTTATCATCTAAGCGCAGCCCTACTCCAGCTTTCACTTAGTCACTCTCATTTGAGACCAACCCAATCATCTGTCAGCTGAGCAGACGACTGGCAGCCTGAGATTCTACAGAGGAATCTTTGTTACATGTTAACAGCTACTTAAAGAATTCAGAAATCGAAAGCTGTTGTCTTGACCTCACTAGAGGCAGTTATCAGATCATACTGAATTAATTATCTGAACACGTCATTTACTATAGGTTGCTTTACTGCTTCATGTTATACCCACACGTCAACGGCAGTGGCTTCAGCTACATCAAGCCATTTTATGAACCCAGATGAACCATCATTAATCTCTCTGATAGTCCGTAATTTCCAAAAAAAAAAAAATTTTAAACCCATTATCCTGAAAGTCCGTGTCTGTTTGGCTGCAGGATCCATCCATAAGGCTCAGGATTTTAATGGTGAACACATTGCATTGCTTAAGTCATACACAGTGTTTCATAAGCCGTAGCAAGAATTACACACATTCCTGGCAGACGGTTTTCGTGTCTTCCTCCTCACCAAGAAGATCCTTTTAAAATATGTCTAACAAGCTCCTTCGCTGGCATAGAATTGAAATATTTGGCATGGGTCAGCTTTTTTTTGTCATTTTTAGCTTCATATGAAATATTCAGCCTTAATTGCTTGCATGTACCATGCTCCCTGGTCGCGTGCAGGGCTGCCTCACCTTCAGCACTCTTTCTGCACAACAAAAAATATTTTTTAACATACAGCTGCCGATATGGCCCCTCCAACGGGATGAGTGAAACAGAAAATTGGTACATGGGGGGGGGGGGGTGTCTTTAAAAACACGGCCTTACATAACTATCTTCGAGAAAAGCTCAGAAACTGGAGGAAATTTTCAATCGTTTCTTTTTGCCGTCATTTTTCAAAACACGACTGCTGATTTTACCGTCGTTGGAAGGCGTGCTGTTAATTCGTTGGAATAAGAGCCGTCTGCACAGCAACTGAAAGCCCTGGCAGATCAACGTATTACAGCACGACCAAACAAAAATTGTATCTGGACAGAATCTCTGACTCATTCATGGTAATAGCCTCATTATCATAATTAAGCGGGGTCAGTGTAAGGCGCAATTGTCTTTATGGTATCATTTCTAAAATATTTAATTGTTTAATAGGTTTCAGACATTCAGCCCTCAAGAGATTAATTAAAATGCAAAGAAATGTAAAGGAAATTTGAGTAGTGATTCATCCTTTCCAGTATGTAGGATGACAGCACACTGATTCACTGGGCAAGTGATCTGAAGAACGTCTTACCCATTTATAACCAGAAACCAGACCAGGAGAAGGCATGGTCTGCCAGACTGTCTGGAAAATCACCCATTATGGCAGGTTCTGTCATTTGTAACCAAATTAAGAAAACAAACAAATTACGCCGTAAAAAAAAAACTAACATTGCTAGTCGATACAGAGCCATTTACTTCAAAGTGTTGAATATTTAGAAAAATGTACGGTGCTAAAAAATATTCTTAGATCCAAAAACTGCTGGTCAGATTGTACATTAATTACATTACCAGAGATTAATTTTATATAAAAAGAACAAAATAAGAACTGTGATTTGATAAACCTGCCTATGTGTGTAAATGATTACTGAACATGGTAGAGAAAGAGTCTAAAATAAAATCTAGATTTTAATTATTGTTTCGAAAGCAAAATATACTGACAGGGTTCCACAGCTACGCATTATATTTAATTTACACATTCTTTGAAAAATGAAAAACATAAATGAAGAAGATGAAAAGGTGTTACATTTCCCTTTTGATTCTGTGGAAATTTATGTAAATGTTCAGGCACCTACTGAAGCTGACAGAGCTCTCCCCTGCCCTGTGGGCATCAGGGACATGCCCCCGAGTACGGTGGAAATCAGAGAGGGGGCTTTGTCCAGCAGTGGTAAACTCCCATTGTAACCATTTCCTACAAGCCTGGTGGCTGGTGAAACACCGAGTATCTACAGTAAAGAACCATCATCAATCCTCAAAGGTGGGTGGGGTTCATCTCTTGCTACTGAACAGCCATTACAAAGACCAGTGTTTCTCAAAGCAGTCCTTGGCACCCCTCAGACAGTCCACGTTTCTGCTCCCTCCCAATTCTCTGAGAGTTGGATTCTGGGGAGTCCTTGAGGACCGGTTTCAGAAACACTGACGTGGACACCACATTGAGCTTCTTAGGCACTCAACCGTGTCCTGGGTTATACACCGATGTTCATGTCGACAGGTTAAAACATACCAGCATTCACCTGAATGTCCTTCAGCTGGGCAAAAACGACAAAGATATTACAAGATATTACAAGATACCTCACAAGACCCTATCCAAATATTTTTTTGTTCTCCTCACTAAAAGAGCTAAAAAGGTATCACATAGTATGACAGAATAGAGATGCTTTACAGCCATGGGGAAATCAGGTGTTTATCATATTTCCCATCATGCTCTCCAGGACAGACAATAGACACATATGTATTTACAGGTGACAGAAAGTTTAGTGACAGAGCACAGAATCAGCCAGCATCCAGAGCCCCTAAATTAATTTGGGTTAAGAGGCTCACTCAAGGATCCCAGGCTGATATGATTACTCTGCCAGTTACTGGATTTGACCCCATGATCTTCTGATCATAGGTAAAGACCCACTGAGCTACTTAACCAAAGAAAGTAAAATATTTAAAAGACCCGATTAAACACCTGCTGTTCCTTATTAACCAAGGTGGCAACCAAGGTGGCTAAATGAGATCAGGGGGATTGCTACACTCTCTCTTCCCAGATGTTGTTCTTGGCGCAGATACATTTTTGTAACTGTTGTTGAAAAATAGGGGAGAGACAGTGAAACACACTACTAGACTTAATTATCACTTGTTGCATTATCACCTACAGCAGTGGGTGTAAAACAAGGGCCTACGGGCCCACAGGCGATCATGAAAAACAGCACGGCCGGGGGGCCCGCGGCACCAGGTTGTGTACCACAGCAC
>JAODJX010000037.1:15568887-15582271 GCA_026776945.1 Isichthys henryi
ATGGATGGATGGATGGATGGGTGTTTTACTGTGTTCGTGGTATAAAATACTCCTCACATAACTGGAAATTCCAGTACCAGAGTCATTCATTGTTGAAAGTCTTTAAATGCTGTTAATTGCATTAAAATAATAGGACTAAAAGGCAGCTGCAACTATGCGTGAAAATATGAAAAGACTTTGTAAGTTTATATTTGTGTGTGTCACTCTGTACGTGGACATTAGATGCCTGTGTGTGTTTGCCTACAGTCTGCCAAGACAAAGACACAGTGAGGAGGGGGGGGGGGCAGTTGACTGGAGAATAGTGAATCCATTCCCGGATCCGGTTTTAGTGTGAGCGACTGGCTTCAGTGTGCCAGACACATCCCCCATTTAGAGACGCCTGCCGCTCCTCAGTCAAGCAGGCAGAGGGAGTTTCCTGCTGTTGGGACCTAAGGCGTGTATGACTTCTCCTTCCTTTTTTCTGAATGAGTGTCCTCTCACTAACCTCAATTCAGAAGTAACAGGCCACTGCCCTGCTCAGGGATAGGCTGACGGCGGAGGGCTCAGCCCAGTGGTGGCCCTCTATAAGAACACGTCAGGCAGGGTGTACGGCGAGAGCGGCTCCAGCAACGTTCAGTAACGGCGGATGGCTCGGGAAGATCAGGCAGGCACCCGGGAGACATTGGCAGGGCAGAGCGGGTGCCGTCCCTTTAAAAAGTGACTAATCTCTAAAGAATGCAGCTGGAAGGAGAGACCCAAGCAGGATCTTGCGGATTTTTTTTTTTTTCGGTATGTTTGTTATTTCACAGCGCAAGAATGAGCGGCTGACATGCGCCGCAGCCGTTCCCTCGTGGGGCTCTCTGGTGAGAGGCTCAGCCGTGGGGGAGACCGGCTCGCAGATCTCAGCCACCGAGAGGCACCCCAGGAAGTGCTTCCTTCACCGAGGACTGAGTGAGTGCAGAGAATGTGCTTGGCCGCTAATGGATATCACGTGTCGCGTGCTCGGGTCGCCGGAACACATGCATGTTCAAGGTAGCTGTGGCGCGGGCTTGAGAACCGAGCCACGGGAGGGTAGAAAGGCAGGAGGGTTTGTGGCGAGCTGAGAAAGACCAGGGAGATTCGAGGGAATGAGTGAGGGAACCTGGTTGTCATTCGCAAGTGGTGTCAGTAGATCTCTTTTCCACTCTTGAGGATAAGAAGTCTATTTGATTTCCCCGGCGAAAATTCCAATTCATTTGTAGGTTCCGGCAGTGGAGCAGATGGATCTAGGAGAGCAAACCTGATAACTTACCTACCTTAGAATCCCCTTAAAGAACAGTGTTGTGTTGCCACAACAGCCTGCCGCCCACAAGGTGGCGGAGTGCATGCTGCCCTTGCACAGCCTGGCTCCTTATGAATGAACTGCTAGGGGACTTGCTCCTATTGGTCAGTGACTTGGCTAATCAGAGGATGCGCTCCACAGCTGGTCACTCGGCCTTCGTCTTTTGTCAGGCTGGCGCAATTAAGCACGCGTCTCGTCTGCGGTGGCCACAGTAGTCAGAGAGTGGCACCATGCATGGAGACAAGGGCACGAGGGTGGAGGTGCGACAGCCAGCAAGTGAATACAGGGATTTAAGTAGAGGATATATCAGGTGCTAAATGACATATTTAGTTATACGGTTCAAAAGGCTCATCGCTTGCTTATGTCAGTTAAAAGGTAATGCTGTGTCCAGTGCTGGTTTAAAATGATGTTCTAGAAACCAAAAGATTTGCAAAAGTGATGAACTCTAATCCATATGGTCATAAGGATATAGCATAGTGACAGTGGGTGTCTTTTTTAGTGCCAGGAACACTGAGCCCTCCGTCCACCCCCACGGAATACAACTTTACGAGCTTCGCATAGTTTCGTGAGGGATTCAGGAAGCAGGTACAATACAGTCACATGTCAGCTACCTGGGAGCTTTGGGCGTGGGTTGGGGGGGTGGGGGGAATGGTAGGAGCCCAGCCCTATGAACTCGCAGGAATGCGCTGCTAATAGGCCACGCCACGTGCTGCCCAGTCTTGGGAAGGTGGGGCCCCTCCCACTCCCTTTTCTGTTCAACGGCCGCTCCCACAGCTCCACCCCAGGCTGGTCACGTATGCCCCCCCCCACCCCCCCTGGCCCTCAGCCAGCACTCACGAAGACCAAAGAGAGCGGCACAAGGGAAGCGAAATGGTGACGCGTGTGCAGTTACTGCAGGAATCGTTTCGCGGTTTGCTGTTCTGCTTCCTGCTGGGTATATCTGTTCTCCTTTTCCTATCCCCAACACACATATTGTCTCTTCTTGGGGGGATTTTTAAGTGTCTGAGAAATACTTGAAACAAAACTATTCTCAGCAAAATACAACAAGCTGGACCCGGGGGAGGGGACGATGTAGAAGCCATAACCCCCTTGAACTGAGTTGGGGGTACGGTGAACACGGTGGACGTCTTTTCCGTCACTTGTCATTTTGTGGTCGGCAAGGTGACAAGTAGGGGAAATAACTCATGTGCTACAGCCCAGATGTAGGCACCGCTTCCTGGCTGAAGCAGCTCGCAGTGGCACGGTGGCGTGTCCGGCCCCTGAAGCGGGCGAATGCGTGTGATGACAGGTCCGGGTTCGCCGGCACGAATGGTTCCCTAGGTCCCTGGGCAGGAATCCTTTAGTGCGACTTCTGGGAGTGGCGCAGGCGGGACCCACACGGATCCTGTGCCAGAAACGTCACACATACCTCGACTCAAAGAGTTATGGGGCTGGTAAATGGATTTTGAAGTCCGTCTCCTGGTGATTGTTACGCAGGAGCAGGCAGCCTGCGCCATGTCTATATATGGGCATCCCTTCCTCACCTGCACCCACTGCATCCCGTGTGCCAACCTGATTGCAGGCAGGAGGGCGGTCACACTTTGTAATGCTCTGTTCAGTGCCTGGACGATAGAAGCCTCAGTGTGTGCTTAGTGTCTTCCCCGTTTCCAAACAGGTCACCAGAGCAACCACGGTAGTATCTGTCTAGCAGAAAAATGTTCAGGACGGGTTTGGGAGGCAGGATATCAATCTATCAAGCATTCAAACTAACCAAGTAATGAGGGCATAAATGACTCCCTATTAGTCTTCATCATGAATGATTCATGTACTTAATACAGTATCAGATGTATTTCAAAAGTCACTTTGAATTCTATTTGTTAATGAATATTTATGATTTCACCCGAACGCAGTCGATCCAGCTGCTTCCTGTTCTGGAGGTGGGGCGGTTGGGACATCGCAGCAGGTGGAGCGCACCTGTTTGTCCTGCTGCCGCGTGACGCGAGAACGTGAGAATGGAACAGGGCGTCGGGGAAAAGGCAGGAAGCCACCCTGTTGGCTGGTGTGTGATACGGATCGATGCCCGGCAATGCCGGATTTATATAAAATATATAACAGCCGCATGGTCGTGGGCAGCCCTGCATTCACACGCAAACCAGCCGGTGTGTCGACAAAAAGAGTTACAATAGCATAAAACTGAAGCAAACACCGGTGTAAATGATTGCAGCAATACTTCACAGATTAACTTTGCCTATTTAACCCAAAATCTGATTGGGATTATTTCAAAGAAAAGAACACACAGGAACGTTTAGGGTTGCTATAAATTATGATATAGTCACAGACATGGATACTTTTTCTGCTACATGACCATTTCCGTCCAATGTAAGAGTTAAAAGTCCAGTTAATATAAAGAAAAGTGTAAGCGACTGTCGATAAAACTGATGATTCATGAAAATGAATGATGGCATGGTGGCTGCAATGAGCTGCCGTGCTTTTATGTTTCATTAAAGAAATGAGTGTGAAACACATTACAGGATATTGTTCATTTGCGGGTGGCGCGTCAAATATGGCATGTCCTCATGCTTCACATATTTCCTTAATGCTCTAAAGAATGTTTAATTTGATATGCATAATTCTATAGCCTGTACTATAAGTGTGAAATCTTTTTAAATTAACAATATAATGCAGATCATTTTTCACAAAGTGCAGGAAACAACTTAAACAGCTCAATGCTTCATTATACAAAGTTAAAAGCAGTCAGTAAAAGATATATGCATTTTGAACTTTAATAACTGTTGCTTTTACTAAAGTGTCAATACCTTTAAATGGGGGCTTTATGCTGCTGAAGTGTGCTGGGAAATGGGGCAATTATATTTGTTTGATGTAGCTGAAAGTCAGCTCTTTGTACCTTTTGTTCTTCATTTCTGGATGCCTGAATATCAATCGTTTTAAAAATTAAATGGCCAGGATTTCCCGCGCTGCCTCGCACACGGTTGACTCCACCCCGGCAAGTCTGAAAACCTCTCGGAAAGCAGATGTGCTTGTGACTCATTCATCTCGGAACCTGCAGTGAGGGAATCCGTGTCGTGCGAAACGTGCTACACTCAGGTAGCTAAAGTGCTAGCGGGACAGTAGCAAAGCATGCATGGAATGAGCAGGGATTCCGGAAGCAGAGAAAGGCATGAGGACGAAATAACACAAGCAAGCAGAGCCACTGCACAGGAGTGTGACTTTATACACTGCACAGGAGTGTGACTTTATACACTGCACAGGAGTGTGACTTTATACACTGCACTGGTGCTAGCATCATCTACGTAAAATGATATTCCTTGTGATAGAACAGTGGTATGAATCCGGGTGTTTTCCACTTCAGACATTCTTTTGGGGGGGGGGTCAAAGGGCAAAAGATTGCCACACTTCTTAGCATAACCTCAGGAAAACATGGAAAAAAGCGCAGATAAGATTGCCAGTCAGAAGGTCAGTCCGACGAATGTATCACCAGCTCTAAGCTTATTCAGCAGTCTCACTCAGGGGTTCTTTGAACACTCACTCTTATTTTATTTTCCAGTGATCGTTACTTTTTGGTCCCAAGGCCATCGTGTGAACCCTACTCCCCTTAGAAAGACACACATACTCCGATCATGGTCGCATACCTGTAGTCCTTGGAGCCTACAGTAATTAAGAGTATTCTGTGAAGAGATGGACATAGATCCTCCTCAGTCCCTACCAGCAGCTCGATTAGGCTGGGTTCCTGACATTCCTGAGGAAACGATACTTGTAGACATTTTTCCCTTCATTAAATTTTGCATTAATTATGTTAAGGCACAAAAGAGACCACATGACACACAGACTCGCAGTGAAGATGTCTGGAATGAGTGTTGGGTATTGTATACCTGGCCCAAGATGTCAGATGTCAAAGACGACAACTGGAGTTACTGCACCATTTGTATTAGTGCCTCCGTTATCATTGTCATTCTGGATTCTAAGCCAACATAAACATTGTCAACCATTTTTTTGGCAAACATAAGTAATTTGATATCTTCCAGCTGTAGATCCCTGCAGATACTTATGGGACAGCGGACATCAGCTAGTTACTTGCAGAATTCAGAAGGTAAGTCTTTTCTCCTGCCATGCTCATTTAGTCCCTCCATTCACACCCGTACATCCAGGATGGACTTCTTCCAACTCCACAAACACATGTGGTTTCCTTGTGGGACTCAGCTCTGCACCACTTCCACCCCTGCAGTCACAGGACAATTACGACTCAAATGTTACAGTCCTTGTGGCATTTGGGGTCTGTGCACGGAGGTCTCAATTCAGATCTGCCAAGCATACAACCCCTGAGACAGCTCCGGGCCGGGCCAATGGCGCTGTGCCATTCCAGGTCTCATCCTGAGCAATGATTTCCCATCACCCAAAAACAGCTCAATCTCATTATGAACAGTCACTCCAGCTTTGGTCTTTAAATGAATACCCAAGTTGAAAATGAAAAGCAGCCTTACTGTATATAACACAGTTGTACTCTCCACGACACAGTTTGAGTACTGTAATCACAGCTATGAAAGCTCCCGTTACAATCGGTGGGAAAGAATGGGTTGCATACTTTGATATGTATATCACGCTAACCTCGGCAATCCCCAAAGCTTTTAAAGTACACAGAGTCTGTGGAGAGCGCAACAATCCATCCATGAAACACCCTTCAAATACCGTGCCCCTGTATTACATGATGACAGTCTAAACAGACCAAGGCAATACTGAGCAGAGTATTCTGTGAAATAACATTTAATGGCTGTCATCCGTTCAGCTATGTGGCTCTAATTGCCTGCGTGATGCTCCTGAGAATGCATGGCCGTGAATGGGACCACGCAGCCATCTGCACACGGAAAGTCTGTTAGCTGATGGAAAAGAATGACAAAAATCCGCAAGGGCAAACCGCCTTCGTATAAACATCAGAAGACCAGTGTTCCCTCCCATGGTGTGTGGAGCCGTCTCCGCGGCTGCCTCGTCTCCTCCAGGACCTTCACCGGACGCCACCTCCTCCCCGGTTCGTCTCAAGGCGAAGCGGATGAAGGCTCAGACCTGCAGTGTGTTCATGAGGTGCTCAGTAGTCAGTGTAGATCCTGTACTGCAGTCAGTAGCTACATCTGGCTACTGGGTCTCTGATGACATGGCTTCTCTTCCTGTTGGCATGATGCTCCCTCAGACTGGCTGGTATATTATCACAGTGTGAGCTTCATCCTGTGGCTTAATAGCACGCTTCTCTCCTTTTTTTTTCTTCTTCTTCTTTTGTGTGAACAGCAGAAGTTCCGTTCCTTGTGACTCGTTCATTGCCGCTTAGAATTATTATAATTTTTTTCCGCGTGTTGAAACTTCGCAGAAGGCCAACACTCAAGAGAACGATGGGGGGGGGGGGAACAATGGAAGCAGACGCCAGAATGTAAAAGTGCAAAATGACATTCGGCTGTGGAAATAACGGTACCAGCAAGCGTCAGAACAAAAGACATTTGTTTCCAAGTGGATTTTGATGGGAGGCGACTGTGAAGCTCTGAATGCCGGTGATAGTGCATCTGAGAAGTGGAGTTGCCATGTTCTGAATGCCAAGGACCCATTATGAGGAATGTCTGTCTGTTCTGTGCCACGGGCTATTGACAGCACTATGGGACAAGTGTAGACATTGTAAGATTAAACAGAAATACATGCAGTCACATGGGCTGCCTGGGGAGCACGAGAGGAGGCCCGCGATGTACCCATTTGAGATCATGCTACAGAGTCACACCATGCTATGTTGTCTGTCACCCTGCCATCTGATAGCTAGTGGTCGCGAGCTGTTATCTGATAGTTCACTCATAATTTGGAAAATTTAAAATGCAGCTGTCAAAGAATGATGTTAGTGTGCCGGTCACTTTGGGGATTCTCCTTCCATGTTTCCGGCGCTGTAGCTGGAGTGGGTGGCCTTACGCAGGCCATAGGTACGGCCTTGACTTGAACCTGGCAGACAGTGTAGATTTCTGTGTTTCTTAAGGTACAGCTACATTGTCTGCTGGGTTTCAGGCTGGTCAGAAAAGCGACCTTATACCCCCCCACCCCCCGGGTAACTTCCTTTGGTAATCCCAAAGAAAAAAGAATAAATGTTTCCACACCGAATAAAATTGTTTCCATGCAGAATATTTTATCAATACATTTTGCCTTTTTTTGACAATGAAGTGATGAATCATCTGCCTGAAAATAAGAAACTGAGCATAAAAACACACAAAACAGCAGATGTTTGCGAGCCAGGTTTAACATGGAAGCCTTGAAATCACTGTGACTCAATAAAACATTATCTGTAATATTGTGATGTCCGATGTGCATTCATTTGGTATGTGTGCGTCAAGGACCAATCATGCACAGCAAACTCACAAAAGAAGCATCATTACTAGTATTCATCCATCCATCCTCCAACTGCTTATGTGGTCAGGGTCGTGGGATTATTAATACTCAGAATACCCAAAATAATTACAACCCCGTGGTGAATTCCATCTCCTGTTACTGAATTCTGGATGCTTATAATGTGCTGCCTCACTTGGACAAAAAAACACATGATAAATAAATGGCAGTAAATGAATTCTTGTATCTTTGGAGGACCGAAAGACCGAAGCACATTCAGCTTAACCCAGACGTCAGATGTCCTGGTGAACCCTACTGCCTGAATGTAGGTACTGTTCATGACTCGGTGTCATAAGAGTCAATCCCGAGTGACTCTGCTTGTTCTGTATTGTTCCTTTAGAAGATTAAGAGAAAATTGCACTGTACCTACAATAGAAACTCTAAACCCATGGGTGCAATTATCTAAATTGCACAAGTAAATTACCGACACACTATTACGTTTCATTATTTAAATGATGAAAAAAACAGAAGTTAATATCAAATAAATAGGAGAAGGGAAGAGGAGAAGTGTGCACTCATGACAGACACTGGACATTTTCTCTGCCCCAGTGATGGACGTTCTCACAATTCCTCTATGTAATAGTAAGAGGTTTGAGCCCCACCAACGGTACGTCGTCAATGCCGTTGGAGCAGAAAGAATTACAAATGGGAAAGTGGGTTAGCCAGCCCGTGATTGACATCTACCATGGCTTTTCTTGCCACAGTTCTCGTGTCACAAATCAATAGCTGTCAGACAAGCAGAGCGATGCGGAAATGAGCATCACATGAGAGCTGGGATTACATGCGGCAGCTACACTAGGAATATCGGGACAGGATGATAGACTCACCATTAAAACTCCCCATTCCCATGGGTCTTTAAGGCTTCTTCACCTGATGAGCAGTGATGCGGCTGTTCAATAGACATTATTAGACACTCAACCCCACTGCGCACCAAAAGATGGACACCGATCACACTGACCTCAGTCCATTCCGACATTATGAGGAGGTATTCAATTCTCCATAACTGCCCAGGGCACAGATTCATATACATGAGCGTTGACTCATTTTGTAACATTTGTAGGATATGACTGATACGGCTTCATGCAAGCTGTAATCAATGAAAATGCAAAACAGAGACACCTTAAGGATTATTTCTGAAATGCACGAGAGCACATTTGTAGAATTTGAAGGTGGCATGAAAAAAAATTGATTTCCCCCCGTATGAGTCAACGAAATGCAATAAAAATGGTATATAAAGTATTGAATGAACTAGTCACCCTTACTATAGAGTGCGATCTTTTTGATTAAAACCTTTGAATTGATCTAGTGCTTCAGTCAATAGTTGTCCTTGAATGATAATGTAATGTTCGTGCAAAACAGACTTCATAAACATAACATAAATGTAGTAGATAGATAGATAGATAGATAGATAGATAGATAGATAGATAGATAGATAGATAGATAGATAGATAGATAGATAGATGGATGGATGGATGGATGGATGGATGGATGGATGGATGATAGCACTCTTGGCATGTCCAAGCCTCATGGCTGGATAGGAGCAATGCCAAGATCACACAGGAGGTTCTGCCTCTACTCTCCACGCTCCATGTCAGTGAGATCCAATCGCAGCCAAAACGCAGTGGACGCTCTGGGGTTCCTATTCCCCTTCCCTTCCTTCCTCCCTCTTTCCCTGAACAGGTGCATGCAGTCAATCATGTCACAGTGCCGGAACCAGTAAATGTGTACATAACCATTGCAGAGATGGAAGAAAGGCCATTATCAAGAAAGGCAAGGGTCTTCCCATCGAGATGAAGCAGGAATCATCCATTGCAGTAAACAAATGGGGCATATATGGCTGGACCACTTAGAATACGAAGGTTTTTTTGCAATTAGCTTCATACAAAATCCCATCACATGAAAACGACTGTATCCTAACTACCTAGTCAACATTCTAGAAAGATATTCATGGATTTTGGATTTAAAAATCTAGGGGCCACCTCCTACACTTCCATCTTTCGCCGTTTACCCCTGTTTTTACATAAGAGGACCTGACTATGTTCAAATCAACAGATTACATTATGTCTGCCAGACTTCCAAGAGAACCCACTGCCACTTTGTGATGCCTTTGACCTACAGCAAGAGCTGTCACAGCAGAAGGAGAGCGTTCCTGTGCCCGTCCCAGGTTTCAGCATATGGGGAACTGCTACACAAACAGGATGGGTCCACCACTGACTGAGGAGGAGGAATTAATGGGCAAACTGAATGATTCAAATAAACAGCACATGACAGGAATGCTGTGCTGAGTCCTCATTAGTCTAATTATATTACGAAGCATGTGATTACAGAAATTATTGGCTTATATTCGTATTAATAAACATTATTAATAAACACATCTACACTAGTTAACTGCCAGTGCTTTTAGACTTTTTTTGTTTTAAATTGCAGTTCAATATTCAGTTTCTTGGTATTTTTTCGCTTGCACTCAGATTATCTCCACAAAGCCACCACAAATAAAGCTTCAATCAGAGTTGCCCCCCTCCCCATCAGGCCCACGGGGAGAGAGCTTCTTAATGAGGGGTGGCCGTGCTGAGTAACAGACTGCGAGAACCGCATGGTCACCTGGACACACTAACATGCATGATGCTGCAGCCATACGCTTACATCATTAACAGCTGGTACAGTGCACATGGTTAAGCTAGACTGGAAAGACGGTCGTGCCTTTTCCAAGTGGGCATGATGCCCTTTTTACTTTCCCTCGTCGAGAACAATCAGCTGAAAGAGGGAAGGGGGGGGGCATAGCTCAGGGAAGAGTGACTCCTGGGTTCAATCATCACCATTATTGCGCGTCCCTTGATGCTATATCTTAAACTCTGATGCTCATTATTTGTGCAATTTAAAAATCCACCATCCCACTTCTGTCACTGAGCCAGTGAACTGGACGGAAACTCGTGTTCTTCTGGGCTCAGCTGACTCAGAGCTCCATGCTTCGCTGCCATGAGTGATGTCTCAGGCTTGCCGCTTCCGGCTCGTAAATGCTGCTCCGCTTAACAGGACCACACGCTGATCTTTCCAGCTTCGACGCTGCATTGCCAAAAGCTGAGGTGACTCAACCTGCAGAAATGCAACAGCGCTGAGTCACTTTTCTCCCGGATATGACAAGTGCTTCCTCGACAAACCGACCCCCCCGCCCCGCCCTCCCCCCAGCTGGAAATGGTCAATTTCACCCTAATTATAGGTCAGATGTTTGCAGCGGTGCTGGCAAGTCTGTAATATATCTACCTTCCTTTTTGGTTTCTTTCTTCATTCGGTGACCACATGCTAACACACCTGAAAACAGTTGTCTGTAATTCTGGCTATTGACCTTGGACAGTGTCGCCTCTTGACTTTGCTTCTTCTATTGTGTACGGACACAATAGGAGGCAGCATTTCTCTAAGAGCCCGGAGACCTGGGTTACGCAAACACCAGAAAAGCCGAGTCCACTCAGATCCACGGCGAACACCTCTGTCCAGTCTGAGGTCACGCCTCAACGGTAGTGGGATCTCGAACACGACAGTGTAACTGCTTGCTGAAAAGGCGCACGTCAGTTCAGTCCCAGTGACATCAGGGAGCTCACACTGCCTGTGTTGCCAAAGTGACTCCTTTCAAAACAGGACCGAAGTGTGCTTTCACACCGGGCACATCGCGTACACACACACATAGAGTGACACACCAGACACTGGCATCATATTTTCCATAAGCACTGTCCACCAGTTCAGGTGGAAAATGTTATTGTACCCAGTTATGAATTCAGTGGTTAGCACTAAGAACATCTCCATATTTGTCATTCGTAAAAGTTTGTATTTCACCCAACAAAGGCCCAATCTATACAGTTCCAGCAAAAGACAAGCATTTCATTCACTGAAAGTCCACATTACAAAGGACATTTTTCTACCTACATTTGTAATGTTAAGATACTGATCCTAACACGTCAATGACCGCTGAGGACTGTCTACATGACTGGCACTGGATTATAAATTTTGAGCAATGAGATAAACAGCTGTAAAGATGAATAGCATGATGATGTCAACAGTTCCACTTACTGCATCAAGTCTCAAACTAAACATACTGAAGAAAAGAGCAGAGTAGAATGACATTGCCTTTGTTACATTGTTACATAGTTACATTTATTTGCCTGGTGCCTTTGTCTAAAGCAGTGTTTCCCAATCCGGTCCTTGGAGACCCAAAGTCAGTCCTTGTTTTTGCTCCCCCCAAGGTCACTGCCAGAGTCCACATTTTTGCTCCCTCCCAGCTCCCTAGTGTGAGGAAAAACATGGATTGTCTGTGGGTTCCCAAGGACCAGATTGGGAAATACTGGTCTAAAGCAATATCCATCTATTGAGAAGGCAGGGTCAGACAGTGCCTGGAGCAATTGTGGATTAAGGGCTTTGCTCAGGGGGCTGAATGACATAACCACTCTGCTCAGTAAGGCATTTCAACCAGCAGCCTTCTGATCACAGGCACCACACACCACCCCTTTGTACGTTCACTTCTCATTGCGGCTGTGGTATTAATTTAACTTATTGCCATAGGTGCAGGTCAACAAAAAAAGCCTGTTAAGTTTCCCATTTATCAGTAAGACCGAGAGACTGATGCTATCTTACGTCTTTGTAATATCCCTGACCGAATTAAAAAGACTGATAATGTGAGTCGCTAAATTTCGGCATAACAACTCCTGTGTACAAACTTAAAACGCTAGAAAAATGGCGACTTAAATGACATATAATCCTGCATTCTGACTTTTAAGATTATTAACTTTGAATACAAATTACAATTAAAAGGCGTTTTGTTCGGGTGTTGGGTTTCATTTATAGGCAAGTATTAGTATGCAGCAGAACGTTTCTGCAATTAATATGAATTTGTGTTTTACAAAAATGCTTGCTTTCAAATAGCATCTCCGACCTAGAAGTACCTAACCGCCCCACTGCATTTAATGCCCATGATTTAATGCCGTAAATGGGACGCTTTGAGTGACCCTTGCTGTTTTTTACATTAGACAAGTTTATCTGCCGACAATTCAGAGAAGCGGGATACTGCTGGAAATGCTCCCGCAGATCGCCGGCGCTGTTCGGACATGGGGGCAGATAATCGCCCTCCCCCGTAAGTATGACCCAAAAAAAACAGAAGGCGGAGAGGATCTTACCTCTGACTCACGACATATAGGCGGCCACTAACCTGGAGAAAAGTTAGGTTATTCATCATTATTATGTAATTTTTTCCATGATAAAAATGACACTTAAAGGTTCGCTGGTGATTCCCAAAAGATTTTAAAAACCCGGTTTTTATTATTTGAAAACGATTTAAAAATAATAATAAATGCAAAATGTATAACAATGCTCTGTCCCTAGTCATTTTGATTTTTAACCTAGCCTATATAACTTATACCTTAGAATAATAAATAAATAAACTGAACTAATCTTTCACTTACTGTAGGTTACTTTGGCTGCATTTAACTAAAGTCCCAGGCAAAGAGCCACTCGTTGTTTGTACAGGCTTAATTCGGGGGGTATAATGTAGCAGTGGTTGTGGCTTATCGACTGATAACCCAGATAGCACACATATGTTAAAATGACATTGATTCCATCCATCCATTTTCCAAACCGCTTATCCTACTGGGTCGCGGGGGGTCCGTAGCCTATCCCGGAAGCAATGGGCACGAGGCA
>JAODJX010000037.1:15587384-15618203 GCA_026776945.1 Isichthys henryi
CCCCCGCCCTGAGGCCATCTCAAAGCCACATAGTATCCACACAAGCATCATCATTGTAAAAAGGTATCTAGAAAATTACTGATCGAGCAACAATAGGGATCCAAAAGCTATGCCGCCTGGTTCTGTAATACACATTCCATTTAATTTAAAACAAAATATAAAATTCTAATCAAATTTAAAATGGCCTCCTCACGATACACAATAATAAATGGAGTCACATCCGTATTTAACATCAGTCAGTTTCCATTTGACACAATTTAGAGGAAAAATGTACAAAGTAACAAATGCTTTCTCAGTTGATCGATATCTCAGCCGGGACAAAGGATTTGTCCGTGTCTGGAGGTCATGGGTTCAAAACTTATGGCTGACAGAGTGATCATAGCACCATTAGGCCCTTGCAGAAAGTACTTACCCTCAGTTGCTCCAGATATGCATGCACTGAATTGTATATATGTGGCTGATGTATTGTGTTCATGGGCAAGAGCGACACCAGGATGATTTCACAGTTCAATCCTAGAGATGCTTAAGCAGGTATCAAAAAATTGAGTTTTGTTCTTACCGGCAATGGCCCCTTCATATTAGGAAAGAATTGAGCATATCTTTAAGACCGACTAGCATTACGAGACCAACTGTTGGGCACCACTTGTAGAAGGGAAGTTTTGATTAATATTAACATGAAAACACAGCCAGCCAACACGGCTGCACCAGGAATTTTCAAACAATGACTCGGCCCAGCATCACTCAGACCAAAGAAACTAACACTTCATCCTGGAAAACGACCAAAACAACTGCAAAGGCAAAATAGGAGCCACGCTTTAAACAGGTAGATTTGTTAATTTCCCATCTAGGTAATCGCATGGAATCAACAGTGGAAATGTCAGTCCTAAAGTTTGATGCTGCAGTTAAGTGATCATAAAAGCAATCATCCTTGTTTTAAATCAGTAGCACTTAATGTATTATGTACAGGAAAAGTCTATTCCACTGCAGGGTTCTCTGCCAAGCATTACCGGGTACAAGTGGGGGAGGGGAGCTGGAGGGGAGCTGGAGGGGAATAACCCCCACAATGATTATCCTTCTACCCCTCCCAAAAGTGTTCAATCAATCAATTTTTTTGCTTCAATTCTGATTGGCCATTTTAGTTCTAAAAAATCCTCATAAAATACATAAAACTAAGTTTTTTTTCTCTCCCATAAGTGAGAAAGTTAAGTGCTGATGCCCAGCCAAAACCTGACTGCCCCCCCGCCCCCCCAGGCCTGCTGCCAAGAGCAGGCGGACAGAAACTTAATTTCTTGTTCATGGCCATTCAGACTGACCAAATTCAACTTCCACCAGGATACATTCCCCTCAAGACTCCTCCCATCAAGCTATAAAGGAAGTCAGTCTCAAAACAGATTACCCATTTTGGTTTAATAACTCATAAAACATTCTTCAAACAATAAAACAATTTTAATGTAGGTTTCTGTACAACGCTTGCTAAGCAGTTTTATTTAGATATAGAAAACGTAATAGGAGTAGTGTTTAAAATGACAAAACTCCTTAAAATTTAATGGCAGGTACTCTGGAAAAAAATAACAGCATTCCATCCACAAATATTTTCAAGCAATAAATATGTATTTATAAATAGTGTAAATTTACATCAAGATTAGAAACAAAAATCACAAATTAAAGTTTATTCCTTAGTCTATGTGCAATCCATTTTTCTTTGTGACTTGGCTATTACTTCAAGGAAACTCGGGGAAATAATTCAAAATAACAATACAAGGAAACCAAAAGCTGTAAGGAAAAAAAAATTATATCACCTAACTTTTCACATAACTTTTTTTTTTCTTTTTGAAATTTTGTTGCCAGAACAGACTTAAGATTTCTACCTACAAAAAGACCAGCTAAGCTAGTACTCACTTAAAGGGGGAAATGCAAGAGATTGTAGATCATACCAGCCCATAAAAAAAAAAACGGAAAAAAAAAAGGTTGTCAAGTCAGTAGTCTTTGTGATGTTGCCAGTTGTGACATTATATATACAAAACTTTTTTTTTTTTTCCTTTTGTTTCTTTTTCTATGTAAGTACAGCTGAGGCAGCTGTAAACAGTCCTGGAGAAGGAGCAGCGGTCACTCGCAGCCCGTAGGTTGACACTCCGCACATGGCAGGTTGCATAGACACTCCGCTTTCAGCCAGCAGCCTTGTGGGATAGCTACAGAAACCAGACACAACTGGGTCACTTCCTGAATATCAGAAACAGTTCATTTACTTCCTGTCGACTGTCCACAGAACAATAACGCTAAACGTCAAGATGAAGATGAAGGCAAAGGAGGAGCCTGCGAAGAAAGTGGGTGACATGACAAAATTAGTTTAAAATTAGACTTCACATATCATGCATCAAAAGACGGACAGAACTTTATTTATTATTTTTTTTTTACATGAAAAAAGTTTACTTACTAATGTGAACTGGTCGTAGACTTTCATCAGGTCCTCCATTTTGTACTGTTCTAGCACCACAAAGTTCTCAAGGTTAGCACTGCCCTTCCGAGCACAATCCTGACAATGAACCACGTAGGTCTTGCGGGAGTTACTTTCACTTGTGACAAAGAGCAGGTTGAAGACCTCCACCTGGAAGATGAAGGAAGGGTAGAGCATTTAAATGCTGTGCGATCAGGCGAAGGGAATACACTGGGCTTCACCCCGGCTGGACAAACGCCACTGACCTCACAGATGCTACAGTAGTGTGCTGGCTCATCTCGAGTCCTCCCATGCCACACCATCTCCTTTCCTGCCGCCAGCAGGGCCTCCTTTAACATCTGGCACTGCTTTAGGGTCCTCAACAAGCAGTATCTGAAGAGACATGCAAGTGCGTCGCATAAGCAGGACCAACTGCCACAGCCTCAAATGGCTAGAGAATCAACTGAATGCTGGGCTAATTGAAATGTAATGTAAATGTAATTAAACGGTGATGGAACAAGGAATCGTTAAGGAGACCTCACACAGATTCTTCCCGTGGGTCCAATTTACATTTTCTCTTGCACATAACGTGCCTTTTCTAATAATGCCAGCAAAAACAATATTAAAAGGGAACAAAACTTAAAGCTAGTTAATGAATAAACATGTGACAGGAGCGCACAAGATAGCAGCCTAATTCGTTTACAGGTGTTGCTTAAAGCTTGATGAAAGGCTGGACTAACTCCATGACCTGAGAGAATGGACCATTTAAGACCAAGTAAAGAATGAATCGACATTTGACTCACTTTATCATCTCAAAGAGCTTAGGGTCAGAGACTTTGATGTTCCGGGCCATATTCCAGGACAGGTGAATCATGGGAACGATGGATTTTACACTTTGCAGCTTATTCCACTCATATCTCTCAACTGCAAGTTTATACTGGAATGCTGGAGGAAGACGGTGGGAGGCAAGTTCAAATATAAGTCCAGTTCGCACACCAGGCAAAGGCTCAGACTAAGCAGCGACACACGTACACACACCTGTGAGTGGCCCAACATTCCAGGCGATATTATTACACCAGCCGATTGCCTGCACCCAGTGCACCGTGCCCATGTTGGTCCACACCATGTCCCCTGGACGCTGGATGAAACGATACACTGGGACATTGGCCTCATAAAGGTCCTCCAGGTTGGGCCACCAGGAGCCCATGAGAAAATTTATGTTATTCCTACAGAAGGAGAAGATGCAAACAGTCAAGAAAATTATTTAATATACATCTTACCGTACTATAAATTAAGGTGTAACGTGTATGATTACGGATTATACTGAAAAGGGGCATGATTGAATACAAAGAATATATTTCAATGGATTTCATATTTACAGGTGGTGATACTATATATCAGACATGATCTGATAAACGCGTCGAGGAGGAGGATGGCTGCTGATTGGCAGAGATCAATTACGTGGAAGTCATGATATTTTTATCAGAAATTTAAGTCAAGTACCACACTGGCCATCAAAAACCCTATTGTTATTGTGTTAAGTTGTTCTCGTACTTTTCACAGAAATCATTCATGACACCCCAGTAAGGCTCTGGTACGGCGAACCATTCGCAATCTCCTGGTCCAATGTTGATGTTAACAGAACAGAAGTTGTTGTTTTCTTGGTGACCTGAGAATTCAGACAACATCATTAGGATGGAATTCATTTCCCTTAGTCTCTTATTACAAACGCACAAATATTCCAAAACAAAACCACAATTTACATTTGCATAAATACCGACTAAAAACATACTGGAGTGATATCTTTACTAAATCCTAAATATTACACGGCTGGACAGATGCACTAGATAGCTATTAACAGACATTATGTTACATGTGACTCGGCAAGGGGATTTTTTTAAGTCTGGTGAGTACAGAACCTGGGGTCCGGCTCCCAGGAACCTTCATGTACAGCTGGACGGTGTTCATCCCCAGGATTGTGTGGCCCACGTGGCTTAGAAGGTTCCCCGCAGATACAACTCGCGCGAACGCTGGGAGCTTGCTCAGCTCGTGCAGCTGCAGCTTCCACCTGAGGGACAAGTGACAAGGAAACCCATCTCAAAAGTGCAGGAGGACTCCCGAGAAGTTCGGTTTACCCCCCAAGACAGAAACCCATCTCAAAGTGCAGGAGGACTCCCGAGAAGTTCGGTTTACCCCCCAAGACAGAAACCCATCTCAAAGTGCAGGAGGACTCCCGAGAAGTTCGGTTTACCCCCCAAGACGGAAACCCATCTCAAAGTGCAGGACTCCCCCAGAGAAGTTCGGTTCCCCCCCCCCGCCCAAGACGCCATGCCCTTTGAAGGTAAAGGCGATGCATGAGGGACGCATGAAAAGTTCCACAAAAACCCAAGTACGGAAGTCCCTTTGGGAAGGAGAGACACTCACTTTTTGTCGTCGGACAGATCTATGTTCGTCCCGAACTTGATGAGTTTAAAAGGCCCTTTTCTTCTTCGGCTCACACTGGGAGCAAAGTCAAGAGAGCGGAAGTGAGACAGAAGCAGAGGACTATAGACATGAGTATTTACTGAATTTCTCCGAGGTGCCCCTTACCCCTCAGAGGACATCGATTCTGAGTCCGAATGGTCTCTCTGTCCTTTCTTTTCATTTTCCTCCTTCAAAAACATTCAGACATTTTTCCATCACAAAGTAACATATTTAGCTGAACTAACTAATTTAAAAGTCTAGACAAATGCGTTCAATTTCATGAAAGCCAGAAACTAAAATGTTGTGGGGTGTGAAGGACATAGTCCAAAGGACACGTCTGAGGGACAGAACTTCCATTCTGAACTTCAAGACTACAGAACAGCCAAGAACACAGCGGCATCCAAGGTAATTCCATTATCTTAACTCAGTGGTCATACCCTTCAGTTTGACAACTAGAAAATAACCAGTGGGTGCGCGATACATCTCACCACACACATTTAGAGCAATATAAGCCAATGTCCCAAGACCTGACACTGGTTTCTCCACAAAGACAGTGTGCATCCACGGGGACCGACCCGTAAGGATTCCTGGAAGGATGAAGCCTGGTACTGGGCGTATTTGGCGATGGTGGTGTGTGAGCGGCTGCTCTCGCAGCGCCACATCTTCCTGCTTCCGGTCACGTCCCAGTTCTCGTCAGTGGGCTGGAACAGCTGCGTACGCACCTCCACCATGTGCTCTGGGTTGGCCTCCACCAAAGTCTTGGTGGAGAACAGGCCCAAATCTGGCAAGAGCAGAAGGGAAACATGAGCTTCCAGAAAAGGTACTCAAAGAAGCTACAAAGACACCCGAGAGCTGCATTTCAACCTTAATTATTAAACAGTAATACAGACGTGTTCAGTGCAATTTTAATGAAAAACATGCTGCACAAACGTAAATATTCACTTACATATGAAAACACAATCCTTAGAAAATAGGCAATAACATAGCGTGTCCACGTTTCAATCAGAATTAAACTACGAAAGAACATGCAGCAGGAAATTCCCAAATATCATTCGAGGAACAAATTAAAATTTTTAATTTAAAAATTAGTTACATTATTTATCATCAAGAAATTGCTTTTAAAGCCATTATTACATAGTAATTATTAGGTCAGTGAGGCTAATATTTAATAGAATGAAATTTCATATTGCATTGCACCTTTGAAAGCCTTGCTGGTCTTTGATTAAAATGAAACCACGGGCAGTGGAACTGCCAGACCCATAAATAAGGGTTTAAAATGAGATTTGCCTTAGCGTGGTCACTTGAGAATTAATGGCAAACACTAGCAAACAAATATATTACAAAAAAAGCAAGAAAGCAATTTGGGGTCTTTCCAATTCAAACAAACATGCCAGGTAGTAGTAAGAAATGGGCAGAACAGGAGGAAAGGTGGCATATTGAACATACTGGTCTGGCTACAAGTGCGATGACACTCCGCACTTACAGGGGGCGCTATTGTCATGCGTGATGATTTAATACACACAGCAGACCTCAGTCAAACACTGGAATTGGCAGTGAGCGTTTCAGAGGACTCCCTCAGCACACAGAGACTCTGAAAACATTATGGAAGAGTCCGCCAGCTCAAGGATACCTCAGAACAACAACCGGAAAGACTCACCCAGCTTGAGGGCCCCCGCAAGGCCACGGATCACCGTGACTGGGTTCGATGGGTTTGTGCAGAACTGATGTAAAGGTGGAAAGAAGGCGTCACGCTTGTTCTCCAGCTGTGGGCGTTTTAAAAAGTCGAGTTAAAACCTGATCGAGTGAAAGCAACAGAAAACGCCGGCAGACAAGCATACGACTCAACCATTTTAATATCCTAATGCCACTGCACTTTTGCTAATTGAAGGTTGGAAAACAAAAAAAAAAAAGCTGAACTTTTCAGTAGTACAAAAGACAATTAAAAAAAGTGTTATACTCACATAAATACTAGGCGTGGGGGGGTTGAGTTTGTCCTTTGGCAGAGAGGGGAATGGTTGAGGCGGCAGCCGTGGCGGGGGGCATTTGTCTAATAAGATGCTGCAGTTTGACAGACCGTTCTTGCCCAGGTTCCTATTAAGGAGGAAAAGCAGCTCTTCAGAACAAATGTTCCAGTGGGAAATGCAACAGATCTGTGCAAAAACCAGTTTTCTGCGTCGTCCCCCCCCCCAAGTCAGATTATGCTGTGCTGCAAATTGAGAAGGAACAAGGGTTGTGATGTAAGCCATTTTCTGAGTTGCTGGCAGATGATATTTACATCAACAAATGGCACGAACGACAAAGGCCTGTTTTAAAGCAGAAAAAAGAAAAAGGCTGATCCCCCTCCGAGTTAATAGCCAAGGAAGACTGCAAAAGAAGGAGAACCCTCAAATGTATCCGGAAAAATTTATTTAAAACAAGCAGTAGATTCCCTATTTAAGCGGGCCAGATCAGCCTATATGTAACTCCACCCAGGGGGCAAATGTGAAGTAATAAAGAAAGAGGGCTTAACATTCAAACAGTGCGTCAAGCTAAAGAGGTTAAACACTTTTATGCCTGACGAGTGTCATCAGCCTGAAAACATGGTTTGCACAATATTGGAAAAATTTCAAATATCGTGATGTGAATTTTTTTGCATTAAATTCTGACATATTTATTTAAAAATGACTTGAGAATATGCCCATAAGCAGCTATAAATTTATCTACAATACATTCCGTCAAAGTTGTTGGATTTGTTGCAGCAAGAACAAATCACTTGCTTTTGCACAATATTCTCTGCGGAATCAAAAATATTTCCCCACAGCGGAAGGTGAATGTCCTTCAGCGAGTGTTTTGTGCTTTTCTCCTCCTCGCTCATTTCTTGTTAAATTTCTCAAACATGATCTGTTGTTTATGACCGAGTCCAACAGGAAGGATGAAAATGACAGGCTTGGAGAGCGCATGCAAAGTACTCATCTTACTGGTTTTTATACAAATGCTAGATAAACATGAAAATAAAATAATTAACATTAAAAAGGTAGGGCCATGTGCCGCATAAAGACCTTTCGGTTGAACAATGGAGCGCATATAGCAACGTACTCCAATCCATAAGATTATAAAGGAAAAATTCCAACTGCTAGTGACATCATAGCATATGTTTGTGGTGATGCTGGTGTAAACAAACCTACATAATACTTGACAATGACAACTTACACTTTTATGCAGTTACTTTACTGTACTTTTTACCGTTATTTTAGAGTGTACTCTATTGATATATAAAAGTTTACTGTAGCCTTGGTGTGCATTAGGTTAGACCATCTAGGTTTGGGCAAGTTACAGTACAATGTTCATACAATGAAATATCCTTTAACGACTCATTTCTCAGAACAGTTCCCAGTCACTGAGCGATGCATGACTGTACAAGGGAAACAGAACTGAAGTCTTTTCAGGCATAGTAACCCAGTGTTGAAATCTGACAGCGACTGATTGGCATAGTGTATGTAAATGTCAGATATAATGGTGGTGACTAGAACTTACCAAAAGTCAGTGAACCGAAAGTTTTAGATCCATTCTAAATTATAATTAAATTCAGCTCGCCAATCGATTATTTTCCACAGATACAAAAAAATCAACGATTACAGTAGTAGGGCGAGTGAGTTCGGAGAGGCCACCCTGGAATTGAATATGTTTATACTGTAACTAATTTAAAATAAAGTTGTCCTCCAAAGAGGGGGGGGGTGGTGGTGGGCAGGGGGAAAAAAAATTAAAAATCAATGATCAGTACCGCTAATCAGCAGCACCACCTCCCCCAACCAGTCGGCAATTTTTAACGCCAACCGTTTAACGGATTATCCATATAATTTTTTCATGCTCTCATGTACATCTTTCGACTAAAAAAAACTAAGCGAAACCTTTGTGGCGCAGGTGTGTGTTGTATAATTCGATATTGTTAATCCCAATATTTTTCAATTAAAATACTGCATATTATTGTCTTATACATCACCCAGCCCTAGATATGGCTAGTTTATGGAAAGAGGATGTTTTTTCCATGGCAAGACATAGAGGCTACGGTCTTGCTTGCAAAATTCAGGCTGCAGATGGATGCTCTGAAGTATCTATGCCATATGGCCGCCATTGATTCAAACGTGCTGACACCAATAAATGACATTCACTGAAAAGTAACACAGTTGCATTTCATACGCAGAAGCCAGCCAAGACATGCACAGACACAACAGCTTTTCACAGAAGGTGAGCAGAGCGCCCTGGCTAACCATAAAGTTGGGCCAGCAGCTGGTTCTCTCTACCATTTACAGAATGTGCAAAGAAACTGCAAAGACTCAATACAGTCTTTATCGTGAATTCGTAAGAGCCAGGGCTAAAACAAAAATAATGGGGCAGCACTGCAACGATCTAAAGCAATTTGCCCCATGCATCTGGACAGCACTTTTCACGGTCTTTCATAATCTGTTACTGAAATCAGCGGGATGCAGTCACAGTTTCTCCTTAACCTACTTCAAAGGTCTGTTAATTCCACAATTAAATGAACAAATAAAATTGAGGAATGGATTAGTCTCCTCATTATGCAATGATTATGGGAAAACAGAGTACATCTTCAAGCAACACCACTTTATTACTATGTTCATAAATCAGTTTTAGTCCACCAAAAGTACAGGCTATTACATTACATTAAAAATCATCAAGGTCATTGCTTTCATTATTAAACTGACCGATGGACGTGCAGTTAATATGTATTTACCATAATCAGTTACTATAAACTAGAACATAAATCAAACATGGGTGTTTGCTGTAAGCTACCTCCCTCCCCCATCTTTAAATACACAAACAGGCTCATCTGAACAATAACCCAGGAACAAAACATCTACTGACAATGGAACAGCAGGACGAGTGCGGTAGCTCATCACTAACATCCCAGCAGTCTCAGAAATACAGTGGCTATTAGGGCTGCATAATACTGGAAAAAATAACATTGTGATTTGAAATTTTTGTGATAAATACTGCACTATTAAACAAAAAAAGTTGAAAAATTACCAAAAATAAATAATCTACCAACAGTTTGACAAATACTAGAGATGCGCCGATCCAGACCTATTACACAGATCGGGTATCGGCCATATGTGCCCGATCCACTTCCGATATTTACTTATTTAGTTTTAGGCAGTTTGTAAAGAGAGAGCTCCTATTTCTTGTTAAATCAGTTTGCACAATTAATCGCACGGCAGCTCTTTACCATTTAAGATCCATTTTTGCTGCATTTGGGATTCACTAGCTTGGGCTGTTTTGCGCACTTGCTACAGCTTGCGGTACATGATGGCCTGCTATCGCAATGAAGTGTAAGTTACGCAGTTGTCAGTGGGAGAAAAATTGTGGGGCATTTTAAGCGTTCACCATTTGCATATGCTGGCTTTTAAGATATTAAAAGTCAACAGCAAATGCATCAAAAACTCAAACCTGATGTACAAACAAAGTGGAACAGTACGATACGTACGCAGCCCAAAGATTTTTTTGGCATACATTTTTTCATTCATATTTGCTTGTTAAAAAATATTCATACAGTATAAATATATTAGGGCTGCCACAATTAGTCGATGTAGACGACACAGACGCTGAAATTGTGTCGACATCAATATAAAAAAAAAGATGCATTGTTTTTTTTTTATTATTTTAATGAAATTACCTTTATGATTTCTAACATGCTTCAATTCATTAGAACAAATGTTTTCCTTTAATATCACTGCATAATTATGGGAGTATTTCACATTATCAAAAAACAAAAAGGTGGTTTTACATTGAGCAAAGTGTGATGGCATACCACAGCGGCATTAACGCTATGCATGAGCAGGAGGAAACGCACAGGCGCTATTCTGGATGATGGCCTCATCGCTAGAGTAGGCAAAACCACCCTAAATGCAGTCAATTCATGTTAATTTAATTATCTTTAGAACGGAGAGCTTTTTAATATCTTTTGCCCTTGTAGCTGCCAAATACACTCATTATTAAAGCCATAAAGTTGTCTGCCTGCTACATCAGAATCTTCATTTAGTAAGTATTAGTGAAAATGTTTACGCTAAAATCTTACGCTAAAATTCTACATTGATTGATTGTGCCAGTGTGCAAGTATGTGCACCCTGGACTTGTTAGGACCAGTGTTATTGTAAACTAAAACTGAAATGAAAATGGACACTAAAGAAAATTTGTGAATTGAAATAAAAATGAAAACCATATTTACAAAAAGAAAAAACGCGTCGGACTTTCACATGCAAAGAGTAGCGCCACACTACTATCATCTTATAAATTGTTTAAACACAGCATCTCCTCTTTACAAAGATGTAGCTGCTGATCTGGTCCTCCCATTATCATGACTTCAGTGCTTATCGCTTGTATTGCATGTGGCGTGTTCCACTACAAAATTTATTAAGCATGAGGAAACGGCAAATTTTTACTGATATACGTATCTCGTTAATACGTTTAGGCATGCTACTAATCTTTTTTTATCAAATTGTGAATAGAAATAATGTGCATATATTGCCAAAAAGCTGTTATACATTATCTGAAGCCCTGCAATGGCATACAGTTTGTTTTAAAATTAAACGGTCAAGTTCATTTTCTGGTGGAAAATGAATGATTTAGATTAATCGACCAATCAATAAAATAGTTGATTGCAGAGAAAAATATATTAAAGTAAAAAGAGCTCTTGTATCAGAATCTGTATCTGTATCAGCAGTTGTGTATCAGAATCAGATCGGAACCGAAAAAATGTGGATCAGTCCATCCCTGTCAAATACGATTGTGGTGTCAATGATACCCATCCCTGACAGCAAGATTTTAACGGTATTACTACTCTTACTGAAACTTATCAACAATCTGGTACTTTAACAGGGCTCTTATCGGTACTGTGTATTTAAGAAAGAGAAACAAATTAAGAAGAAATTATAATCATTTTATTTTCTCATACTGTATATAAATTAACATTCTTGAGTTGCAACAACTTTTGTCATTATAGAATATAATGTAGTATAATGTTTTGCACTAGATCACTAAGTCCATGATCTGAAACTGAATTTCTGAATGATAGATGATGCTCTGACCATTTCAGATCGAATTTATGAACACAGTCATAACAATCAGCTGGCTAATGGTTACTTTGAAATTATTAATCCATATTCACATATTTAACTGACTATGTATGGGCTCCAGGCCGCTAGCATACATAACATGCCCAGGGCAATGAAAGAAACTGAGCTAGGTAGTCGAAAACTACATTTCTCCTTATGCATGGGATGGACTTTCGCTAGACGTGGACAGATTGCGTTTGTTACCGCCCTTACATGCAAAAGGCTTAATGTTTGTTGCCACAGGTACAACGTCTGCTTCTACTCTAGTGAAATGTGATTACACTTTTGAACGTTCAGATCTCTATGCCATCGTCACTAAAAGCACAGTTTCTGTATATATGATGCACATTGCTGCGCGTGAGAGAGCGAGCAAGAAAGAGCGAGTGAGCTGCCTCGTGTCCCGCCCCTCACACACAGGCTGAGAGAGATCTCTCTTCTGGATTAAGAATAGTGAAAATGCAATCAGAAACAGAGCCAGATCTGCAAGAGAACTTTTATGTAGCAAAAACAAGTAGGAAATTTATTTTCTTAAGTTCCCCAGAACTGAAAACAACCGTTAACGTCAGAGCTAATTTATACTACAGATTTCAATAATTTCGCCCGGGGCCTTGTTTAATACTGGATTTCGGTTCTCATCCCTAGAGCAAATTGTCGACATGAAACAGTGCCAACAAATGATGCTTTTCCATGGTACATTCTCTATAGGATCCAAAATATTTCCATACAGAGGAAGACAAATGTTTTTTGGTAACCAGTTCTTGTTCACTTTTTTCCTCGTTACACATTTTTATTATATTTCGCACAAACGCGCCCGTGTCAGAGTGGATCTGGCAACGGCAAAAAGCATTATGACTGGCTCAGACAGCACTAACAGTGCTCATGCTAAAGCAGCAACAGCAAACCTAGCAGTTTTCAAACATACTAATCCTGAAAACGAACAATCATTAAAATTGCAAAACTTGCTAAGTTTTGTTTTGTATGGCTGAGCAAAAATGTTTTAGTGTTAACTTATTTACGGCTTCAATCCAGCTGTCGCATTTCTTGCACGGTGTCTGGGAGTATAGGGCTATCACTATCAATTATAGGAAAAAACTAGAGATTAATCTGCTGATTCATCAAGTAATCATTTACATGTAATATATAATTAGTGTGAGGCAGTAACCAAATCAGCTATTGCAGGGTGTACACTCGGTCACACATACAATCAGTTTAGGCACTCCACTTAAGTTGCATGTTTTTGGACAGTGGAAGGAAACTGCAGGATCCACCATAAAGACACGCACGCATAGGCTGAAAATGTAAACTCCACACACACAAAGCAGCGATGCATGGCGAGACATGTTACTGACATGGCATTTCATGCACATGCAATTGTCACAATCGCAAGGACCACGGCAAACCAGCTGCGCTAAACATTTTCACTCAGATCACCGTAAACAAGCGTAAGCAAGTTTCTCAATTTTAATGACGGTTCCTTTTCAAAATGATCTAGTACATGTACCGCTGCTTTCGCGAGAGCTCTACAGGGGCTCTCAGAGTCAATTGTTCGCATCCTTGCTGTTGGACTGACTCATACACTCTGAGGCATGTTTGCGAGAAATTAAACAAAAATGAGTCAGGAGGAGAAAAGCAAACAAGAACTAGTCACCAAAAAACATTTGTTTTATGCAGATATTTTGTATTCCATGGAGCAAAAGCAAGTGTTTTTATGCCCTGCTTTGTGTTTCCTGAGACGCCTCATGGCGACGCCAACTTGCTTGACAGACTCTGCTGATAGCTAATTTCTATTTAGCTATATAGTCAATTTTCAGCTCCAAAACATTGCAAAAACTTAAAATATCGAGATGTGACCTTCCCAATATTGTTCACTCCGAACATTTGACCTGCTGTTCATCAACAACAGACAATTATTATATGGTTGCTGTGTGACATATTGTGCAAGATCATGCGGCTAAACAACACGGCTAACCCTTGTTTTAGTAAAAATTTATTTGAAATACAGGAATTGTGGAACGTAAATTATAGACGTACTGATCGGCCAGCCAGGATCTAGAATCGGCCGATTTTCAGCGTGCTCGGCCCGGACTGGTCCGTTTTACACATGCACCAGACGTCTTGCGCACAGTGGTGAAGGCATTGGCCTCATGGCCGTGAGCACACTAACAGCCATATGCGTGTTGTTAGCATGGAAGCTCTTCACTGCGAGTTAAGACGACAAAAAGCTTGTAATTTGCAATATATGTAAAGCCAAACTAATCCATGGGGGAACGACCACAAATAAGTGGTGAAACATTCTTGAAAAGGAATAATCATTAACATTGCAAACCTAGCGAAGGTTTATATATATATATGCCAAAAAATCTTTAGACCAGAAACATACGTACCGTTCCACCTCGTTTGTACGCCTTGTTTTAAGCGTTTTTGAGGCATTTTGGAGTGTGATTTCAATATCATCCAAGCGAGAATACACAGGTGGCAAATGTTTAAAATGCCACACAAATTTTTCTCCCACTGGCAACTGTGTTGCACTTACTTACGCTTCAAACCCCTCCTGTATCACAAGCTGCAGCGAATACGCAAAACAGCCCAAGCTAGCGACTCCCAAATCATCCATTGCTTTTGCTCACACAATTGCATGCACTTTGTTTAGTGGGATTTTCTACTAAACGCTATTCCCACATCTCAAAACTTTGTTTTTACAAAGATTGCAAATGGCTGTTAAAAGCGCAAAAAACCTCCAAATAAGATCATCAGATAAGAGGCTGACTATGTTCCCCCTACTGCAAAGCGTATGCAACTGACGTCACAGCAGGCAGAAGTGCCACCCACTGAGTGCCAGAAAAACTGAGTGACAACATTAGCATTCAGCTTGAATGTCGCAAAAATCACATCCAAAATGGAAGAGAGCTGTTGTGCGATTCATTGTACAAATACATTTAACACGAAATAGGAGCGATCGTTTTAGACACTGCCAAAAACTAAAATAAGCATTGGACATGGATCAGTCATGTATGGCCGACACCCGATCCGTCAAGTACGTCTGGATCTGTCGGCGTGCCTCTAGTATTAATATTACCCTGCTTCTACTATTTTTTGGAAGAGAATAGTACACTTCAGTTTAATTTGCAGATTTGTAACCTATGGACTTTTAGACGAGTAAAAAAAAAAAAAAGAGAGGGCATGAGAATCAAGGAGGTGCCTGTAGACAGGAAGGCATCAAATACCGCAACAACCTTTGGCCTTTAAGATTAGACCTCTTAATTGAGGAGAAGATAGAAGCTCCAGGCTGAGGATTAAGCAGCTGCAGTTTTTCCATGTGAAAGAGGGCAAAGCATGAATTGTCCATAATAAAGACAATGCTCAAAGATGCTCATGCACATAGTATCAAAAAACAGCAGGTCAAATGTAAAGATCTGACTTCGTTTTTGTGCCAGCTGACAGAATGTTGGATACTTTGGAGAAAAGCAGGGTAGAGTTATCTGATTGCTATCAACTGATTACCGACTGGAAAATGCTTGATTTCAAGATGAATCCAACTCACGCCTCCAGAAAAGATTCTCCCGTGAGCTGAGTGAGACCCGTGACATTGAGTTTGAAATGACCATGTTTAAGGCATCAATCAACGCAACAGCGAAAAACTTAAAAAGGGGGATCACAGGGTATTTTTCACAGGGACAGCCTGGATACTGGAAATGTCAGGACACTGCAAAATAGACTCCACATGGTTAAATCTTACATCCATGAAAAACAGAGGAGATTCCAGGCTGGTCGTGGAAGATACCAATTCTAAATAGCAGACCAGCTCCACTACTTGACACAAAGTAGAAGTCACTCAGAGTGGGTGCTGTAATCAACCTCTCTCCTGTTCTTTCCAACATATTTCGCATGGGCAGACAAAAAGGAAGAGCACCATTGTCACTGCACCTCCTCATGTATTTGTGATGCGAAAAGCTATTTTATTCCACTGAAAATGCAATGCTTCATATCCGACCACAAAAAGGGATTAAGTTATTTCACCTGATTTTCCCCTGTGAAAATTTCATTTAGGCTTTCATTTGCTTCAAACTGAACTGTGCAAACAAAATACACCATCAGTTGTTTATAAAGGAAGCAACACAATCTAACAGGTCACTGGCTGCTCAGAACCTCAACATCTGGGCAGGTAGTATTCATACCACATCAACAGCATTGCACCTAACCAGATAAATGATTTTTTGCATTCAAAGACACAAAGTCCACAAATAAAGTTTAAACAAAAAGTTTAAAACTACTGTACTTAGAATCTCTCATAGAAAGTCTGATGCTGCATGATTGGTGTTATGAAAAAGTTGAATTCTACAAGCAACTGCTAATTCCTGCACTACCCCAAAGACCACAGAAGTATGTTATACGACAGAAAACAGCCGTGTTTACGGGTACAGGTATGAAAGCAAACAGAATAATCTCAACCAGTAACTTGCCTCCTGATACCTAACAGCAACAACACATGCGCAGCTACTGGGTGATTATGAATACAACGTACCTGCATGCTTTTAGGACGTCAGAGGAGCTGGGGTAGATGGACACCGAGGATGAAGGCGCCAGCAAAGGGGCAGGCTTATGGTTAATCACTGCTGGATCTACTTTCATTGGGCTCTGGGAGTCCTCCGAACTTTTGCCATTCACCGTGGGTCCCATGCCCGCCAGGGGGCTGTTAAGGCTGGCAACACTGTTAGTGGTGGTTTGTTCCACAGACTTGGGGGAGGGGGTGGCTGTGGACATGGCCGAGCAGGGCGAAGAGGCCACAGAGTTCTCGGTATTGGCTCTCTCGCAGGATGTGGCCACCCCGTTCTTCGCAGCTTTTCCCACGAACATGGCAGAGAGCTGAGGATTGTCTGAACTGAACATGCCCGGTGACTTGGCCTCGCCGGGGCTTGGGGCAGCATCAGCCGTGGCTTGCTGGGTATGGTTAGGGGGTCCCTGCATGATGGCAGTGCTGTTTGGCGTCCCTGCCGAATGCTTGCCATCATCAGGCCCCGCTGCCACACTGGGTCCCGAGGGCCTGCTCTCTTTGGTTAAGATAATGCCTTGCTGTCCACCTGAGGTAGCAGTGGGAGGCAGGGGGGCCAGGTGATTGAGAGCAGCCCCCTGTGCTAATGAACTGCCGGGCATGGTGGAATGCCCGACCTGATTGAGAAAGCCAGCGCCAGCTGCCTGGGAATGCTGGGTAGTCCCAGTGGAAGAGAAAGTCTGTTCGCCATTGGGACCTGCCAAATGCGAACCTGGACCTTTTTGAAGCCCCTGAGTAGAAACGAAGTAGAAACACACCTTTAGCTCAGTGGCCCGTAATGACCCTCTGGTGAGGACAGGGTCAGGGCAGACAATCAAGCCATTGACGATCAAGTAAACATTCTCTTGCTCACCCCTCCCCCCCACAACTTCCTGCACATAATCGAGGGGACAATTACTCTGCACCGAAATTAAGTTTGAGAGCGTCATACTGGGAAAGAATCACCGTGTTCCATTACAGAAATGTTTTGCATTTGTTTTAACCCAATATTTAATCAATTTTGCTAAGTACAGCACAATGTCCGATACTCCAGTGCTTTGCAGCAAACAGGTCATTATGCTGTAACATGCCCGCTACACCATCCTACATACATAAGAGGATTCTGAAAATTTGCTTGGTTCTCGGGGCTTTACCACTGCGATATAACAACACTCAACGTTATCATTAAAAAGCCAGTGAATGTGACCCGTTATTGACACCAAGCCTTTCCATTATTTGGGTGACTTTGCATCAAATTTTCAAGTAGCTGTCTGGTGGGATATGGTTTTACAGAGATGGTGCATCTCTGCATTTACGAGTCAATATGTCTATGGAGGGAGGAATCACAGCCTGCCAGGGGGGAATGATATCCTTTTTATGGCTGGGCATGTGTCTGAGAGATGGTCTGTGTCCTGGATGGCTGCGGATCAGCAGGACACTGTACCAGTGATCAGAAGGCCGCTGATACAAATCCCTGCCCTTCAGCAAGGCTCTTAACCCCCGAATTGCCCCAGGGACTGGCTGACTCAGCTTTCTCAAAAAAAAAATGTGCATCACTTTAAATGAAAGTGTCTGCTAAAAGATGGGCAGGCAGTGTCCCGTAGATTACAAGTCCTGGAGATTGTATGTAAATGAGGGGGCGGGGCAAATCTGCCTACCTGAGTGGAGTTTAGGTGTTTTCTGTGTGTATGTATATGTGGGGCGGGGCAAATCTGCCTACCTGAGTGGATTTTAGGTGTTTTCAGTGTGTATGTATATGAGGGGGCGGGGCAAATCTGCCTACCTGAGTGGAGTTTAACTGTTGGCTTTTCCGCTGCTCCTCCGTGCTGCTGCTGCTGGTTGGGTTTGTGCAGTTATGAGGTAGTGTAGAGTTTTGCTGCAGGTAAGGCACATTTCCATTGCTTCCCGTTCCCGTTACGTGATTATTGCCTACTGAGACAGTATCTGCGTGAGCCTGCACCAGAGCGGAGCTAGTGGGGAAAGGCCCGTTGGCCGAGGGATAGGCAGTGCAGGGGAGCCGGACCACAGGCTGGGAAGCGGAGGGTGTCCGGGACACAGCAACATGGGGCTGCTGAGCGGAGGAGAGGGCATTCACTGGCAGTGGCGGGTTGGCAGCGGGCCCGTTATGAACAGCGGGTCGCACCTGTCCAGACGCATTGTGTTTTGTCTGTCGGAGAAAGGAACCGTGTATCCATTTGAAATACAACTAGGCGAGTTTATCAAGCACATTTAAACACAACTGAGGTTGAACCAAAGTGATGCACAAAAGAAAAACGATAAAACTACTCTGTTCTAATGCCTTTGCAGCAACTTCTTACCTGCTGCTGCTGCATGATTGCAAACTGGGCTTCCAGCTGCTCCAGCATCTGCAGCTGAACATGCTTCAGGTTGGTCCTATTGGCCCGCAACTGTTCCAGGAGCTGTGGCACCAATGGAGGGGGGCGACAAATGAGTATCTGCGTGCCAAGTGTGTTACCCATTGCCTGCTTGGTAGCACATACACACCTGGAGCTTCTGCGGGGTTAAGCCCCAGTCAGGGACTTGCCGTTGAACTGGATGGTTGGCCCAGGAATCGGGTGAACTCTGCATTTTGGATGGGAGGGGGTATATATGACTAATCCATAAACCAACAATGCAACAAAGTGTGGAGCTGCATAAAAAAAAATCCTTGGAGACCCAGTGCACAGTGACTCCATAGTACCTTTGCTGGGCTCAGTGTTCTCTTCCTCTTGGCCGGGCTACACTGCTCATCAGCCTGGTTTGATTGGCCCGTGTGCAGAGGTGCTGTCTGAGATGGAATATGGGGCTGCCCCAGAACCCCTTCGCTATTCTGATGAGGTTTACAGGCCTAGCATGAACAAACACCATAACGAACGGCAATTAACTTCAGCCACCTACCAGCAAGTCCTGCTGCCAAAACTGCAGAACTAGATCCACATCATTATCCATTTTACAGCAAATTAATACAATTACAGCAAAATGAAGCCGATTATCAAATAGCATCTCCGCTGTTAATGAAAATATTGCGTCAAATGGTTCTCGTCATTTCATAAAACATAAAAGTTCGGCTGTTTTTTCTTTCAAAAAGGCGGTTTGCATAATGTGTCATACACGACTGCTTCAGAGGCAAGATTTCCATCAGTAACTCTTTGCCCACCGATTGCTCTGTTCCTGGTGATAAACACACCAAATCCAGCAAAACACAGCCCTGTTTCTCTTGGCTGGAGTAAGAATGACTTGACATTGGCTATTTAAGCATTTGTCCTGAGACTAATGTGATGTTTTAAAAAAAGGATCAGCTAGTAAAAAAATTTTTTTTTTTAAAAAAGTAAACAGCAGTTCTATGACTTGGCACTTGGGCCTACGCTTGGCTATACTTAGACGCTTATACTGTTTCACATTATTCAGAAGAAACAGCTGCCCCCCACTTGTCACATTTCATTCCAAAAAGAAAACAAGCAAAATGGCGATTTAAATCCCTTGTGTACAAACTGCACAAACACAGAAAGTCACCATTCAACCTAATCAGCTTATGTCAATGAAGCTACTGTCAGTCACCCATGCAGTCTCATTCTGATGACTAGCAGATTTTGGCATGTTGGGGAAATGAATGAGCATATTATTCAGACTGTTAATGGGTGCTATGGCTGTAGAAAGAAACAGAAGGGGCACCCCCCTCAAAAAAAGAACCTTTAAGAATGGGGAACGTGAAGGCTAGACTGTCCAGTTCGAAGAGTGCACACTGCCCACTCGGGGGTTACATTACATCACTACGACTTCCTTTGAGTGATTCTCTGCACATCTACACACCCCTAATATGGAACACTACTCAGGCACACAAGCTAAACAGCACTGTAGCATAGGTTTTAAAGATTCATATATCAGAAAGGATACATGAGGATACATCAGAAAGGCCACATTCACTAACCATTACAATCAGCGAGCATGTCCGTTGTTCATTACAATTTCTCTGCTTAAAAAAGGGGACATGAGACAAGCGTGTGGTTCTTGGGTTGCGAGAGCGTTGGGACACCGGGGGACTCCTGCGAAGGCAGTCGGCTCTCGCGGCCCAGCTTAGTGCTCCGTTTATCCCCAGACAAGCAGGACTGCTGTAAGTGGTTAGCAAGGGCGGCCCAGTGCGAGGTCTCTAACAGGACGGGGCTCTCTCGTCTCACCTGCTGGGCCGTGCTCAGGGCGCCCTGCCTGGATGTTAGCTCTGCTGGGATTGGTAAGCTCCATGCCTCCTCTATACTGGGAAGTATTTTACTGTTACTCTGCAGACTACTTTGTTGGAGGTTACACAACTGAGCCTAGGAAAAATCGTGTAAAAACACATTTAATACTTACTGATCTACTTCAGAGAAGTTAAAAAAATAAAAATTAAATCTGGTTTCTACTAGGTCTGCCAAGTCAGCAGACCTGTCAGTGTAACTATTTCAGACAAATAATAACAAATTTAACTGTTAATATATTAAATTAATGACAAATCTATAAACAGTGGGGGAAAAATGTTCTGGATGTTATGAAATTATGATTTACATTATTGGTGGAAATGTTCTCACTCATACAGACTTTAAGTGGCAAACACAAAAGATAGGTAAATAAGTAAAATAAAAAAGTGAAGTGTCACTTTCTCAGCAGGTGAACACCCACAATGACCCAATCATCTCTCACTATTTCAAAGCACAGCACCCCCCCACAAACAGCAGCAGCTCACACCACACTGACAGGGTGCTGCCAAGGTCCCCAAACCCCAACTAGAGATGAACATTTCTACCTGCAGGCATTTTATCCGGGCCATCAGAGTGGTGGCATTACTACAGGACTTGCTCCGCGTGGCGTTAATGTAACACTTGATGGCGTCCTGCGGTTGGCTGCACGACTCGTACAGGGTACCCAGGTCCATCCAGGCAGCGGCGTGCCCGTGGTCCAACTGCACCGCGCAGATGTAGGCCTGCAGGGCATCCATCGGCTGGTTCTGCTGCTGGTACAGCACGCTGCGGGGCAGAGCAGAAACGTGAGGCTCCGTCACCTTGCAGAACAGAGCAGGGAAGCTGGTGGCAGAGTGCAGGAGCAGGCCGAGAGAGGAGCCGAGGTGGCCAGGGCCTACAGGAAATTCCCCTTCCCTGCCTGGAGCCAGGTGATGCAGATTCTTGGGGCCCTAGAGATACCAGAGGCCCACCCCAGACCCTAGAGTCATTCTTGGCGATATGGCAACATCAACCCTCAGGGAACATTTGCAGGTAGTTACCCACACACCCTTCACATGTTCCAATGAAACCAGCACACAAATGCTGTCGTTTCTACGGTGGACGACAGGAGGTAAACACCACCATGCCTGCGAATTCCTCACCCTATTGAGCACCACGTATCCGCACTGGCCTCCGATTTATCGATGGACTGTCTGTAGGAAACGAAGGCATCCTGAACTTTCCCAATACTTGAGTAGCACCTGGTGGAAAAAAGATGCAAAAATCAGACAAGTGCCTGTACCTGTTCATACAACATTCCAAAATCTCACAGCCAATCCATCATGCTTCTCTTTGCATCTGAGAAGAGCTTTGAATCAACTATAACAGTTAAAAACTCATTTAAATTCAAAAACTGTCAGTGATGTGCAACTTGTTTGAAAGCAAACATTCAAAAGAGCTCCTGTTGCATGCTTACCGGCCAAGGAAGTACCAAGACTGTCCAGAATTAGGATCCACTTCCAAAGACTTCTGCAGACACTGAATAGCATAGCTGTCCTTACTGGCTTTGTCTCCTAGCTGATCTACAGTGTGATGCATCCAGCCTGAGGGGTAGGAGCACACAAGGGAGAACCCTCTTTACTCCTGCTTTAACACAAGCAGGCCATTTCTATATTTTAGAAGATGTTAAATGGCCAGACATCCCTTCATAACAAGGATGATTTACGGGGAAAACATGTATGTTAGAACCCATAAAGATGGCAAATGGCTCATTTAAGTTAAGTGCTGAGCAAGGGGAGTGCCCCCCCCCACCAAGAAGCACCTTCAAAGACCCCAAGAGAGCCAATCCCACACACTCACAAGCACAAACGAGACAGTGCTTCCCCCCGACACCTGTAGCAAGCCCACCAGAAGGGGCTCACCATGGCAACTGGCAATTCCAAGCTAATGGAAATGGTTTTATGGCAGGCAAACATTCAGCAGTGGAAGGCTTTGAAAGGAGATTTCAGGGGAGGGTTCAAAGCAGCTATTGCGGAAAAGAAGCCAGCGTTTGCCTGCACATTGCTGACATCTGAATGCTGAGAGTTAGGGAACAGAGACGTGGAGAATCAAGGAAAATAACCAGTGCTGCAACCGCACGATACACGTGTGTTTAGCAGTGACTAAAACCATGATGATGCAAATAAACAAAAAGGTCAGACTACAGTAGTCTGACCTTATCACAAATAAATTACTCAAAAGCCAGTGATCAGTCTATAATCTGACTATATAATACACTGCAGTGGGGAGCACATCACTGCAGACAACGTCTCTCTCAAAAAGTTCTCTAACCTGACAAATGAGCTTCGTAAAATGCAGCAAAAACACAAATCAGCCATACTGCTGTGTAAATAATTACAATATTCTTCCATGTACTAAAGACAATTTAAAAAAAAATAAAAATTTTCAAATGCACCCACCCATCCAAACTTGGCCCAGATACACACTTACCCAACTGCTGCAGCGTTGCTGCCTTCACCTGTCCTGGGAGATTCTCTGTCTGAAGAAGACGCTCATACGCCTCTTTAGCCGTGCGGTACTTCATCTGTGGGAGACATGCGGGGCAACCGCTGGTCAGCCTGTGGAAGAACTTGGATTTACGGGTTTCTCTCCGGCCAGACAAGGGCCACTCAGGCAGACAATGCGGGGCCTTTCACGCCGAAGGCGAGCAAAAATGATAACACTGACTCCTCAGACTGTCGGGAGGCAGACGGCCGCTGGGGGAGGGTCCGTCTGGAAGAGGCCAAGCCAGACCCAACAAGTGGCATTTTTTTCTAGTTGTCTAGAGAAGCCCACCAATCGCAGCCCAGAAAACAAGCGCTTGTTTTTCTTACCGACTTCAGGGAGGATGTTAAGTATTCAAACCATAGACTATCTTATTGGCAGTCTACAAACAGTTTTTAAAGCAGTACTCCTATTACCTGGTGGATAAAAGTGATAAAAAATAGGAGACTATAAACACAGACCACTCAAAACACTTAAGTTAAATATTTTGGCTATAAGACACATGGGTAAAAATGTCTTATCCTGGGGAAAACAAGCAAATCGCTTGATAATTTACGTCTCTGAGGCCAACAGCTACAGATTTAAACACAAATATCCAGGGTAGTTCTGAAGAGTCAGGCTGCTACAGTCCACACACGATGCCTGAGGCTAATCAGACCCACGCAAAATTGACCGCAATCTCTCACCCCCTCCACGTAATGACAAGTGGGTAAGGATTTTAAAAAGGCATCATCAGCAATCATTTACATAAATTTATCCAAGAAAGTAGGGTGCAAATTAGAATGGTGCAGTTCACAGGAGACTTAGCTTTACTACATGAGGAAGGTAAGCTTATAAAAACCTTTGCATCTTGACTGAAACATAGCAAAGCATCCCACGGGTGTTAATTATTCAGGGTGAAAATTACCAAGAGGGAGAGAGCCCAGCAACACCGATAGGCCAAACCCTCTTTCTACCAACACAACAAAAATGCAGGTCTTAAGACAGGGAGAAAAAAAACTCAGCTCAGCGATACGACCATCTAAGACGGACCGATACTACCCTGGCAACACCTCACACAGAAGAAAAAAAAAATGCTTTTTTTTTTTTTTTTTAAAGTCACCTCTCTAAATTTTCTCAATTTGGGAGCAGAAAATAAATTGGTAAAAAAAAAAATGGACATGTGAATGAAAGCCATGATGCAGAGCTGTCACTATGGTTTCGCACAAATACTGTTAAAATAAAGTACCCATACTATGAAAATCAGAGAGAATACCTGAAGGCCACATTTTTAGGCTGGTCTAATTTGGAAAGGTGTGACATTTCAGAGAGCATAATCTGGAGTTCAGCCGTCACTACCACTGGCAGAAAACATGCCACAAGCCTTGAAATCCCCATCAAAACAACAAAGGCACAGATATCAGCACGAAGTTATGACAGGAATAAGATATGGAAAACCAAAATTGAACTGGCTTACCTGAATTTCATATAAATGAGCAATGTGAAACTCAACTGTGGGGGAAAAACAAATATTTAAAGAACAAATAAGTTTACAAAGGAGAGGCAACGAGCAACCTGATCCATCTAGAGATTCTGAGGCCTGTATCTAATGCCTTCAGCAAGCAAACGGGGAACTGTGTTCCCTAGGTAACCAGAACGACAAATTCATGACCAGAAAGCAAGAATGAAAAGTACATTAGACATATTGCTGCGAATCCACAGCTTCCCTCTTCTTGTCATTCATCAACAAGTCAAGGAGGAGGAGATGACAGCAGTACTTACTTTCAGCTTTGGACAAAGTGCAGGGATTCGAGTCGATTAACGCCAGCTGAAAATGCTGCAACAGAACAGAAAGAAAATTCCATTCATAAGAGCCTGAACAAAAAGTAATGATAACCACACTGTACAATATAAAAAGGTAAAATTACGAGCAATAAACTGCTGATCAGCTGGTCTCCTGCATAAAGATGGAGTCACTGCTCACACCAAGATTTTGAAACAGCCCTACAAAGAGTGTATTATAAAGATGTAAAGATTGTCAGCATTTTGTCCTTCCAAGAAATGACCCTTGACCTCCATTGTGAAACCTTCTTGACCCCCAAAAGGACTGTTCAAACTACAACGGGGCTGCTTTCTTGCAGTACAGACACATGCAGGACAATACTGACAGTAATTACACATATGAAATCGTGCCTCCTTGTCACAGAAGTCCAAGCACGCCAAGTCATGCAGAATTACTATGGAAATGACTCTGGGAACCAACCACCAGTCATTCTAAAATGATGCCCACAGAAGGTATCAAATAAAATAAGCTGACAATTTGAAAACCAGCACACGACAGCTGCAGGGAAATGCACCTTCACACAGTATTAATAGTATCCTTCAGTCTCTAAGCAAACAGATCACAGCAAAAACAGGAATTAATTAGCCCTCAAAAGCGTTTGATCACCCAGCTATTTGTTACATACAAACCACCTGTTCATTTTAATACACAACAAGCTCCAGTCAGATAGGTTTCACTGTAAAACTTTCAATAAGAGCCAATATTAGAAGCTTTACCATCACTTCTGTGGAAATATATGCTAGAAACGATATGCAGTGGCAAAAGTTTTACAAAGGAGAGAAAAGGAGCGCAAAGAAACAAAAAAAAAAAAAGCAGAACCTTTAGTCAAACTCTGCCATAAGGTGCATCCATCAGTGAAAAATCTATTGAGACAGCAAGGAATGGCATGAACAACAGCTCCACCGAATTAGCAGATAGGAGAAACACTGTCAAAACCAGCTGTAACAAAGGTAATCCAGAGGACAGCAAGTGGATGTCACCAATCGCTGGTCGCCACGGTACCAAGCCACTCTTTCTGCACATCCCATGCAGGGTTTGCGATGCTAGTCGCCCAACACCTTCTCTGTTACAGAACGCAATTCAACAGAGCAGCATGGCCGCCTAATGACACTTGATGCCTCAAGGCGGACACAGCCGTGACTCCGCACTTTCCGGGGGGGGAGGGCAAGTTCGGGGGTGCTGTGAGACACCATCAAAAAGGATCCTGAGCAGGCAGACTGGAGCAAGTCCCTATTTATAAAATCCGAAATGTCGACAGCTTACGATAGTGAGTGTCTACAGTTTTTACAGAGATCCACCCCTCAACTCGCATCCTGAACCAGTGTTTCTAAACCCGGTCCTCGGGGACCCCCAGACAATCCATGTTTTTGCTCCGTCCCACCTCCCGGACAGTCCACATTTTGGGCTATATGGTCACTTGCACAACTAAGACGAAGCGGCGTCATGCTGGATGGAACCAGAATACATTTGCGGGTGGGCATGGGGGCAGCAGAAGCATGGAAAAAGCCAGACAGTAAGTAAACAAGCTAACAAGTGAGATAGAGAGAGCAAAGAGGAGAGTGGAGGCTGTGACTGAGCCCCCTGGCACAGGCTCTGTGTTCCCTCACTGGACGGCTGTGTCCATATGGCCCCTCTGCATGCATGCTGTCACACTGGGTCACGCCCGGGCGAGCGGCTCGCTCCTCGTAACATCTCTGTAAAGGCCGCACGTGGGCTGCATGGGGACGGGCCTCTGCAGGGGGCAGCCGTACACCAGGGGGCGCACAGGCAGCCTCATGGCACGACTCCTGGGCCGACCTCGGCGCCACACCAAAACCGCGGCAGCAGGCAGCTCCACGGAGAGCCCACGCTTTGATGGCACCCTGCCTCTCACTGCTGGTGACTGGCGAAACGGAACGCTCCAGGAAAAACACAACCGGACCAATGCACCAGGCCTGTCACATGATCTAATGTCTCCAAGTGGGAGAATAAAATAACGCGGCCACGCCCACTTATGGAGGCGGACCTGAAGGTCATGCTTAGTAATGTGCGGGACACATACCTTAAGGCTGGACTCATAGTCTGTGTTGACTTTGAACATCAGTCCAAGCCGCAGGTGGATCTCCTTGGCTCGAGAGAAGCTGGGATCGATGTAAAGCACCTCCTGAAATGCTTTAATCGCCCTGAAAAGCAGAGAAAAGGAAAAGCACGGTTACTCCCAAGCCTGACACAGAAGACACGACCCTCGCAACCCCGGCTACAAGCTCTACAAACCGCAAACGGCGCATGGCAGCAGACGGACGAACAGATCCGCCTCCGCGGAACACACTAAGACCTTGCTGTGATCATTAATCCTTTTGACAGGTATTAGCAGACAGCGCAGCAAGTGCCAGTGTGCGAGGATTGCAGCTCTGCCTCAATCTAGTTTCCTGCCTACACCGGGGACTCCTCAGACCTGCCAGCACGGCCGCCGGCGTCACCATGGAAACCTCTCTCTCACACCACATCAGGGCTGAGCGATAAAGCCGGTGAAGACAACCTCTGCCATTGACAACTGAGGTGTTTAAATCGATTCAGGTCAATGTGTTTATCGGTGACACAGCAAAGCAGATGCCATTTCAGAACAGCATGAAAAACATCTCAGAGGACAACCAGCACACACCATCACAACTGGCTCCATAGGTTATTGGGCATCTGCATGATGACTAACAGAGGACTGGGACACTCACAGGGTGTATGGAATAGGATCTTGTGAGAGGACTGGCCTGCTTGTGGGCTAAACAGCATTTGTTTGGTCCAGGGTCTAATATTAAACACCCAGGGAAGCCAAATAATACAGAGATGTGCTTATGTCACAAAAAATGGTGCATTCCCCTTACAACCAAACTATACTGAGCAAAGCTGACTCCTGAATCTCTCATTTTCTTTAATGCAGGACGGAGAAGAGCCTGGAACCCCGGAAGAGAGACACCCTGGACAGGATGCCAGTCTGTTGCAGGGCACGCAATCACACACTAAGGGCAATTTAATAAAAATGTGCCAAAACTCATATCCTTCGGACTCTGGAAGAATACCAGACTTTCAAGGAGAAACAAACATTCACAAACCCAGGGAGAACAAGCTAACCCAAAACATACTGAGTGAGAATGGGAATGGAACCCAAAACTCTGGGATGTGAAAGTACGATTTCCACAGAAACACCTGACTTATGTTGTAGGTTTAAATAGGCATGGTTGACAAAGACTTAGCCAAGCAACCCAAGTCTCCTCGACCCAAGAGCTCAAAAAGGTAAAATAAATTTATGTTTTTATTTATTTATTCTTTATCAGGAATGTTCCACTGAGATACAATCTCTCTTCTTCCAGGAAGTACCACCACCACTGGGATAGTATATATTTAACACCATCCCCCACCCTCCATCTATGCCAATCTACCTTTTTATATTTATTTATTTATTTATATGCATATATATACACACACATATATATACACACACATTATATACATATACATACATATACACACATATACACATACATATATACATACACATATACATATACACACATATACACATACATATATATATACACACACACATACATATATATGAGAGGTCCTGCTCACATCCAGGCAAGATCACAAAAGTGAACAAAGTATCATAACGACATGCATATGGAGAGGTTCCCAAGTGAAGCGCAAGAACACAGAATGGGGTGAAAGATGGACAGTCATCCGCAGAAACCTGCACATCGAACCTGCAACAAATTTTGTCACTTGCTTGTTCCCTTTCTTCACGAAGACCGGCAAGTGCAGAATGGAATCTGACTGATCAAGCCCAGAGTGAGCTTCACTGAGGAGATCTGGTGATAGGGATCAAACCTAGCAAACCTAGCAGGGAACATTCAAGCAGAAGACTTGCAGGTGTTACTGCCATATGAAACACGTCGGTCATAGTTACTGGAAGAGAAGATGGCGCCGCAAAAAAAAAAAAAAAACAGTGTTCGATGCCTCCATAAAATCTAATGCAGAGCAGCAGGTTAACGAGTCCTGCTGTGCGACCACATACTCCAACAGTCAGCTGTCTTTTATTACTGCTATTCAGGCAACTCCCCAACCCTTGACCTAGTCAATTCTACACCAGATGGTCATTAAAATTAAAGGATTGTGGTCTAATGTATAATCGTACTGCACACACACCTTTTCACTGTACTAAAAATCATGAACAGCATCACGCTAAAGACAATGGAATAAAAACCTCTTCTAGAAGTATTATAACCTGGAGGAACCATAGCATAGCAACCCCCCTCCCCTAGAAGGAATACTCCCAGAACTGCAAAAGGTGCAGCGGCACGTACGCACAGCAGTGCTGTATACCACACAGAGCAGAAGGCCAAGGTCAGGCCCCGTTACCACCAAGCTCAGCTCACATAACTGAGTAGCGTTTCATAATTTGACACTACAGCCTGCATATGACGGACAGCAGTTATACAGGCCCACATTAAATAAGTATGTTAACTGGACACAATAATCGAATATAACCCAAACAAATGTCTGTGCAGATATAACAACCCCCAACATAGCATGCATTTGCCTAAATGGACTAATAGACCCAAGTAAAACTGACACAAATGTGGCTTTTCAGTAATGTCTTTGGTATTAAGAGGCATCTTTAAAACGGAAGCCCTGAAACTGAAGTATCTGGCCGATACAGACATATTTCAAAATCTGACACTGATTGTTTGGGAGTATCTGCTTATGTTTAAAAGGACGCTCCAACCAAATAAATTTAAAAATTACATTCCAAAAATACGAAAAAGTATTTGTTAGTAAGAAACCACCAACATAAGTGTGTTAGAGCATTATATTCTGTAACATATGTATCTTCTATATTTATAACATTTATAACAGAGAAGGGCTGATCATCAAGTGTGATAAACTCCATAATTTTGAGTAATATCTTTTGATTTTGCCCTGCCTGCACTGAATTGTCTTTCTGCTATCCAACAGCTAACAGATTCACGTTATTCAGCAGTACTATGGCATTCTTTATAGGGATGCGTTTGTTTATCAAAAACACTTCATACTCTTCACTGTCTCACCTCAAGGTGAGCAGTCAAATTAGAGTGGAAATGTTTATTAGTTCATCCTCCTCGAGAAATTTCAGCAGAGTAATGTTTGCCAAATGCATTTCTAACGTCCTTTTCACAAACATTAATATAATTCCACATGGCAGAGATTTTTCAAAAGTTTAGTGTACAGATGTGCCAAGCAATATGGATCACCATTTTACAGGGAATTATCAATGGTAAATATCGGCTCATTTTTAACCAATGGAAAGTTGTTGTAGTATTAGCCAATATAGATGGTCTGTGCATCTCTAATCTTTAAGATTAAAAGCCTGCCAGACTTTTCTTGTTGCAGCTGATGGGACATACCCCTACTTCCTTTGTCCCAAACAGACTTCTGGCAATGAGGGCAGTAATGGCCCAGAAGGGGCAAAGCGGACCTACAGCACTAAACGAACCTGGAATCCGTACAATTACAGCCAAAAGACACAACAGGGCCAAGATGCACAACTACACAATGATCATCTCCAAGAATTCATCCATCCATCCATCCATCATCTCCCGCTTAATCCGAGGTCGGGTCGCGGGGGCAGCAGTCTCAGCTGGGAGGCCCAGACTTCCCTCTCCCCAGCCACTTCGTCCAGCTCTTCTGGGGGGATCCCGAGGCGTTCCCAGGCCAGC
>JAODJX010000037.1:15624155-15639384 GCA_026776945.1 Isichthys henryi
TGTTGAGTAATTATGTCTTAACCACAAAAAAAATTCTTCCCCCCCCCCCCCCCCCAAATGGAAGGGAGCAGAAAAAACAGCCTGTAATGCTCCAAAACCCCATATAATACGATCATTAAAGCAACCTGGAGCGGTTGCAAAAAGGCTGCCAGCTGGAACACTCTTACACACAAACCGCAGTTCACCAGGTGAAGTCCCTGCCAAAGATAACTGCAGAATCCCCCAGTACAGTCACATGATTTGACATTCAGATCCTGTGACACACACAGACCAATCACCAGCTCACAGGCTAATCTTCAGAGTATCAGCCAGAAACCAACCACTCTCAGTGCCGGAGTCCAAAACGAACATCCGAGGCGCCTAACTGGGTCGATAAATCTGCAGATTCCTTTCATATGACCAGCAGTAACTGCAACAAGGGCTTATTTTCCTTCATTAAATCCGTACAGGAAAGGAACGCATTAAGACGGTGCAAAACAGTTAAGCTGAAAAGAAAAAAAGAATCTGAAAAATTAAGGTGTCAGTAAGATGTCTGGAATGCTAAAACCATTCTTAAAAATCAGAGCCTGACTGACTTCTAAATAAACAGGAATTCTGGACTTAATGATGATTTCTTTTACTCTAATCTGCAAAACACTGACATTAAACTAAAGCTGCATGACAAGGTGAATAATAAATAAAGTTATATATGAAGATACACGCATTAATCACTACCTATGCTGGTAACCACAAGCAGCAGGATCTGGGTACTGGGTACCCCTTATGTTGGCAGGAAATACATATCGGCAAACCAGCCACTCACATATAACACGAGAGAGAGCACCACTAAAACGGGGAGGCTCGTGTTTATGGACAGTCATCTTAATCAGTCTGAATGAGTTTCTGCGTTTTAGGGCTCCTTGACAATATGCCAGTATCATCACCACGGTCCATGTACCCCAGCAAAGTTACCCTAAGGGGACAAGACACCATAGCTGCTGCCCACAAGGTAACTCCGGGCAAACCAAAGGCTTGTCGGGCTTGCGACATTAAACCAGAGAAGCACGCAGCCAAGTCAAACCACTGCATGTTTGAGATAGTGCTTGGGTGGGCAGCCAAGCAGCCATTTCCGTTAGGAGCTCCACTCCAGTTTGGACAATCCTCTGGAGGTTTAAGGTTTAAGGTTACTGCTTTAATTCACCAACTGCTGGTTTGCACCGTATCCCTATTAAGACCAAAGCCACATAAGGTGAAAGCTATTTGAGGTAACATCCTCATGTACACATGCCGGGAACTGCTTTACAGAAGAGGCTTAAAGGAAGCCCCTTCATCTGGCATGACCAGGCCTGCTTCTGCTGTTCTTGGGCCATGACAGGCCTTTCTGCTCAGAATCTGGGTCTGCCGGGGACTTTCAGCATCTGGCTGTCAGCATCGACGTCACTGATCCGGGGAAAGTCAGGCTGTCCCAGTAAAGGGGTTCAAACTGGCACTCACCTTCCAGTAGTCAGACTGTAAACTGTAGTACCTCTGGTATGCAGATAATGCTATAGGAAAGAGGGGAAAGAGTTATGTTAGGGGTGTCATTTACGGTTTTAAATACATCTTTTTAACAACATGAGAATTAATAATAAAAATTACTCAAGAAAATGATGTCATTGCTTTTAAACGGCAATTATATGGATTGCTGGGAAAATCTCCTTCTGGCCACATCTCATGCCTGAGGGAAAAAAGCAGCACTTTTCCCTTCACGTTCATACTGACATGCTGGGAAAAGGTTATAAAAACAAAAAATCCTCGGTTAAAAATACTTATCAGCAAAATGAATGCACATATTGAAATAGTGTCACTAATTAAAACTTTTTTTTTTTTTTTAATCAACATAACGTAAGACATTTTAGGAGTCAACAGCAATGGACATTACTGGGAAGCTAATTACTCGAATCACGTAATTCTGCTTGCACTGCACTGGCACTTATGCACTGCTCACATTTCCATGGTTCTTTAATAAAGAGAAGCTTGATAATGCAGTAAAAACAACTTGTTAAATGATGCCACTGATTTGGTTGCCCAGTGAGGAAACCAAAAGGTTTAACATCAAGGCAGAGCTATAAACTGACATTTCAACCCAAAGTCAGTTCTGCAGACCTGTGAGGGATCAGGCACCTTAACCAGATATAAATCAGTAAAAAAAAAAAAAAAAAAAGCTCAATTATGGCATAGAAAAGGTAATGACAAAAGCTAACGCTACACAGAGTATTAAACTGGGCAGAACCCTAGAACTTGAACCTTGAAAACCCACCGCAGATGTTTAAAATTTATTGCACTAGAGGTGCTGAGCGAAGCACGCTGCATTTTGGTCAGCCCTCACAATTCACCAGACCACTTCCACACAGCTCACAAAGACATTCAAGCACTTTCTCAACCAAAATATTACATAAGCAGCAAGTGATTCTAGAAGCACGTCACTGTACGCAAAAGTCAACACAGAAAGGAAAGGCAGGACCGTACAGTGGGACTTGGCAAATCAGAATGGATACAGAGCACCCGGCTAAAGGACACTGCTGCCACCTTGAAAACATTTTATAACCCCCAAGACCAAAAACAAAGGTAAATGACACACAAACAGAACCATCGTAATTACAAGTAGCTGCCCTCAATCAATTTTCAAGAGTTCTTTAACGTTGCAAAATTTGAAGTCACAGCAGTCAAATGTCATTGTTAAAAATGGGATGCTTGGTGAAGACCTTTGAAACTACAGCAAAAAGCATCAAAACTGTTTCACAATAAAGTGCCCCTATCGTTTGTAAACATAAAAAGTAACTGACGTCAAGACATTCGGACACTGACCTGCCTATTGCTAGAGGTTACTAGCAACCGAGACAGCACTACTAGGGTTGTGATGTGCTGAACATGGTGTGTACCTTCTCAGCTGAAAGGGACATTGCGAAACCAGCAGCAATGCTGAGGTGATGATTAAGTAGGACACCCAAGTAAATACGTACATAAGAAAAGAAGAAGCGATCATGAAAACACAAGAAAGTACAAATACAAACCACAATGAAAGACAAAAAAGCTGTACAGGAACTACAAAAGAATGACAGACTTGAGATTAAATGATGCCAGCATGGACAAGCAGAGAGAACAAAATGAACGAAGAACTGAAAACAAGCTTTACAAACAGAAACAAACGGAAGCGGCACTGCAAAGCGATGACCACGGGCCACCACAATTAATGCACTAATGAAGACAAAGCAGATCCCGCAAAGAGCAGCTCTCAAGCAGTTCAGGAAAATGCATACAACTAACGGCTTTCGCAGGTAAAGCCCTTACATGTAACATTTAACCTATTCAGCTGTGTAAAGCTACATGCTACTCTTAACAGTCTGTAGTCCAAACACTACAAAAACTGCAGCATTTTCACAGAAAGAGAACCAACGGTTAAATATGGAAAAATGTATAATTTCATTCAGGCGATAAACCTTTGACTTGACTGAGGTTCATAAACCATTGCGAGACCTGCTTACACCAAAACGCAGTACAATGCACTGTCTTAGCTTCTGACCAATTTTCCAGGTGGTGGAAGAGACAGTTCAAACAATGGGTGACGTCGGCCTTACCTTTTGGGTAATCCTCCAGCAAGAGGTTGAAGTGACCTAGCTGGCAAAACAATTCTGGTTCAACTTTTCCTTCGGCTTTTAGAATTAGGGAGTCGTAGCAGCGAACAGCCTGTAGGATCAAGGCGAGAGAGAGAAATTACACATTAACTTCTGCAGGGTCAAAGTTAGAGAGAGAGAGAAAAAAAACACGTTACCAAGAGCACAAACATGATCCAGTCTTGTGTAGATAAAGCGATCACACAACTACATAAGCGCTTGAACATTCTTTTTTTCCAATGAAAAATTCACTCAAAATTATTTTTTCCACAGGTCCACTGCACTAACAATCCAAAAGTCATGGGTTCAAATCCTAGGGAGCACAGTTCCCGCTACTGCAAGTCGCTTTGGATAAAAGTCGAATAAATGAATTAATGTAAAGTAGGCAGGCTTCAGCTGACAGGAAAGCTGGGCGCTAACACATTTCCGCTTATACTCGATACATTTTTACATAACCTACTTGTGAAACAATAGATTTTTTAACCATTTCAGGTACTCGTGTGTAATTTGTAATTTGTTCTTTTTTGGTTCATGTGAAATAGTACAGCAGAGGAGCTACATTAATGAAAAATTTGTCTTATTTTGAAAATAAGCATTTCACCAAGCAATCTAAATGTTTAATGCAATTTCAGGTACTTGGATATTTAGTCAATTTGTATTTTTTCTATAAAAAAATGTGTTTTTTTTTTTTCTTCATCTTATGTGATATTTTCAGCAGAGCAGCACTTTTTACATTTTCCAGTTGGGAAACACTAAATAACCATAATTCATTCTGACTTTCTCACTTAAAAAAAAAATTGTAGTATCGATATATCGAATATCGATAAAGTGACCTAAAATATCAAGATTATTGTTTTACAGTCATATCGCCCAGCCCTAGTTTACAGTCACAATATTTTTTTCTGAAGCACAAAGTACAAAAACGCAGGAAATCCACCAACCCCCAAAGTTTGAACTTGGTGGAAAGTCATCTTGTCTGGTCTGTCAGTCAATGTCTAAGTGACCAGGAAGCCATCAGCAGGGTAACGACATTGAAGGCGCGCTCACACTAGCTGATCCATACCGTGCCCTTGTATGTTTGACCCCCAAAGTCCAATTAATTTGACTAGTGTGATCACTAACTGGGCTGGAGTACAGAACACAGACATTATGTCAATGATGTAACTGATTCACGCATGCGCACATGTAAACTATGTGAACCGAACCCGGAAGGAACAGATCAAGCAGGTTGTACCGATCGTGTCATTATTTTTCCAGTTTAAAATAAGGTGCAAATAATTCAATTTATTTAGAAACTATACAGAGAAGAGGTATAGAGATATTTAATGAAAGTTTACATCACACACTTGTGCTTACTTCTGGTGCATGAAAAGTCTCTGCACACACTTACTCATTCATGACAGTGGCATGACAAACCCGCGCATGTCAGTCCCTTAACATCAGCCTGTGTGCAACAGGGCAAACACATTAGCAGTACCTAATGTGAATAACAATTTCAGTAATCCTTTAAGTTTAAACTGATGTTTAGAAACAGACTTTTTAAGTCTCATGGCAATATTAAAATCACCATTTGGAAGAATGATGAGCTGATACCCCATACACACCCCGACTGATTATCTAACTGCTTAAACCGCAGAGCAGCATAACCTGTAGGTAATGATGATTGTCTGATGTTGATGTAGCCTGTTTGCTATATTGTAAGATTTTGCAGTATTATAAGATCCCTTAGACAAATCACTGACTTGAAGCTAGGGAGATCATATTTAACTAGCTGACATTTTAGAATTCTATATAACATGATGCGTGTAATTCTGACATAGGGTATAACTGAGTTTTGGCAGTGGTTCATACATACAGAGGCCATGGTTCTGATTCGATGGTTAGCATAAAGCAATGTCTGTAATAGTGTAATGAGTACCAGTATTAAAGAAATAAAATACCAAACGGCTTTCACAAATGCAGTACCACGCTACCTTTTCAGAGATATTAGTGGGACTCTTCTTATACGTGCGGCATGAATACATAAAAATTGCTGCATTGCAAACGTGATAGATCTAGGAGTTATTTGGGGTCGTTTTAGGCACAATAAGCCACAAAATAGAGACATTAATCATGAATTTCATTTTGCGTGCGGTAGCGCTTTCCTTTCTATGTTTCCTTCTACGCAAAAAAGTCGCACGGTGATAAAAGCGCGCTCAGGCCAGGATCGTTAAGTGCAGACAAGAGGGGGAGTGGGCCAATCATGCTTGGCCACCGTACAAGACAAAGAGGCCAAATGTGAGTAGACCCTAAGGCAGCTTCAGGCTTAACCGCACTTCAGGGCACTCGCTCATACAAATCCTCAGGACAACAGAAAACCAGGGCTGACTACAACTGTTGCCTTTAATGATTCTTAATCCATGCCCTTCCTATGTAACACAGATCTCAGTAAATCTAATACAAACCAACACATGACACCAGTTCACAGCATCGCATAAAACACACCAGCACCTCTGGTTAACATCTGCAATGACACTCAGGGCACTGAATTAATATTTAGACCACGACTCTGTTCCACCAGAACGACTGCCGCTGGACACATGCTCAACACGTGGACAACTACTAAAAATGCCTTTACAGTGCCTTGGCAAAAACACACACCTGAAAGCCATAACAGATGCAGCACATATGCAGGGAAGTCCATCACATGCATGAACATCCACATTAGTTGGTGTTAAAGCAGAGGAAGGGTAAAGTACTTCCAAATCCAACTACAACGTGTGAGAAATGAGGTCCATGCAAACACGTCTGCCAAGGCAGCTCTTCATCCAACACCAATCGATGCTCAAAAATACACTTCACACTTCAAATACAAGCTGAACTGCAGCCGGCAAGCCAGTGAGTCACACCACAGAACTGGCACGGAAACCACAACCCTGCAAATGCTTTCAGCAGGAGAGACGGGTGTGTGGCACATGATTAGGGGCCTGGGTCAATGATCAGGAGAGACCATACACAGCATGTAGTGTGTGCTTCTGCCGAACTGACAACTCATTCAGATAGAAGACGCTGGTCGTTATCAAGGTTATAAAGCAGCCCTTCAAAAACCGGATTGCTCTGACGGGAAGGTGTGTGTATAACTGGGCAAAGAAAACTCCAGCAAGTCCAGTACATGAAGAGCAGCCCAACATTAAGGCTGCCTTGATTAGTCGACGCAGTCAGTGACATCAGTGCTGAAAATGCATTGACATCAATATTTAAAATTGACCCATTGTTTTTAAAAAACTAATGAAATTATCTTTTTGATTTCTAAAACGCTTCAATTCATTATAACAACTGTCTGTCAAATAAGTTATTGGTGTTGCTGTGAATTGTACCAACAGACAAAACTGTGCCGGCAAATCACTTGCTTTTGCTCAATATTACTACTATGGAATACAAAATATTTCCATACAATGAAATACGGACATCTTTTCGTGGCCAGTTCTTGTTCATTTCTCCTCTTCGCTAATTTTTCATTTAATTTCTCACACAGTCTATGAATCAGTCCAACAGCAAGGACAAAAATGATATGGTTGTCTCGGAGATCGCATGCAATGCTCATGCAAAACCAGCGGTGGTAAACTTTAGAATGATTTTCTTTAAACCTATACTAGATAATCCTGAAAAGGAACAATCATTAAAATTGCAACGCTTGCCAAGTTTGGTTTCCTATGACCAAGCAAAAATGTTTTAACGCAACGTGTTGATGGTTTGAACCCAGCAGACCCTTGCAATGTCACAACTGCACGTGCATGAAATGCCATGTTGATATTAACATCGCACTTCTTGCAAGCCTAGACATACAGTGGCACACTGGGTAGCGCTGTCGTCACACATCACTGTGTGTGCAGTTCGAATGTTCACCCTGTGTGTGAGTGACTTTCTGGCAGATCTGTCGATTTTCTTATTCTGTCTAAAAGCATTAAACTTAGAACTGGAGAGACTAATTTTACGGTGTGTGTGGTTGAGTGCTGCCTTGTGCCGATGACAGTCTGTGTGTATTATATTACATTATTTTACATTACACTATACTACACATTCACAATTACTCAGTGAATCATCAGATTAATCAGTAGATTCTCAATTATTGATATAATCAAGTGATAGCCCTAATAAGGATATTCCAAATTTATACAGATCACCAAAGAACAAAGAGCATGCATAGGTTAATGCCACAAAAATACAATTCAACCCAAACTGTTGAAGCATGCATGGCATACATGAAACTTAGTGTGCATGTAACCGCAGATCAGACAGCAACAGCTGTGTCAATAAACGAAGGATGATCTTTTTAACCCTTTATCTTTGAGCGTCACAATACACCTAATTAATATTTTAGGCATACTAGCAATCTGCTTATCAAATTGTGGGTGTAAAACATCTGCATTGTACCAAAAAGCCAGCATCCTAACAGATTCTTACGGATTTGTCTCCTCGTTTCCCTAGTGCTCAGTTTCCACACTGCTGAGCCCATCTAAGCTAATTTCGATTCCAGAGTTGTACAGCACGCTACACAATTTACGTTTCTCTCTTTCTTAAAAAAAAAAATACAAATCTAAAAGCCATCGTATACCATATGCCAGGGTGAAATGTCCAGAAGGTATGACTATATTAAAAAATAGATACCGCTCAAGCCTACTTCACAACAAATACCTCACTGGCACAAATCAATCTGACTCCAAAAATGAACAGTCAATCCCATCTTCAGCATCCAAATTACAGGGACCTCTGCATTTTAGCTACAAGGCAAAATATACCAAAGACTTACAGGATGCACAAAGTTTCAAGCTTTCTGGCTGCCTTCAGTACAGATTACATCACACAGCACCAGCATTCCATAAATGTATGTTTCAAACTGCACCAGCCCCATCCCCAATATAACAATAACATTATAATTGTAAATGACTCACATGTGTTTTAGATGAGTCATAACTATACACATGTTCCTATGGCAATTTAATGTGATTCGCCATGCTGTGTGTGAGGCAGAAAGTAAAAAAAGGCAGAATTAATCTTACCCAGAAAGACCCGGCGTAAACAGACAGTTCCAACATTTTATTATAAAGAGTTATTTATACAAACGTTTAAAAATCATGAGTCTAAATTTAAACATGAAAATGTCGCTAAAGCACATCAATTCAAATACTTCCTAAAGCTTCCATTAAGGCAGTTATATTTGGCCAAGATGAAATGCAATGTTCAAATCATGTTGTCAAAAGCACATCACTCACACTGCACCATTTCACGGCCTAAAGACATCACACTAAACTTGTGCATTGTAACAATGATCCAAAAACAGTTGATCTTCACAAGAGCAATGAATGAATTACAGATAAGTGCAAACAGTCAAGCAAGCAGTGTCAAGAGTGAACCACACAAAATAGCGAGGTAGGTCTGGCCTGCATGCTCACACAGATAAAATGCATGAAAAGCGGTGACCCACACACACACACGAAGTAAAATCCCTAGAAACAAATACAGCTCACAAAAAGATTTCCTGCATGCTCAACTAAAATACTGAAACTTGCACCGTGCATCCTCTCAGCCTCAAATTAGACCCTTTTGAACTTAGTCTGCATAAATAGAAGGACAGTTTTATGTAGAGGTGGGCAATATATCAGTTAACATATCACAGCTTATACTTTTTAAAAATCAAGACATCGGTATCAGTCTGATGCCTCAATCGTACCTAATACTGCAGGCCAACATTTAGACTTTAGTCAACATTTAAAGTCAGTAGCACCAAAGCTAAAGGCACGAGTAAAACAACTGAGACGACCGCATTGGACAATCAGCCATTTTCCATAGCAGAGGATGAGGGATTTCGTCGGCACAATCACCACTTACACCCTCACTACAGTCTCCACCATCAAAGCTACTTCACTGATGTCTCACTGCCTGCATTATACGATGTGGTTGCTACATACCTTCACAGAAACTTAAGTAGTAATGTTACCGACATCATTTTTACTACAGATTTGTGGAGTTCAGAGGTTAGCCAGCTACCAGTGTTAGTAATAGACAATAATATCCTGGTTATTGGTTCTGGCCAAAATTTCCACATCAGAGTACCACTACTTTTGAGGTATGAAAAGACCATTCAACAAACTGCTTATATTTACGTTAATTTTGCATAAACTTTTATCAAGCGATATAGTTCCCTGGAGCAATTGGGGATAAGGGCCTTGCTCAAAGGCCCATCAGCAAAATCACTCGGACAGGCATGGGATTCAAACGAGCAACTTTACGGTCACTAACCCACAGAGCCACTCACCACCCAAAGAGAAGGCAGAGTCACCGGCTGCCATTCAAGCCTATGCCGACTGAACAGCAAGTCAGAAATCTTCTCTGGGGCCTTCGTTAGGGAAAGCTTGAGTTGTATTCAAGTGGGCATGCCACACACAAGAAAGAGTACTACATACACAAAGCGCTCATGCAAATCTCTCCTATATAACCAGGGGGTGGTTCACATCCTGTGTGCAGACCAACAGCCAACAGCCTAACAGTTTCTAAACAATAAATCTTCAAAAGTATAACTCTGCATACAACAGCCAGAGTTTGTTCCCTAATGCTTTAACACTGACTCAAGCCAGAGTCTAGAGTAAGGAGGACAGCTTGGTTGCAATCATCTTACCCTCTTAACTGCCCCTTACTGGCCTTATTCACCCATCCACACACACACACACACACACACACACACACTACAGCTGGTAGCATAAACACTTCCCCAAACACACAAAATGTACCGTGATATGACATGTCAAAGCATCTGACTCCTTAAGATTAACAGGCTAACTCTCCTCCCACCCCCTCTACCCCCACCCGGAGCCCGCAATTAAACCCAACTGCGATTATTCCAACACTATTCTTGGCTAACAAGTTTGCTTAAAGTTTCCGCCCGCTATAACGATTGAGCTTACACAAAGCTTCGTTACGTAACGCATTTTATTAATAAACATTAATACAAACCCAAAATCTTTAGATTTAACTTAATGAAAAATATCCAGCCCCAAAAGCATTGTCCCTCCCACAATTCTGCCCAGAGAAACTCAAAGCAATAAGGTAAATATCCTCTCTTACCAGAGCTCCTCCGAAAGAGAGTGGCTCAAAGTAATAAGGCAGAAGGTTTTCAGCATGTGTTCGATACACTGTTTCAAGGACAAAGGCTTAAATGTCCAATAAAAATCCAATGCAAGGCTGGTGGCCAAAATCGAAAAAAATCGAACGTTTCCTCCAATATCCAGATTTCGTTTTCATTTTTAACCTTCAGCGAGCTCAATCCCTTGAGAGGAATATAATTTCACTGAATACCAGTACAGTCAGCCGTAATGGAGACTACGTCCAGTATGGTAAAATACACATTTACCAGTCCACATTTCAGGATGATCTTTAGCATTGAATAAACAAATGCATAGTAAGAAGTTCTTTAAAAAGTTTGTTACACATTACTGTCATGGCCTTGAACCCAAAGGATGGACCTTTCCAAACATTACATGCAGATCATCTTTTCAAAGAAAAAAAAATTAAAGCTACGCCTAGCATTCAGAGCAAGCGGCATACTTTAATTTGAAACAACTTTAAAAATGCCATACCAATTATTTTCTGAGAAATGTACTTTTGCAACATAGCACACATTACAAAAAGATGTACCAAGATAAATGCCAACAAATTAGTTTGATTGTGTCAATCATTTTCAGCTGAAGAATGAAAAAAAAAATCAATTTAATCCTTTAATCTAGTACTTGTAAATGATATCTGCCTGAATGTTTATTTGGGATTCTTCGTGGCCTGCACAGAACATTCCCTGACCGAAACTCTAAAATGAACAAGATATCGTCACCGTTGTCACTTGCCATTTCACAGAGGGCCAAACCGAATGGCACAGCAAATGCCACCATCACCTTGTTGGGGCAACAGATCATTCTACAGCTGACATTTAGAAGGCCATGTAGGAAGCAAGTGTACGGGGAGGTTAATGACATCTTTGGAACACAACCTAAGGAAAAAGAAAAATGAAAGATCTGCAAAAATCTGACACAATTCAGTGATTCCGCAATCCTGAGATCACCATTTCTTTACAGTATTACCAAGTATTTCATTAATGATAAATTTAAGCAACAACATGCAACAATGTGCACTGAAAAGCATTTCGTAATAAAAACATCAGGAAAGTGTACAACAACACTGGTCCTATCTTAACACTAAAGTCTAGACCAGGGGACTCCAACTCCAGTCCTGGGGAGCTACTATCCAGTAGGTTTTCTGTCCCACTTCTGATGAGCCACACCTGTTCCTGGTATTTACCTGAGAGCAGGTGTGGCTCATGAGAAGCCGGGTAGGATAGAAAACCTACTGGACTGTAGCTCCCCAGGACCGGAGCTGGAGACCCCTGGTCTAGACTAAGTTTGAGAAGAACCATTTTCACATCCCACACAACAGTCAAGGTCATACATGCAATATTTGAAAGTAGCAGGTCTAGGTTCTACAAAGTGCTAGAGCAGCATACATCTCAGAACGAGTCATTTCTCAATAAAACGGCAATCTAGTGATCCACCAAAAGCTTCACCATTAAATCTTTAAGGTTATATAGCAGCCAGTCCTATCACATGATCAGGCAATAGATGGGATCACAAGACCTCATATTCACTAAAAAAGAAGAGTATATATGTAGTTACTCTTCATGAGATGTTCTCTCCCTCACTTAAGAACACAGTGTACAACCCTATAAGCAAATGGTTCTCAATTTATGCAAGAGTTGCATTCTGGAAGTGCCCACATTCCAAACTTCACATACTTTAATCATTTCCCCCCAAATGAAAAATAAAACCAGTCTAACTTTGTTATTTTGACTCAAGCCACATAATTAAAAAAAAAAAAAACTTGAGGGTATAGCATTATTTTGAACTGAATATTTATCAGCAATAGACAAACACTGGTTGGAATATGAAGGAAAAGACCACTCAGCCAGTGCACCCTTCAGTAATGTACTTAAGCTAAACTGCATCAGTAAATTATTCAAAGGTACAAACAGGTTGAAAACGTGGGCCCCAGCATGGCTCAACCAGAATTATTACAGTAAAGAGGTTTGAAGGCTGCTGGAGACTCTGCCGGTCTTCATCTCTCAGCCAATTCCACTGCCATTAACGACAGACAGCAGCCAGAAGTGAATGACACATCCTCCCCCTACTAATGCAGAATAAAACAGCAAACCATGTCATGGGACACCACTAATGCTGAACAAAGCAGTGTATCCTGTCATGGCTAAAGAAAGCTAACAGCTCGACTGGAACAGACATCCCTCCGTCAAAGTAATGGGGTGGCTGTAAGGATGTTATGGCAAGAGATTGTCAGTAAATATATTTAATAAGCAAAAAGCTGGCATTACAAAAAAAAAACAAAGGAGGGAGTGAAAAGGGGAGAGTCTGATAGTAGCTTCAGCCTTCCATGCAACTAGTCTCAAGTTAAAATTCGTACCGTTATGATGAATGTAACTCAAAAGCAACAAGGCAAATGCTACCATAACACAGATAGCAATGAGTCCTTATGGAACCACATGATGAGAGAATACCACAAAGAATTCAGTCAATGGCGAAAGTCTGACAGCCAGGTTCTGCAAGACATTTTTAATGAGTCAGAATGCCTTTCGGAGTCAAAACAAAGCATATCGCATGGCAGGTAAAGACATACTGTTTTTGATGTTGTATGCTTCCTCAGATCTCAGTATAGCGACTTGTATCCATTTTTTTTGTTCTGCTTTATGGCAGCACCAGCTCTTCTATCAATGGGAAACACACTACAATGGCACATATCAAAACAAAATCCTTACAATTACATTTTCAACTAAGCCATAGTGGTGCATGTAGCGATTAAAGAAGAGTCACAAATGGCAGGTGGATCCAAGGCATTTTCTCCCGAACAGCAGCACTAGTCATTTGCGTTTTAAGCATTTCAGACATCAGCACATAGCTTATTCCCTACCATAAACTCCATTAAGCATACAATACCTCCTCTTCCTCAAAACTGATATTATGCATGCTTGCTTATGTAACCAGCAGTTGAAATGTTTTTCTAGCAGCATTCATAAAAATGATAGCGATGCATTCACCATTGGTTCTGTCAGTTTGAAGTTTTCCAAGACGACATCCATATTTTAGAGCTTTCAGTTTGATGAACTGCATTTACTTGAAGGAAAAGTTGAATACAAGTACTGTGCGGTCATAATAAACTTCAAAATAACTACTACAAAAGAATCCAGAGTATGTTTATTTATGAGGCGAAACTCCTGAAACTAAACAATAAACCTTTGAACACATTCTATTTTATATTTTATGGCAAAATGACCTGTGTCTGCACAACTTGGGTCAATGCACTTGTAAGTATGTGGGGCCACAGGTAGCAACAAATCTGAAATTTTGAAAACGATCAACGTTTCAAAAGAATATGACTAAGGAAAAAAGATTAACTGACCGATACGGTGTAACAATTTTGGAAGGAAAGGGTAAATATTTCCGGTGCATCATTAAGTCAAATGACCAGGCTAATGTAACAGCTAGACACTATTTTTAACTGTTTCTTAAAAATTAAGCTGTCGGAATTAATTTTACAACTAGTAAACAAAGATGCACATGCTTCACACTTTGGCAGAACTCCCAGGCGTGGGGCAAAAGGTACTGCCGCAACTCAAATGGCACACCCACAGAGAGACACTTAAACCTTCTCCATTCAGCTGCTTTTTGCAGAGGGGTAGCCACTGGCATAATGCTTCCTGCAGAAGTTACAGTATTGATATATTGTGGCTTTTCATTACCAAATTCTCAAAGCAATTCCTCATTTTTATCAGACCTCCACATGACAACCTTAACAACTAATATAAAACGGCTGCCAAAACAAGGCCAACAGACGACCCCAAGTACACATTTCACAAAACTGCATACACGTTTAAAACGCCGCATTTGCATTCATAAAATACTAAAAGAAACGCTTACAATGAATTTTCGTATGTGAACCATAACATTAATAAATTAACTTGTTTTACGAGTGATTTTCATATTTTAATACCACAAACTGCACAATGCATAGGGTATTCTACCTTAACCCTATCGGTTCTCATACTGAAATTAAAATGCAAAAATATCCCTAAAATGGGAGACCAACTAGATATTATTCGTTCTACTCTTACATGAACAGACCTGCTCGTCACGTACATCACTTTCCTCCTCAAATATATATACACATACACAGAGACAATCTACACAAAACACCCTCCTAGTTCTTATATACACCCTTACTATAAACACACCATTTTTCACAGTTAGCAGAGACAGGGCGTCAGATCCCTTTTAACCATCTAGTCCCACCACCGAGTTCCACATGTGAAACAGCGGCCGGCCCCCCGGAGGAGCACAGCTCCGAAGCGGCCTTTGTTCGGTGTCCGACGTGCCACAGGTTGACGGGGATGCGACGCGCCGCCCCCCCCCCCCCCGGGGGGGGGGGTGGGCGGGGGGCCCCCCCCCGGCGGGGGGGGGGGGCCCCCCGGGGGGGCCCCCGGGGGGGGGGGCGGGGGGGGGGGGGCGCGC
>JAODJX010000037.1:15670208-15688891 GCA_026776945.1 Isichthys henryi
GACCGGAAGCCAGTCCATCACAGGACAGAAGGCAGGGGACAGCCTGGACCGGAAGCCAGTCCATCACAGGACAGAAGGCAGGGGACAGCCTGGACCGGAAGCCAGTCCATCACAGGACAGAAGACAGGGGACAGCCTGGACAGGAAGCCAGTCCATCACAGGACAGAAGGCAGGGCACAGCCTGGACAGGAAGCCAGTCCATCACAGGACAGAAGACAGGGGACAGCCTGGACAGGAAGCCAGTCCATCACAAGACAAAAGGCAGGGCTACCACAGTAATTATATTATTGTTGGGCTCTTGAATAAAGCCCCTAACCCTAACTGCTCTAGGGACGCTGGCTGGCCTTCTCTCTGACCCAGACTTGTATGCTGCTTTGGACTAAAGTATCTGTTAAATAAACTGAATCGTAGAGTAAGTCAAATATTTTTTTCTCCCACACACTATGCTGATTAATTATTGGTGTGGAGGGGATCTACATCTATCCCTGCATATTGCTGCCATTTGTTCTAAGGTCCAGAGATTTTACTTATCACAGTACATTATTATTATTATTATTATTATTATTATTATTCCCAGTCTATATGATGTCAGCTTTCTAGTCTGCTGATCCCGTCCCCTCTAGACAGCTCCTGCTGGTCTGTCTCTGCAGTGCAAAGGGGAACTACTTCCAAAATAGGCATCTTACAAGGTCTCTACTGCTAGCCTCTCTCCTGGGTGCCACCTCCTCCCCCCAGTGTTTGACTGGATTGACTGGAGTAACAGAGCCAAATGTGGGATGGGTTTACAGGGGACACAGTGAGCTGCAGCCAGAAGAATAATGTCCTCGGGATTTATTGGTATCTGTTTTGAACCCAATGGGGGATGAACTTTGATGCTAGAATTCAGCTAAGGTTCCCCCTGAAGCTTCTCATGCTCAAGTGTGTAGCCTGAAGTCTCCTGTGGTCCCTAAACACTACCCAACATTTCAGTGAATTTTGATTTAAAAAGCTCTCACAGAGCAACTGGGAATTAATTCTGATGTAAAAGAGCAAAGACACTTTGACTAAAAAAAAGGTTTTCACAGAAGAAGCCTTCAAGTCATGTGGAACTGTAATTAGTACCATTGTAAATATTCATTTGTTGAATCTTGTATTTAATATCAACAATCTGAAGGTTAATCAATTATGATTTGGGAATTTATTAATCATCAGTCATCAGTGACCAATTTTCATAGAAATTACTTCATAAGGTAGAGAGTGATTCATGGGCTTGGATAGCAAACATGTGTCAAGGGTAATTGCAATCTTTTCTGTTTCTACATTGTTCTACTTAATTATGGTTCTAGATTTTTCAATATGGCCATGATGTTGACTGTGGACTTTCTAGGCATGAGAAAGAAAGCATATAACTCATTACAGGCCCTATCCTGGTGAACACATGGTGATCCTCAGGCCTTCTCTGTTTTTGAGTTGTTAAAGCCTAAAAAAATCTTCACGTGACAGGTGGAGCATTTGATATCATACAATGGATATGATGTGTCAAGAATATGTAAGTGGCGACTCTATCTATCTCTATGAATTTATGTAGTTTACTGGTGTGACTGTGTCTCTTCTCCTGACTTTTTTTTAATTTGTTACTTTTCCCGCCTTCCCATAAACTGCTTCTAGCTGAAACAATGAGAAGGTCAGTTATGCAAAGTAACGATAAACGCATGATCACATGTTAATATGCATTGTTGTACATGAGAATGAAACAGGAGTGCAGCAGATGACCATCACTGTTGAATTTGCTCCACATGTTGCTCATTCCTGGTGTTTCTGTCGTAGTTTCCTGATCTGCTTTAACACTGATTTTAGACCTGATCGCATTTCTGCATAGGACCTAAAAGCCCACGATATCAGGTACTCATGCATGCAGTGTTTGGCGTTTTTCCCTCCCTTCTGGCCAAAACATCAATTTTTTAATTTTTTTTTTTATTAAGAAGCCTTTTCGTAGACGTGTTTCCCTCCAGCTCTGGAAAAGGAATCCCTCCCCCCACCGCCCCCATCATGCAATTATGTTGACAGAGTCGCCCAGGCTTTCCCACACTGCCCATCTTTATTCTCAGTATCACGGCATTCTGGGACACGAGGGCCCATCTCCAGGAGAGAGAGGACACTTCCGCAGATTCTGTCGCACATTAAATCATCCGTGCTGCCTCCATTACTCTATATTTCCCAGAAATCGTGTCCGCCCCGGACCTTAATTCACGATCGCTCCATCATCGTCGTCCCAAATATCTGTGTGGGTACTTAACGGGGTAACAGGCAACAAAATAAACAGAGGTTATACCAGGAGCAGTTTTCATTTTTTCATTGTTTGCATAAACTGTATTAATTCGGTAATTGATATCTCCACCCCCTGCCTACCTCCAGGCTCTGGAATTCTTTTCTGAAGGCGCGAGCTTTAGATTGCCTCCTGATCCCTCCATACACATGTACAGCCAACAACAGTGCCTGTCCTGGTGTTCAGCACCTGCCCTATCGCTTTATCTCCCAGCATGCCGCAGTCCCCACCTCTCTGCCCGATAGAAAATACAATGGACCATCGACAGCTGTCTGAATACAGGAATGAGTCATGCTCATCAAGAGACCAGACCTTAACAGTACAATTCTCTTTCTACGTGCCCTGAGGTGAAGCAGACTACCGCTGTTATCACTACAGGAACACCCAGGACCCCTAATCCGGATCCTGCTGCTGTTTCTAATGTCAGGGTCTGGCACGGCTTTGCCCATTGCCAGCCAGGAGCAAAAGCAGGATGTCCCCACCATTCTACAGTGTTTGTGCCGAGAGATGAAAAAAAATGAAAGCAGAAGGACCTGTGCTGACATAGATTCAGAAACCAAATCTAGGTTCAGGTTCTTCTGTCTCGTCATACATAAATACATTTGAAAATGTAAAAATACCCAATTACAGATATTACAGTGATTGTTGAAAATCCTGTGTAGTCAGTTGTCCAGAAATTACCCAGAGGAGCAGTATGACATTAGGCTATGATGGGGAAGACACAGCAAAGAGCTGGAAGAAAACCCACATGAATGCAGGAGGAACATAAATTCAGCACCCAGAGCTTCAATTCGTCAAGTCACAGCTGTCATTGTGGATGGCGTGAGGTGACGATGCTGCACACCGAGCCAGTATTCCACCCACCATGTGAAAAAAAGTGAAGTCAAACTTTATGTGTTTTATCAAGCATCCATCAGCAACAGCAAGCAAAATGTGTTGACAGCATCACGATGTCTCCCAAATATTGAAAGAAATGTACATTTTCATGAAAAAATACTAAGTGTATGAATGCATCTGACTCAAATCAATGTCCTTTTCTATTCATAGTTCATTCAAATGTGGTATATATACATCTTTAGAGAGTCAACTTCTAAAAAGGATTCAATTTCCAGCAAGCACAATAAAGCAATTGAAACTGAACAACAGACTTCACTGGAAAATAAATGTTACTGCACCTGAAATCTTTTTTTTATTTTTTTATTTACCTGATAAACTATCCCTTCCCAATGCAGTAATAACACAATTCACTAGCTGCCACTCACTGATATATTGATCTTACTATCAAGACACAAAACAGACACTGAGAAAGTTGAATGTGGAATAAATCCAAGGAAATTCATTTTTAAAGCTCTTGGCAAGAAACTCTTGGTGGAATTTGTGTGGTCTTACTCTAAAATATTCATTCATCCATCCATCCATCCATCCATCCACTGTCTGCCATTTGTCCAGGTCCAGGTTGTGGGGGCAGCAGTCTGAGCAGAGATGCACAGACCTCCCTAATCCTAGTTACCGCCTCCATCTCCTCTGGGGAGATACCCAGACACTTCTAGGCCAGCTGAGAGATATAATACCTCCAGTGTGTCCTGGGTCTGTCCTGTGGTCTCCAACCGGTTGGACATACTCTCCCAGATGTTCAACTGTTCAGCCTATCTTTAAGGCTGAGCACAGACATCCTGGAAAGGAAGGTCCTTTCTGCCACTTGTTTCCACAATCTTATTCTTTTTGTCACTACCCTGAGCTCATGATCATAGGTGAGGGTAGGAATGTAAATTGACTGGTAAATCGATAGCTTTGCCTTCTAGCTCAGTTCTCTTTACCATGATGGACCAGTACAATGTCCACTGCTGACACTGCACCAATCTGCCTGTCAGTCTTACACTCCACTATTCTCTCACACATGAACAACACCCTAAGATACTTGAAGTCCTCCACTTGAGGTAGTAACTCATTCCCAACTTAAGTCTTCATCCCAGTCACTTCACACTTGGCTAAAAAACTGCTTCAGCGCATGCTGAAGGTCACAGTTCGATAAAGCCAAAAGGACCACATCATCTGCAAAAAGTAATGACGTGATCCTGAGGTCAATGAACTAGACACCCTCCACCCCTTGGCTGTGCCTAGAAATTCTGTCCATAAATGTTATGATCAGAATCAGTGGCAAAGGGCAACCCTGGTGGAATAAGTCTGACTTACTGCTAGCAAGGTAAACCAAGCTCTTGCTCAAGCTATACAGGGACATAATGGCCTGTAAGAATGAGCCCAGCACCCCTCAACAGGTCCCTCCGAGGGACACTGTCATGTGCCTTTTCCAGATCAACAAAACACATGTAGACTGGTTGGGCAAACATCCATGCACCTTCCAGTATCCTTGTCAGGGTACAGAGATTACCCACTGTTCCATGACCAGGACAGAATGCACATTGCTCTTCCTGGATCCAAGGACTGACCAACTGATGGACCCCAGTACTCTGGCGTCGGCCTTCCCAGTTGAAACACACTCTCTGGTCCCCTTTGTTAAAGATTGGGACCACCTCCCCAGCCTGCCAGTCCAGAGGTCCTGTCCCCGACGTCCATGCAATTTGATGACCCAAGACAGCTCAACAACATCAAGAGCCCTCAGGAGCTCAGGGTGCATTTCATTTACCCCCAGAGTTTTACCATTAATGAAACTACATGAATGACTACAGTCCTAGTGATGGTCAAATCCTCTTTTGAGACCACCAACTGTACTAACTTCCAAGGAAGATATATCAGTGGGATTCAAGAGATCCTCAAAGTATTCCTTCCACCACCCAACTACAGTATGTCCCCAGTTGAGGATTATGAGGTCAACAGCATTCCATCCCTGCTGTAAACAGCAGGAACAAAGCCCTGCTTCCCTCTTCTGAGTTGCTAGATAGTTTGTCAGAAACTCTTGAAGGCCAACTGAAAGTCACTTTTCATGGCCACACCGAATTCCTCCCACACCCGAGTTTTTTCTTTCATAACTGCCAAAGCGGCATTCCACTTGGCTTGTTGCTACCTGTCAGCTGCTTCTTGAGTTCCACAAGCTAACCAAGCTTGGAAAGCCTCCATCTTCATCCTGACAGCTCCCATTATTACTGATGTGCACCACCAGGTTTGGGGGATAGCTCCATGACACCAACAATCTTACAGCTACAGCTCTGCATAGCTGTCTCAGCAATGGAGCATTGCCCATTCAATCTCCATCTTCCCTAAGAGTGCAACAGAAGTTCTGCTGGAGGTTTAAGTTGAAGATCTCCTAGATAGGGCACTCTCTGCCAGATGCTCCCAGCACGTCATCAATTTAAGTTTGAGTCTACCAGGTCTGTTCAGCCTAAGTACAGACAACAGTAAAGCCTGACCCTAACTCTAAGTTGAAGGGAGGTGACCATCTCAATCACTGGGGTAAAGTCCAACATACAAGCACTGAACTGAGGCTATGAGCAAACTAACACCTGCCCAACACATCTCCAGCCAGGGCAATTCCACAGTAGAACAGAGTCCAGCCCCTCTCCAGAGCCTGTGCTGTATATGTTCTGGTAAACCTGACTATATCTAGATGGCATCTCTCTATCTTCTGCACTAGCTTAGGCTCCTTTCCCACCAATGAGGTCACATTCCATGTTCATAAACCTAGTGTTAGTAGAGGGAGATTGGTTTGCCAAGGCCACTCCCGTGGACTGCCATCTGATTAACAAGCACCAGACCCTTTGTTTCTTCCTGCAAGAGGTGGGCCCACAGGAGAATGGTCTCATGTGGCTCATTCAGGCTGTGTCTAATCAGGCCCCGGGGATGAAGGCCCAATCATCAGTTGCTTGCTGATGAGTCGTTCCAGGGTCAGGCCCCGGTATCCCTGTTAAGGATAAAATTTCTGATTCCTAAGTCTGCCAACCAGAGGTACTGTCCACAACGTTAAAGAGGCATGTTAGCCAAGACTCATGCACCCCCTCAGACATGCACTCATGCAGTCATACCACTGATGAGTTTTTTGCCTACCTCAAAGACTTCAGTCCTCCAAGGAAGGCATGTCAATGGTATCCAAGAAGTCTTCAAAATATTGCCTGACTATATCCCTAGTTGAAGGTGTTGAGGTCAACAGTATGCTCCCCCCTGCTGTAAACAGCATGGGCAAAGCCCTGCTTCCTCCTCCTGAGTTGCCTGACAGTTTGCCAGAATCTCTTCGGGGCCAATCGAAAGTCATTTTTTATGGCCTCCCTGAACTCCTCCTGCACCTGAATTTTTGCTTTTAGCTGCCAAAGCCAAGCTCCAGGCCACACAGTGGTAGGCTAAGAAGTTAGCTTCAATAACCGCTAATCTGCTAATTCCCAAGTTTATCTCGATAAAGCTAAACCGATAAATCACAAAAAATTTAGCGGAATGCTAAATGCTGACATTTTGCCCTCGGTGAAGCCACTTGGGGACTACAAACATGGCGACGTTTACCCAGAATTTAGAAGGAGGGTCTCAGCTCTTTATTAGTCTATAGCTCTGTCAATCAGAACCTGGAAAATAAACTAAAGTAAGCAGGGGCCAAAGCAGGATTTCTTGCTTAGCCAGATAACTTGTCATATTTAAGGTAGTTTGGGTTAAATGTATGTGAGATAAAATCCATTTAAACTAGGGTATCTGAAATCTGGCAAGTTATTTGACTAAGCAAGAAATTCAGCTTTGTGATACAGGCCCCATTTCTCCACTTTGTTCCGGGTGCCCCAGTTTAAATGGATTTTATCTTTGTTCACTTAAATTTAGCCCAGAATACCTTAAATATGACAAGTTATGGACCAATCACATCTTGTGTCTACATGAAGTCAGCAACAACATGATAGATAATCTGTTGCAGAAACGCTCTCAACAGTCATTTCTGAATAACAATTAATAACAAAATCACTGTATTCACATAAATATATTAATAACTAACCTTTCTCTATTCTATCATCGTCCATATGTGAGAAAGCAAATCACTGAAACAGTGATCCTCGGACCTATTTGCATGGGGGACCCTACCGGGGGCAACTGCCCCCTGACAACATAGCTCCTAGGATCATTAGGACAAACAGACCCCTCCACAACGGTAAGGTAGTAATTCGAGAAGGGGACTCTAAAGGAGTTTAATCAAAACTATTATGAGTCATGAGAGAAAGTGGCCCAAGGATCCAGGGTTGACTGGATGTCAGTAGAGATGGTGACGGAGAAAGGGCAGGCCTGTGGAAATACTCAGATATACCATGCTGAAGTTATGGAAGTATAATGGAGAGGATGAAACTACCAAAACAGAGATTATATACCATCTGGAAGAAGTGGATATTTGGCATTTTATTCATCTCATTAAATGATATGAGACAGAAGGATTACATACAAACAGCAGACGTTCATTTTGATTAACAGACTTCTGACTACGGTTTCTTATCTCTTCCTATAACTTGTATCTTTTTCTGACACAGAGCCATTTGATGACGAACTGGGTTTTCTGGTGCCAAGACTGCAGGCATGTCCTTTGGACCACATAGCAATTGAAGGTAAGTGCTGCACACACACTTTGTCTAGATGTTTGCTGAAGATTCCAGGGGAATCCCATGGGGTGTCCTCCATCTCCTGTTGATACTCCAGCACATGTCCAGTGAAGGCCCTCTGCAATGTACTGCTGAATGAGCATCACTCAGCAGCCCAGCACCCCCTACAAATAGCACCCAACCCCACCCTTCTTTTCTCTCTCCTTCACTTTTTGCATGCTTTTTTCATTGTGGCAGCAGGACTTGGCTGGACTTGACATAAACTTAGAAGGTAGAGAGCATGCATTTATTACAGCACGTTGCCGCACCCACCAAACGACAAACCCAACCACAGGGATGAGAACCTGAGTGCAGCCATGTGGCAGGTGGTACCTCAACACCACACTAGTCCAAATGGACAAGTCTGAGTTTTTTCCAGTGGCTGGAGAGCCAATCCAGCCACCAACCCCCAAGTTATTCTCTGTAAACTGGAGGATCTCCTTATAGGGCTGGATGTAGATTAACATCATACCCAAGACAAAGCAATTGTAGGTTAATGGCCTTGCTCAAGGGCCCAATGAAGGTCATTGTAGTATCAATATAACTGTCGCCATGGTACCTGTTTTGCTTTGTTCGCTGCGTTTTGTTGCTTTTTTTCAGTTTGAAGTAAATATGCCATCATTATTATTCAGTTTAACCTCATTTTAATAATTAAACAACTACTTTATAGCAATTGGGGTTAAGGGCCTTACTCAAGGGCCCAACACTGAAATGGAATCGGCGACCTTCTGATCACAGGCACAGAGTCCTAAACTGCAGAGATAAACAGGTACCACCCCAAAGGATGCATGTGGTGGAGACAGCAATACAAAAGATGACAGGATGCCTTTTGTAATCCCGGATCTGTTTGATGAAGTGAAGGCTATTCGAATTCAGCTCTAATAGCACTACCTCTGGGGCAGCGTCTGCAGAGGAGCAGCCCATTAATACTGATTAAGAGTTAATGTGACGCAGCAAGCAGTGAAGACCAGCTTCATGCATGTGAAAGCCGCTGCAGACTATGGATAAATAAGCAGTTATTTTTGTATTATTATTTTTTCGTTCAACTACGTATCCAGTAGAGGGTTGTGTGTGTGTGTGTGTGTGTGGGGGGGGGGGGCGTGGGTAGACTGAAACCTATCCCACAATGCACAAGGTACAAGGCGAGGGTACACACTACATTGGATGCCAGCTCAGTCCTTATACCAGGTTTAGTCTACCACTAGGCTACACAACATTAGAACAGAATACATTGTAAACACACATAGTGTGTGTTCTCTCCCAAAATGCAAATAAATGAAGGAAGATGGTCAGAGTGTCAAGACAATGAGGATGAAAATGTGAAAATACGAATGACTGTTTTCTCAGACTTGACATTTTCCTCAGGCAAATGGCTTCTTCGCTGCTGGTCCTTTGGCCTCATGCATTGTGAATATTTTTGCTGTTTCACTTCTTTACCAGCAGGGGTCTTCATAAGTGAGGCCTTGTTTTGTCATTTTATTAATGCTGCTTTATAGAGATATCTTCTCTAATAAAATATTACCTGGGAAATACATATATTTGAAAAAGACTTTCAAAGACTTATTGAAACAAATAAATCTACTGTCAGGAGCAAGTAGTTTAGGCCCTCAGGGAGAATGATTTCCTCTATATTTTCAGTGATTTACTTTCTCACGTACGGGCAATGATAAAACAGAAAAAAAAAAAGATATTACTATATTCATCAGAATACAGTCATTTTGTTATTAGTTGTTGTTCGGAAATGACTGGGAATTTAATTAATTAAGGTCAAAGATCGGACAAGGAAACTATTTTTGTGAGTAAATATAAAGTGTTCCTCTGCAATATATGCTGTTAAAACGGAATGTGGACGTATTGACTTGGTTTAGCTTATGAGAGGGTCTCACTGGTCATTTTGACTGTGAGGCAGCTCACAGAATGATACATTAGTGACTTTGCAGCATTTGTAATTCTTGGCAAAGTTGTGGAGACTCAGACAGCTCACAGTCACAGCTTCCACCCCTGTCAGCCGGCAATACTCAGTATATTGAAGGCCTCCAGGCTTCGGCACCCCCTAATGGAGGAGTAAGTGACCATCAGCTGTCAGAAGAAGTATGTTATCCTTTTTGCAGGGTGGAGATGTACTACTTTATGTCCATTTGTCGCAGCAAATAGTCAAAAAAACACCAACAACCACTTTTTCATTCCAACTACTTATGAAGTACAGGGTTACAGTGAATTTGCAGCAAATTGTGAGTGACATAGGGCACAAGGCAGGAAAGAGCCCCCAGAAAGGATGCCAGTCCATCACGGGGCATAACACTACAGGCAAATTATATATGCTAATTTACCAAACAACCTTATGGTTTTGGGCTTCAGGAAGAAACCTGTGCAACTTGGTGAGATTAGATGAACTCCACACACAGAGATGGGCTGCAAACTCTCATGGTGTGAAGCACCAGTGCTATCCACTGAGCCTTTTCATGCTGTATAACTTAAACATAACTCATCTTCCAGCTTTAGCTCATAGACGACTTCTTCAAAGTGATAGGGAGACCTCTCTCTAGTCTATGAAAAATGCATATTCTTTAACAGCGAGAGAGTGTACAGTAGACCTGTGTGGACCATAGCCCTGTTGGAGAACCACACAGCCAGTAGTCTGCAGCCTTGTTCTTCTAAACTGTTCAGATAAAGCATGAAGAACTATGACTTTCTGAAGAGCGCTGATGTCATACTGAAGAAGTGTAATTATAGATTTAGTTTTGGTGTCTTATAAATCACCTACCATGTTTTGGAGGCTCTGCCGTTTCCATGGAGAGGAGCAAATTCGACCCCCAGGGATTTTTATCCCGAAGGCACATGTAATGAAATGATCAGGCGTATTGAAATTCTTCTCAATAAAGTATATATACCATTCTCCATACAGCAACCCGTTCAAATAGATCCATTATTTTAAGGGCCATATTTTAAATATGTTTCAGTGTTTCAGTGTTGCCAAAGCAAATCCTAAAAAAAGGATAATATTGAGGCAATAAACGTACAGAAAGGCAAGACGCTCCCATAGCCCAATTGTTATTTTTCTTATGATGCAGTGGATCCTCCAATACAGTGGCACACAGAGGGACTTTTTTGTGCTCTCTGAAATGCAGGATTATAGAAAGAGACTTTGCACATTCAGGCTCCAGCGAGCAGTGACAGTATAATGCTCTGCTGGAGTGCTCATTAGTGGCTATGTCTGCACCATCTGTCACTAGGTCCTTCAAATGGGAATTCCTCCGTATGCTAAAGGAAACACTGATAAATGCTTAGAAAACACAGAAGAAATAGTCAAAGACTAACCCTGCAGTACATGTGTACCACAACATCCTACATCTACAATTATCATTGTAACCGAATCGTGACTCTCAAGCAGGGTATATCCTGCCCCATGCATCAGCCTACGATGGATGAGTGCTTCTGCAAAATGAAAGGTTGGAGTTGTGACGAGATGCTTGTGATTCAAAGTAAAATGTAATGCCGGTTGAGGCCCATGTGGTAACCTAGGCAGGCTTGGCTACCAGCATCCAACAAACTCCACTGCACAATTAAACGTGTCGTGCCTTGGCAGGGGGGTGGGATGTTGGTGGTGAAGCGAGCCGGGGGTTTGGGAGGGTTGTGCGGCCAGCGGCTTGCTAAGTCAGCACCCCCTCTGGAGATGGTAGCCATTATTATTGTTGTTAATGAAGGGTAGTAAGCTGGCTACTGGCTGAGCTGTTTCATACTTTCAGGTTAGAAAAGCAAACCCTAGTCCCTTAATGGGAATGTACAATTCCAGGCACATGCAAGATGTGGAAACTGAATTCAAGCAGCGCAGCACGGTTAGCACTGCTGCCTCGCAGCTCCAGGGCTGCGGATTTGAACTCAAACCTCTGGCCCATCTGCGGAGTTTGCATGTTTCTGTGCAGTCAAGCTACCTGTCACCTCGAAGGCGCTGGGGTTCTATGATCCTACTTTTCAGAGAGTACAGGTATGTATGTGTCCAACAGTGGACTGACGATCTGTCCACCATATTCCGCAGCCTTACTGCATGGGATAGGTTTCACGACCCTGACGATGGATGGATGGATGGATGGATGGATAGATAAACAGCTGAATTCTAGCACTGGTAGTGGCTTCAGTCTCACATTGTGAAGTGTGGCACCACTAAACAGCAGCACGTATAGGAAGACTCATTAAACATCCATAACATGCTCAGGTCTGTGAAGGAAATGAACAATACAAGGGTAACAAGCCATTTTGTAAAAATGATATATCTTGATCGTGCATTGCATGCAATGAAGATATTTTGCCCCATTTGGATTATTTACGTGAAGGTGCGAGCAGTGTAATGTTTTTAGCTCTCCTCTGCGTGCATTTCATCAAGCCTATATAATTTCACTCCATATCAGCTGTGCTTCAAGATGCCCTGTAAGCATTTCATATTCCCCCCTACACAGTGTACAATGCAACTGTGTTGCATTTCAATGAATCATCACAGGAGAAAGAGAACAGGCCTTATTTGTATTCTTTTATTTATTGATACAAGCCAACGCTCTGTGCCTGTCCATCACAGTGAGGAACCAGGAGTACGTTGTTTCAAGTGAAATCTTGAAAGGAACCTTAAACCCTCTGAGTATATAATAGACTGATTAATATATCACTAATACTTGTATAAATAAAATTTTAATTTAAGTACGGAAAGGGCCAGTCAGCTACAGTATCTATGAGGCCAAGTAAAAGTTTTATTTTCAGCTGAGTCACACCAATAGGTTACTTTTGGGTTCCCGCTGAGCTATAAATCCCACAGAATGCCTGCAATTCTCCTTAATGAAGCAGTTCATGCTTGCAGATGGTCTGTCATATTTTTTTTCACTATTTTATGTCCAAGAAGATGACCCCAGCTCTACCACTGTACCATGGTCATTTACAGATGTGTGAGAGAAAAGGGGGGAACACAAAGGGGAGACTGACTAACAGCCGCTCATCATGTAGATCCTTCACATGTACTGCTTGCGCATAATAGGTAGCAATAATAATATATAATGCTGCCTTATAACATAAGAAAAGCCCAAGCAAAAGATGAACTTGCTGAGACAGAAGACCATAGTACTTCAGGACGATAAGCTCGTTTTCACAAACAGTCAAAGCCCTACCTGGGTGGTCATGAAAACCGTCAAAGAGCCTTGGTCTGTTTTTGCTGCTGCACAAAAGGAAAACAGCTACAGGCAAACGCTGAGGTGAGGTTTGCAAAATCTGCATCTAATGGCTTGTGCTAATGTACGGACACAATCGACAGAATCGGTGCTTCCATAAGACCGCAATATTATCTAATCTGACTCTTCTGTGTGGAATTTGGCTGATGACTCTGGAAACTTACGTAAGACACTAGCCAGCACCTCAGCCATGTTTGAATCAGACTGCCAGGATTTTATTTATTTATTTTCTTCATCGGCTACACTTACTCAGTCGAATTAATTCCTCTGTTTGTGTGTGTTAGAGTGCGAGTGGGCGGAAAGTCATTTTGGTTGCGGCGTCAGGTGTAATACGCTGAAATGCAACCATCAGTAACATTTTTTATTGGAAAAAGTAAAAACTGACAATAAGCCATTGGCAGGTATTTTATTATATAAATAAACTAAAAAAAACCTTCTATATTTTTAAGTTCCCAATCACTGAGAAAGAAGGCTTGATGACTTGCACTAAGAAATAACCATCATCATACTGTAATGTAAGAATCCTGGTCAAAACCCAAGCCAAGTAGAGAAACCAGTCCCCAGCAAGGTGTGGTGCAGTTGGGTGTGGCTAATTGAAGGCAGGTATTATGTTCTGTCTGCTTTCAGTATTATATAACATTAAAACAATCCAGCTGGGACCATGAATTGAAATATTGTCAGTAATCAGCAATTCATTAACTGTTATTCTACTTTCTCCCTGGTGTTTTTACTCACAGCGACTAATAATTTCTGTATTTATTCAGCTGGATATTTAACTTGAGCAATTCAGGCTTAGCACCTTGCTCAAGGGTAACACTCCAGAGCCCCTCCTGAGACTGTAACCAGCAACCTTCAGAGCCCGTCTCCTTAACCAGCCAATTACGATTCTTGCCTTAAGCGGCATGCAGTTCTTTTCTCCATTTGAAATATAATAATATGCTCCCTATGCCTGAGGACATCTCGAGCTGAATCCTCCTGTTCTGGCCATGGCAGCTAGAAGAGGTGTCTGCTGCAGGACCATCATTCAGTGATGTGGAGCTGAGCTGCAGCCTTGGCCCCTCGTCTCCTCTGAATACTTGCTGAAGGTGAGAGGCAGGCTGCGTACATGAGTAGTCATGACTGCAGAACATGCCAGACACCCTGCTATTTTCTTCAGGATTATGGGTGTGTGTGAACGTTATCTGTCATGCACACGAGCTCCAGTACGGTTCACTAGCTTTTAAGCCTGTGCTGGAAACAGTGAGTGTGAACCGTTCTGTTAGAGATCATCATGATAACAAAGAACAAGACAGAGCTTTGGTGAATGATTCCAAAAACACAGAGAATTATTATTATTATTATTATTTGCTTTTTTTTTACTTTCATGGAGAATTCATAGAATTCACATTTTGGTATCTAGGTCAAACTGAAACGTTTAAAAACACATATTTTGATGGCTGATATTGCTGGAGGTCTCTAATCTGTAGTAAAGGCACACCAGAGAGCAAGGGGCCCTTGAAACTCAGAGACATATTTCCATTCACTGCATGAACCTTGACCTCCGCTACCTACCTGTCTACTGTAAGACAGCTTTACAGGCTAAACCCGATGGCTGGATCAGGTTTTGGCTCACGTACTTCATCCTCAGTGCCATCTGCTCTAATAAAGGTAGAGTTGGAAAACATCAATTTATTACTTAAATAGCTGCAACAATAAGACGTTATACCCATTTAAAGGTAAAGGCATGATATTAAAATGCTTATAACGAACACTATTTGGTGAGCTCACCAGTCATGACCAGGGGTGCTTAATGCTTACCTGGTCCTCAAAATTCACCCCCCTCTTCCCCAGCCCCGCCCTGGTTGACAAATTTTACCATTGCCAACCATCCAGTCAACTACACAATTGCAGAAAATAGTAGGGGAACCTCTGACAACCACGGACCATGATAATACGATGCAGATCAATTAGTAATACAGGAGAAACCCGCCTAAAAAATAAAGTGGGATGAAGTGCCTGGCACTCAAACGTACATGGATTTTGAGACCTAAACTGTAATTTTAAACCAGGACAACATGTTACATACAGTCATGGCTATCTGGCTATATATATAGACTTTTTATAGACATCTTTCAACATTTTGTGGTGTGTGGATCTCTTGAACTTTATTACATCTACGAGTGGTCTTCATGAAAGTCTCGTGGTTTTTGATCTATCATCAGGTCTTTAGCAGAGTCACCAGAATGAGGTTAGCGTTTTATAAATACATCATTAACAGGGGTGGCTATTTTTAAATGTGATTACGCTGACACGGGGATTTAAGATTATCTACAAAGTCCTCACAGGTGAAACTCTATCACCTTGAACTCACTTCCCGTAGGGGGCAGTGTACTCAATGTCCTTGTATAATCTGTTGGTACACTGAATGCTCTGTCTGTTTGTCAGGTAAGTTCTGCTTTTCTACATTGAGCGTTTACCTCATTTGTTAGAGTGAGACCTGCTATTTCCAGAGAGTGGCCAGTGCCTGCTGATGTGATGAGTCTTTGGCCTTCTGCAGCTCTATCATGAAGCTCCCTTCTGCACTGGGCTAGACGCCCAGTGGTTCATGCCATTCTTCTCTGTCAGAAAGTTCCTCTCCTTTGGGAGTACTGGCGTCTTCTCTTTCCTGGCTTGGGTTGGCCCTCATGAGCATCAGTGCACTATTCCCAGGCTGAGATTTATGGTTATAATCCTTATAAAACAAACTGAAAATCTTCCACAAAGGTTCTGTTAAACAGCACATCATGTAATTTTCTTTCCTCGGTCTTGCCATCGGCAGAGAACGCATCGTATTTCAGTGTAAATAATTCGTTCTACCATGTTATCAAACTACAGCATTTGAGAAGCCTCTTGCTGTGACCTGCAGGAAGGCGGAGTTGGACATCCAACCTGGTCCACTTATGCTGGTAAGTAAAAAACCTTTCATTTGCATTTCAGTATAATTCCAGAGCTATCTGTTATTTTGTTGTCATGGTTTATGTTAGATAGACCAATGTCCCTCAATAAATACACAAAAATTCAACTTTGGGACATGTATGTGGTTATTTTGTTACTAGTCTCACATTTCCATCAGTTAGCTAACTGTCCAACTAACTAACTACCAAACTTCTTGCTTATAATATAGCCTTCATTAAGTTAATAAGACTTAAAATTCATAATGCAAAGACTTTATGTGTCATTAGATGTTATAGTCTCTGTTCAATCGACTGTTCAGCAGGGTTTCCAATGTCAGTTAGCTAGCAACGCCAGCTCATATATTGCCATAGCCATTATTATTGTTGTTGTTGTTAATGAAGGGTAGTAAGCTGGCTACATACTGGTGGTACAGTTCATATATTGCCATATCATAGCTGATAATCGTAAAAGCCACGAGTGCCACAAAGCATTTCTTGAAAAAGTTTGCGTGATATGCATAAATCAAGTGCCGCAAAGTGTTTCTTGAATGAATAGCACGATAGATAGGCTCATGAAGTGACATAAAGCAGGATGTGTGCCAGGTTGGATGTCCAACTGCACCTTCCCATAGGTTGCAGCGAGACATACTTGCAGAATTTAGTTAGATAGTATGTTTGAATACCAGAGAATTCAAATGGTTTCTGATAGTGAGTAGAAGCCCCACCATGGGTCCGCCAACACAGATGATTTTATCTTGGGGCATTTGTCTAAGTTTCCCTCTCTGGGGTAATGAAATATGATGGTTCCCAATACATCTAGGGGATGTATGTACACCACAGCCTTTACGTCGTGGGCTGCAGTGGGACGGCTGCAGTGGGAGAGTTGCACTGCCATCCTCAAACAGACCGTACTCAGCTCACTCAGTGCAGCATGTCCAGAGTGACAGACTTCCTGTTTTTTTGGACATCTCCTTCAACTGCTCTCTGAAAAGAGAGATCTGTACACTCAGACTGATTTACTGACTAGTCCTGCCTTCTGGCAAGAATCTAATCTGTAACATTATCTTCATCTGTCTCTATCAGATTCATCATGTTCGAGCCACACAATGTCCATTCATCAACCATTTTCAGAAGCTTTGACTCAAATTTACTTCAATACAGTCATAATCAATTTATAACAAGTTAAAAATATGATCTCTGTAGTCAGTAGAGTATAGCCTATTATTTCTTTCATATGACTTTATTAATGGACCCTTTATAGCATTTAAATGTTTGAGCTTTACAACTTAAACTGTATTTAATCATTTGAATAATTCTTCATTAAAATTTCCCACCCACTACTACTGTTGTAGCCTGCCAGAGGTTTTTAGCTTAATTGCCATGGGAGTCGAAACCTTAGATTTTGCTTACATAAAGAATTAGTACTTAGATGGCTTAAATTCAGTTTAATGCTTGCATCGAGTAATATCTAAATATACATTTATGGCATTTAAAATTAATTGATATTCTATAGTTTGTTCCAAAGTTTACCTAGCAAAGAACTGGCATCCCATCCATTGTGTATCTAAGTCATTATAAGAGGGATGACTGATGTTCTACAATTTATTTTTATGAGCTTCTAAATAAAAAGGGGTTTATAGAACAATGGAAACACCACATGAAACAAGCCTCTGACTTTGAATTGACTAAATCACAATTACAAGCGCAGCCAAAGGGGTGAGTCATATTACGGTGAATGTCAATTAGCAGTATGTGTCAGCTGTGAAAGAGCTCTGACAATCAGTGTTTTGATATCTGACTGGTCAAAAGAAACATGAGGCAATCAAATTCCAAAGTGGCCAAACAGTTGGTGGCTGAATTGTAGGTGCATTGATCAGAAGCACTGCAAAAATATGTCAAGAGGGAAGCTTTCAAAATTCATGACAGCATGTACCAAATGTGGACAGAGATGGACAGTGGCCACAAGTTGCAGATTGCCGACAGGATTAGAAAGAGCTACTGTGTTTGTGATCAGAAGGTCAATAGTTCAAATCCCAAAATCAGCAAAGAGATTTTATCATTGGACCCTTGAGCAAGGCCCTAACCCCCCCCCCACCCCCAATTGCTCTAGGGATGGTCTGACCATGTCTTCAATTATATATTGCGTTGGATAAGTGTGTCCAGTAAATGAAGTAATCAGAATATCAGTATTGACATACCAGTGCTCTGAACCTGCAGGTCAGTAGATGGATTTTTCTCTAGGTTGTGAAGACACATGGATAAAATAGATGTGTGTGATCTCTCAAACAACAAAGCAAGTACAGAACTGTCTTTCTCGTCATCTATGCTGAATGTGTTGTGTTGCAGCAAAATAAGTTAATATACATTTCTTTTTTAGAAGTTTTTTGGAAGATGCTATCTTTTCCTGCTTTGTACTACAAAGACTGGTGGACTAAGGATGCAATAAAACATATGTACACAGTAAACAAAGCCAATATGTGGTTACACACACCAGGGAGGTCCAAACTGTACAGTCCATATGCCAAATGCCTCCATCTCCCAGACGTTTTAAATCTTCAGCCCCATAAATTGAAGCTGCATTGTATATATATTAAATGTCACTACAGTGATATCTAATCATATAACCATGAACATCCATCCATCCATTTTCCAAACCGCTTATCCTTACTGGGTCGCGGGGGGTCCGGAGCCTATCCCGGAAGCA
>JAODJX010000037.1:15689987-15703199 GCA_026776945.1 Isichthys henryi
TTAAATAAATAGACAATTTTATGATGTAGGCCGAAAATGAGCTTCCCCTATTTGACAGACCAGTAGCCGCCACTGATGCTAATGTACTTTTAAAAAACTGCTCAAAACAGACTAAATGCTGTAAATTACTCTCTTGCATACTCTTTAATAATAACATTTAAAAATCTGATATAATTTATTATATAAATTATATGTATATTAACTATTTTGAAAGGATATATGCGTCCTCAATATTTTATGGATTTACTACGGAAAGCTTCGTCAGTGATGATGATTTGAAGAAAAACACTCATGAATGGTACATATTCTGCATAATTAATAAGACGGACATGGCCTCACGTCCCATTCTGTGAAATTTCCAGTGCATAAGCTATAACTGGCACAGCTATGTTACAGCGTATATTAACGCACAACCCTACTGGCAAAATACCTAGGAGCGATTGGCAACGTTTGAAGTCACGCTTGATTTGCAGAGCCGCTGACGTCAGCCGACGGGCACAGTTGATTTACGCATGCGCGTCGGACTTCCATGGATTTTTTTTCGGGCAGCGTGCGCCTACCTGAAGCTCGATAGGAAACTGCAGTCCCAGAGCTCTTCCTCGGCGCCGCGCTCCGCCATCTTGGCTCCATTGACTCCATTGTTTAAAGCGATAATTCGGGCATTTCGGCGCATGCGACGAAGCCACTATGGCGTTGATTTGAGCCAGTTTCATAACCTTGGGAGGGAGGAGTCTGGCGTGCTTGAGAGCCGGGGCAGCGATGTGACGGAGAAAAGGAGGAAAACTAGAGCAACTGCGAACTGAAGAGGAAATCGTTACGGTGGTCGATTTTTCCCCAAGCGTAGTACCTGGATGTACATGGGAGCGGGGAAATGGGTGCCTTTTAAACAGAGAGCAAGCAAACGAATTATTTGTAGCCCTTCTTGACGTTTAGGGCATAGCATAGGGGTGTTCAGTTTTGTCGGTTAGTGGATTGCCAACTAAGAAACAAGGGATGTGGTCTGTGCGATAATATTTTTTCCCAGTAATTGTCGATAGCTATCCCAGCCATCTCGCTTGCAATATAGCAAACGGAGGGAGTATCCCGGGCGTTCCGGCAAAGAGAGACATCGTTCTGACGCCAAAAGTGGGGTGAATATTAAAAAAAAAAATTAAACCTCAGTTTGTCGCCTTCGACAGGAGGGTTACACGGCTGAAAGACGGGAAGGTGGGGTCGGTGAGAGGAGGAGGAACTGGCTAAATCATCACCTGGCGACGTGCGGGGGGAATCGAAAGGAGTCTTTTGGGATCTGGGCAGCGTACAAGGCGACCCGTTTGGTTGCATTATCATATAAACACCCACGAACAGGACTGTTCCCCCCCCCCCGCACCCACCCTTTTTGAGACTTTTTTTGGGAGGATAATTCGCCGCCCATTCTTTTTGGACCATGGCCGACGACGACGTCCTCTTTGAAGATGTGTACGAGCTCTGCGAGGTGATCGGAAAGTAAGTGGCGTGCGAACCGAGCGGCGATGCGGGCCGTCCGGCACCGGCGTCAAGTTTCTGCAGCCTCGGGTCTCTTGTCGCCTTTATTAAATGGCGAGCCCATGGATGCCGGGATGTTTTTGTGCAGATTTGTAAATACCGTTGGACTGCGTGGAGAAGTAAATGAGAATTACTCTGTCAGACGCCGTAATCCCGGTGCGCACCCAAAGACCTGCGGGGATTAACGTGCAGTCAGTCAGACGTGCAGAGGTACCAGAAGAGTGCCGTTAATGCTAGTAGCACTCGTGTAATTCTTTTATTAGTATTTTCCTTTTAATCGAGTAATAAAATGGTGAAGCATGCAGGCGAAGCGTCTGGTCGCATGTGTTTTGCCCATATCCGACGTAGGCGGACCTTTCCTTGGGAAGCGCTTACCGGAATCCACACCGCACCTGTGCTTTTTGCTTAACTTACAAAAAAAACCCTCGAACAACATCATTACGACGACGGCGGCACAAAGAGTCATAAGTGGAAAGCTTTAAGCCTGCGTTCTGGGAATTTAATTAAAATGAATTTTATTGAATTAAGGGTGTCTGCTGACAAGCGGTTAGCGGAAACCCGTAGTTTTTATGTTGCCTGCAGTCGGTTTTTATCGCTGCTGGACGATTTAGTAACATATTTTGTTATATTACGTGCCCTCCACAAAACCTGCATTGTTTTCCGATTTATTTTGTGCTAGTGATATGTATGATTCAGATTCTGGTACTGTACGAGTTATAAGGAAGCAGACTGACCCAAAGGTAGTATACATAGTGGAAGTTATGCATGGATGCCCGCTGTTTTCGGCTTTGACTGAGTTGTTGTTTGAGCCCTGGAAGTCACACTGGCACTCCTGGCCTTTGGTTACCCCTTTGACTGACGTAGGCATCTTTGTGGGGGTCATGGTTCTACATCTGGAAGAAACACATTCTTCTAGCCACGAGTAGACTTTGATCTCGATATTAAGGCCTTTAATTTGGTACAGGAGCTTCAGACGTCTTAGCCTGGAGCCTGCCTGCTTACAGTCATGAATAAATCAGATTTTGCTCTCCTTGCATTTTTGGAAAGGTTGGTTAAATGGCTTCCAATTTGATTATACGGGATTATATATGCTGACAGGCGCTGTATTACCGGTTTTCTGCCTTATGAAAGCTTGGCGCTTTCCATGTTTTGGCTGTCCTGGAATGTGTGTGAATGTTTGGAGCTTCCTTGCGTAGATTTACAAGATTATTTCTGCAGGCGTTCTATAAAATAAGGCCTTTTTCTGAGCCTAAAAAGCTGCTCCTTACCTGGAAATATGCGGATAGGGGTGTTCAGTGTCTGAGTGTTTGGGTCTTTGCTTTTGGGGTCTGTAATGCTCACCTTTACTAGCTTTTTTTATGTGGGTTTTGCATATATCCTGACGGAATGGCAGCTCTGGGGGAAGCATAGGTGTCTCCCACCTACAGGGTTTGAGGATTGATTCCCCTCTCTTTGTGTGTTTGCCCGTCCTTTCTGTGTTGCATGGGATTCCTCTCTAAATTAAATTGTCCGTGGAGTGTGTGTATGGCCCCTATGATGGTCTGGCTTTTCATCCAGGATGTGCCCCATCTCTGTTCTGCCTGGGATAGTCTGAAACCCCCCCTTCCCCCATGTACAAACAACATTTAGAAGATGGATATGTTGAAACCTCAGCTGACCATAGTATAGGTGGAATGAATACAGTGGCACTGAGTTTGAAAATAGTGATAATTCTCTGAAACACTTTGTTTTTGCCTGTGTGCTTTGACAGTTTGTTCTTTTTGATTAATGGGATGGAGTATCTCTTCAAGCAGTGAAGAAATGCAGGTTGTGCCATCGGTGCTACGGCCTGCTCTGGATTCGCTTTCATTATGGGACTGCTGTCCTCTTTGGATCCCTGTGGTTGTGTAGTTTTCTTTTGTTATGGGCAGTGTTCCCTTCGCACCCTAGTGCAATTTCCACACTAAATGCACCCCCGAGTTCCTGTGTACACACCTCCCAGTGTGGCTGTGTGAAGGACTGCAGCTCGTCCCATCTCCAAGTTTTCTTTTGGAAGCTTGGTCCCTAAAGAAGAGCTTGTGATTGTCTGTTCTGCAAAGCTATAAGAGCTGGAGGCGGTTTTCCGTTTTGTGTTAATAGTTATTCCTTTGTGTGTAGTTAAATCTGCTGACATGAACACCAGCAACTAAACAATAGCTTTTAAATGTGAGCTAGATGCTTATTTGCTGCTGTTTTTGCAGGTTATGCAAAGTATTACTATACAGTCCAAGACTACATATGTTTTAATGTTATGAACTATTATAAATCTTTAATTTGGTTGCTGTGTGATTTCTCTGTCCTATTGATTCACTGGATCTGGTATCACTGATGATTGCAAATGGGAGACCATCTTCTCAATAGTGATTGAACACTCATGGTTGTTTGATGCATGACTGCTGGACTTCCATGGATTTCCCCCCCCCCCCAGACAGTGAGGCTGATCCTAAGTGTTTTTTTTTTCTGGGTGAAGCTCATCATGAAGCGGAAATACATTTTTTTTTTTCTCACTCTGTGACTTTTTTGTGTTTTGTATCTTGTGTTTTAGTGATAAAGTGAAAAATTGCAAAATGAGTCCTTTCACGAAACATTTAATATTTAACCCTTCATGTAAAGAATTATTTTTGCGTGACTTGTTTTAAATCGGCAGACAAGGTAAATGCGGAAATGTTCTACCCTCAGTCCTTGCCATATTTTCCAAAAGCAAAGCATTCACTCAATTATGATAAATAAGCTAAATCTAGACTCTGTTTTTTGAAAGTGTGAATCCAGGTGGCTGTTGGACAGCTCTGTAAATTCTGATTGAAATTAGTGAAAGTTTTAAATAATTGATATGATGCCAGCCTTAGATTATTCCACATTGGTAATGATTTTCATGCCGGTTTGAGTGCATGAGAAAATGACGTTAAAAGTACTTTGATATTACACACTGATATTCACGGCTGTTAATCTAAAAATGTATCTGCTTTTTACTGCATGAATGCTTTGCGAACATGTTTAGCGGCATTTATGGCAAGCATGATAGTGCCTATAAGTGCCGTACTATGTCTTGGGGGGAAAAACTGCCAGATGTAAATTCTTAGCTGTATTTTATGTTGTACATTTTATATCGAAAGTCTGTGATTTAAATCTTTAAAAGCGTCCATTTAGCCTCCGCTGAGATACTGAATCAGTTGATTACGATCTTGAATTTGGTAAATGGGTTGACGGTGTGTTTAAATGTCTGTACTATAACCTGGTTGCAGTAATGTGCGTTTAATAAATATGTAATTGCTGTGATGTCGTCCTTGCATGATGGGAGGAATCTTGTTTCGCTGTAGCAGAATGGCTTTTGAAAATGCTGAGCAGATGTTACTCATTAATGGATATCGTTAGTTTTGTATGAATGCCTTCAATGGGATCCTGATATTGATTTAATGTGAAGTGCGAATGGGGGTCGTTTATCAGTGGGGACGGCGTATGGAAGCTGGTAATGAAGAGGGGCCGGACTCTTGCTGCTTAGCGCTGGCAGCTTTACTGATGTCGATAGCAGATAGGCTATGACTTTCAACAACAGGGTTTGAGGTGGCAGACTTGTTCTGTGGGATGGCTGCAGGAGGTGCCTGGCCAGGTTCCCCAGGGCTGGGTTATTCGGTTGGAGCCTATTCAGATGATGTGAGCTGTGGTCCAGAACTACACCTGAAGAACAGCCCACTGAGGCAGTGGAATAATCGGTAAAGAATAATGACAAACGTGAGCCAGCCTCAAGCCTGGTATGTGATTGAGTTTTACTGGTATGATTCTCTGGCTGAGATATTTGTCCCGTGACTGTAATGATTATTATGTGGCTGATAATAGATTTAGGGATACGTGTGCTGAAAGATATTTTTACTTCTGCAGTATGGCGTTGCTTTATGGCGAAGTGCTTGCATTTAACAGCCTGCCATGTGTCCAGCTGAACATGTGGTATGAACCTTTAATGGTCTACCATGCCGGGCGTCCTTTAATCTGGGGGATGCTGCTGCTTTGGCGAAAGGCTGCGGCCAGCCGAAACATGCTGAGCATTTTTTTAGTTTGTGTGTGCGTGCCTGTGTTAAATCCATTTTAAGGATAATTAGCTTTTATGTTTGTGGGAATGTGTGTATTGAAACAACTCATTCCAGATGAGAGGCCGTGAATGTTGCATGAAAACGTAGTTGGGTGTTACAAAGGACTCTTTGTTATTGACTTGGGGAATTTAGCTCCCCCACCGCCAGCTCAAAATAAGATTTACAGCTTCCTTTTGTGGAAGCCCATACCTTTTTGCAAGGTTTCAAATAGTCAAAATTTGTAAGTAAATGTCATTATGACAGTTGATTTGATTAATCAAAAATACCCTGTCCATCAAAAGAGATTGGACCCGCTTAAATTGACCCTGGTGTGCGTTTAGCACCGTGCCTATGTGTACTTCATTCTCAATGCGAGACCATGTAGTACAGCAGTTCTGATTTGAGGTTTGAGGGTAAAAATCACAGCTGATTTCCCATAGTCCATTGTGTGATCACTGTGTACCCTTGTTGATGGGTCATGATGCTTACAGCAGTGTGGAATGCTGCCGTAGCCATTTTTGATCATATGATGATGCTTCCTGGGATAGGGTCCAGCTGCCCCTGTGATCATGACCAGGATAAGCCATTAGAAGGCGGATGGATAGATTTACCTAACCTTCTGTGCCAAAGGAAACTTGGAATATTGTAATCGTGTATTTCAGGAGGTGAAAATGGTCTTCAACATACACTATAGAAAGGTTTTACTAAATTATGACTGCAACAGTGATTTTTACTTTTAAATGATTGTGTTTAAAGTTCCTCTCAGGTGAGTTGGTGCAGGACACTGTTGACACTTTGCGAGCTTTCGGATGCGTTTGCCCGAATTGTAAACTAGGAAAGGAGGTTGTCTCGAGTTTCCAGTTATTCAGTGCTCTGAAGTTTTAAAATAAATGAAGGGGTTATTTATGCATTTATTCGCATAAATAGACTTCCCTCCAAAGCACTTGTTGAGTAATTTTTTGACTGGGAATACCAATAGTCATAATACGGTAATTGTCTCTCCCAACAGCTAAGACATTTGGCATTTCATACGTTTTTGAAGGGCAGTCTTTATATACAGATGCTGTGAAGACGAGTTCGCATGTCAGATCTGCAGATAAAACCTTTTCAGTTTCCTCAGTTTCCCTTGACGCTGTTTACAAATCAGGCTGTATTTAAGTGGTTCTGAAATGCATTTACATCATTTGTTTCTGACTTTTTTTCCCTTGAAGTTTTTTCTCTCCAGAAGCCTGAGGTGTTTTCTCTTGTCGGTTAACTTCTGCCGAAAAGACTGTCCGCAGAATGTCACTTTACGTGACAGTGCCATTTAATGTACCCGCTCCAAAAAAACCGCATCTCACATTCGCGTACAGCTCTAACCGCTGTGGAGAGTCTCTGCGTTCTTTTATCATCATTCAAAGAGGAGCAAAATCCTGAAATTGTTACAGAGCTAATTGGCCCCATAGCTCCTGGCACCCCGAGACCAGACAGTCAGCCTGCCCTAATGCTTTGAGATTTCTCACCATGAAACGGAGATGACAAGAGAAGAGTAAGCTATGAATTCACGCGAGCTTGTGAACGGCTATGAACAATTTCCACAAGCGCTGCTTTATCCATCGAGAGTCGAATTTGCTTTAGAGCAGTTGTGGGAGTAGTTGATGTAAGAGTTGTGTTAGCATGTTAGCTCTCCACAGAGCATTCTCTGTGGATGTTCTATCCATGGTCTTCCAGGGATTTGTCATGCCCTGGCACTGACTCTGGACCTGTGACCCTGGCACTGCCCAGCCCACGACACTCTGTTTGCGATCTGCACGTGACAAGGATAAAGAATACAAACAGTATCTGATCTTTGACATGTCTACACTGTCTCCTGCTTCCTCAGGTGACATTTATTTAGTATTTATTTATTTAGAATAACTTTTTTAAGTTGTATCCTTGCTGAGTGTTTACTACAGTCCCGGATCCTGACTCAGGGCTTGAATCATTTGGTAACAAATGCCAGTTTTTAGTTGGCAACTTGACGTAGGGTAAGGGAAGTGTTAGAAAGCTCAAAAGCTTGAGAACTAGATCAATGGCATTCATTTAAAACAGAAGAAACCAAGAATAATGTCTTTAAAAGGCAAGGCAGGGTGAGGTTATTTTATATAGCACATTTTCAAATACTGGTGTCATTAAAAGTGCTTTACTTATATAAGTAATAGGAATCAAGTGGAAAAATTAAAAAGGAAAAGGCAATATAACAAAAAAGCACCAATATTAATTATGTCGCAGTGTTAAAGGCTCTAAATACCTATATGATGTGTGATACAGGGACTCCCTGCGGTGGAAATATTTCGAAAGAGTTCAGCATTGTCTCTTGGTGTATGTGTGCTGCTGTTCGACAACTATTGCCAAATCAAAGCGGGAAGCCCATTGATGATGAGATGGAGAGGACAGCGTGGGTTTGCGCTGACATTCCCTTGGTTAAATGGGAAAAGAGCTGTTTCTTCTTCTTTGTACAATATTAACAAGGCCCATGTTTAGACTCTATGCACACCCCAACTGTTAAATCAGCATTAAAAATAAATGGCCCTTTTTGAATTGCCCTGTCTGCTCTGCATTGGTCAGCTGACCCAGCTATGAAACTAACCTACAATTTAAATATTCTGCCTGTAAAAATACGCAAGAGCTTTCAGTATATACTTGTGGACAGTGTCAACAATTATTAAACATTAGTTGATGTTATCATTGTGGGGTATAATAATGGAGTAGTGCACTGGAAATTGTGTATAAAATGAAATCATTGTTATGGCAGTTTCGTACCTGATTATTGGCAAAATATATTGATTTCATTTGGACGATGGTGATGTGTTAATTCAGAAGCTAAAAATTACATTATCTTATTGTGTTGTTTTTGTTTTCTGATCTGGCTGGGGGATTTTTTTTCAGTACAGGGATTTGAGTGTTGATCTGTGTGTTTTTTTTGGTTAGTCTTTGTCTGCTGGTTGTAAACTGAGGCTTCAGGGTTATTCATCGCAAAAAAGATGCAGCGTAATCTCCTGCTCCGCATTACCTATTAATATTTGCAATGCTCCATTCCTCCTCAGATAAAGATAAGCTGTGTTTACTGGTGGGATTGTGGTGCCAAGATGTTACATGGCAGGCAGATTTAGTATTAAGGATGCGTCATTTACAGAAATTTTATGAAAATTTAAAAAATATATACTCTGAAGTCCCCTTGCATTTTTTTGTGTAGTAGTAGTAGTATTTAATTATGTTTTAACGCTGTACGAAAGTCACCTTCTGTAGGCCATTTTTGCAAAAAAAAGTGTTTTTACAGTTTAAGTTGTAGAATTGTTTTTTTTTTTTTTCATGTTCAAACAAACCATTATTAGTTATGTAGTGCTACTCACAGGTAAGTTGCTAAAACTTGTCCCAAATGTGTGTCTCTTTGTGGCTTAGGGATCCATTCTTACTGCTTTCTCCACACCAGCTGCCCTCATCCCTCAGGATAAGAGTGAAGCTGTCAGCTCCAACCTGACCATCACTTACTTGTGAAGCTTTAAATGCTGGGCCACCTCCCCCCCCCCTTCCCCTTCCATCCTGGTTTGTGGGTGTCACAGCCTCCGGCCTTTAACAGAATGTTTGATTATGGCCCTTTTGGCCGGCTCGTGTGAATGTGTCCATAGGGGCTTTTGTCTGCACTTGTCATGGTCTGTTTTAAAAACATTTCCCCTTGGTCTCGAGGCTTGGTCTGGCTTCCCGCACTCTGGAGAATGGGTGCTATCGGAGGGCATGGTTACATGCAGCGGAATGCTGTAAAATTGGAGGCGAAGTTGTGCTTTTTATTTTTGGCCCCATCCTGTCACTCCTGCATATTGCGCAAGAACGGGAACACCCCTCCCCCAATTCGCTTTCTGTTCCCATTGACATTGCTGGTTGTCTGTGTCTGTCTTCTGTGCCGACTGACATCATGACCCTTTACCAGAATACGTGGCATGAAGACGGATGGATGGACTTGTTTATACTTGCTTGTAAATTGAATCAGGTGTTGAAGGATAGAAGCAGGTGCTTTTCCAGTCTTGGCAGATGTGCTGTTTTCTATATTTGTGTGTGTTTCTCCATCTTGTAATGCTCACTTTACTTTATTTACCTGGTCAGATTGACTCTGTTTTTCTGTCCCTGTGGGAGATTCTGACACTGGAGAAGAACGATGCCTCAGCAACTGTGGAATTTGTATTATTTTGAGAGGGGTAATACTGACATCCCTTATTTAAATGCGTATTTTCCCCTTGATTTCATTAGGTATGAAGTGTACCTGAAGGCAGAGTGGCTGACATAGCATTTGCTTTGCCGGGGCGGTGGGTTTTCTCGCCCCTAGTCTCATTCTGCTTATTCTAATGGTAGCAGAATAAGCAGCATATTGCTATACTGTGTGCCTGTCTGACAGCCCTGACTTGCCGTTTCCCACGTTTAATCCTCTATGGAGTTCGTCCTCCGCCCTTCTGCCTGGCCTCTGAACTGTATTCCTCACTGGTGAACTCCATCTGGAAGCACACAGACAACCCCACTGCAGATGTAAGCTGCCATTTGTACATGCTTTTCTGTAATGTAATAGCAGCCCTATAGAGTTAGAGCCGCTAAAAGATGTAATTATATCCAGTTTAGGAGTCCCACATGTGCAGAGACTCTGATGACCATATCAGTGTTACAGTCCAAAGCTGCTCTACTTAAAACCTTCTATAGCGTCGAGCTTGTCTGTGCTGTGGCCTCTGTTGCCGTCCGGTTTGTTTTGGGGCTGATAGTTTATGTTGCCTGTGATTCCCCTCCTCGCGATAGGTGACGGTGCTGCCTGACATCTGTTTGGACAGGTTGGCGGGCGGGGACCTTTCTAGGGGATGTCATGAAGGTGACCTCATCGGGGTTTGTTGACACCCCGGCCTGAGTAGCTGTTAGGGCGTGTCGGATATAACGGTCCTCGGAGAAGCTGGGGGTGTCCGAGCCTCCCCTGTGCCTCACCTGAAGAAGCTGCCTTTTGTTTGGTCGGCTTTAACTCCAGAACTCCTGTGTAACCAGGAGAATAATTGTATAATGATGAACTGACCAGACACCGTAAGTATTTTTGTTAATAGCTTGTGTTGTTCTGTGGGCTGTTCTTGACCATGTTGATATTCTTCTTAGCTCCTGTTCGCTTCCTATGCATTTTGCTTAATGTTATATTCACATTTGCACTCACTTATGGAAAGAAAATGATATAGTATGATATGACCGTATAACTAGAGCAGAGAGCTGATTGAGCTCTGTGCATGTGTGAGGTGACCAGGCGGAGCAAAAATGTAACCTAAGTGCCCCCTCCCTGTGTGCGGATCACCTGTGTTACTGCGTGGCGTATGCAGTGCTGAAATAGTAATCCGCCCCCCCATTAATCCGGGCCCTCCATTGTGCGCCCTGTACTGGGGCCAGACTCCTTTCTCAGTCAATGACATTTATTACCTCCAGTTGGAGCATATTGTTGCAAATGAACCCCCTTATTTTAGTCCGAGTCTATTGGCTGTAATTTAAAAGAGATGGATTGTGAGTTGAGTACTACAGTAATATGTTAGTAATTTATCAGGGGCTTATGTTCCTGGCAGGCTTGGGGGTAATGAAAGTACCTCCTCATAGCAAAAGAAGACGTCTTCCAGATGGAGGACATTGTTTTACCTTAATTAGAATTAGCGAGCTTTTTTTTTTATATACACTTCTCAGCCGTTGGAGGTAGATGTGCCACGATCACCTCATACCTAAGATTGCCTGTAACAGCCTTGCCAGAGTAGCCCTACCCGACATGCCACTGTGTGCCGTGGAGTGTGATTGGCCCTGTGTTGCCGGGTGGCGCGCTGCCTACGGTTCTGCACCCCGTAAAACATGCAGCTACCTGTACTGGATCCCGCCGCCTTACTGATGTCCCAGCAGAGCTGCGCAATAATGATGTCATGATACTAAAATCATGACCTCAATACGGGCATCGCTTTAAGTATCATGATACTAGTACTGTAACAGTTCCAATGCAGAAAAAAGTTAAATATTGTTCATTATTATGCACTTATGTCAATTAAATTAAATCACTTTTAATCAGACACTTATAATGACTTAGGATCATTATGAACTATGGCCCATAATCGCAAGATTAAACAGAAAATACATAGTCGACCGTAACATGCTTAGCAGTACAACTTTGACCACCATTCACTTTAAACTTCTGCCCATCTTGCCATTACAGCCATTCTGCTTGTCAGATCTGGGCAATTTTTTGCCCAAAATAAGGTTTTTTTTTTTGTCAAGAAAACAGGTGTCCATGTGTTTTATGTTTATTGAGTAGATGAATGGAAGAACCTGCTGTAACTTTTATAGGCTTTTATATCACCTCATGTTGTCTATTTCCTGTGAGTATTTTTGATGTCATTTTTATGGTGGAGAGTAATTGTGATGAGTGTAATTGTGGCAGTGATACATTTTATAGTTTTGGTACTTTTTTTTTTTTTTATTAAATAGTGTCATTAGTGCCAGTACTAAAGAAATGTAATACTTAACAGCTTACAAAAATGTCGTACCTTTTTCAGTATCAGTATCCTGTGCAACACTACTGCAGAATGGACTTCAGTGATGCGTTCTTTTTGAGCTGAGTGGGCTGTGATACAAATGGACGTAATCGCATGGGATTGTCGTCTCACAGCGGTGCCTCCCCCCGCCCCCTCGTCATCCATATGCCCTTTTTCGCTCAGCGCTTCTTTGCGTGCCTTCTGGTGCTCTCTTCTCCTGCAAAGCCACCTTGCTGCTTTGAGCTCAGGAGGAATTCTTCAGCATTTGTTAGATGCGTCTTGTTTGGCTTTCGAAGGTCCGCTTCATTTCGTATTTATGTTCTGCTATGTACATAAAACGCTGTAATTAGTGGAAGTTTCCCCCTCACATAACTCAAACCGGAATGGTATGTTTGTTTCTGGTTGTCTTTACATAAAGAATTAAGTACCTTTTTTTTCCCCCTGCTTTTCTAAACCTGGAACCAAAGCCTGGCTTCATGCTGGCTGCATAAGGCAATGACAGCACCCGAGGGAGCGGCCTGAAAGCTCGGTCCTATCTGAGGCCTCGCTGCTTTTGACAGCTCTCTGCTCACCCCCATACATGCTAGAGGAGCTCTCTGGCTTCTGGCAATCTGCTGTCAGCTGTCAGCCCAGCTGGACCCCGCTGTGACCTCCTCAGTGTGGCATCAGTCAGGCCGCGGAGATGAAGAGCAGCCATTGTTCACTCTTCTGGTTCCTGAGATGGCTCTGTTGGAGTGCGAGTCAAACCGCACATGTAGAAATGTCTTAAAATGTGACATTTGTTCAGGATAGCATGTGTCTACTAAATTACTGGGTAACTCCCTTGGGTTTGAGAGGTTGTACTAAACTGAGTAGGTGTGATGTTGGTTGTCAGACAGTGTAGGCGGCAGAGCAATGATACGGATTTGTTGCTATTGGATGCTGTTCCTTCTCTATGTGATGAGGTTTGGGACGGTTGTGCAGCTCTAGCTGGCTTCTGTTTTCTGCATGGGCAGGAAGTTGCACGTTATTCTGGGGGGGGGGGGGGGGGGGGGGGGGGGGGGGGGGGGGGGGGGGGGGGGGGGGGG
>JAODJX010000037.1:15703299-15718185 GCA_026776945.1 Isichthys henryi
GGTTTTTTTGCTTTTGGTTGCTTTTCCTTCTATATGTTTTTTGGTTTGGGCCGGTTGTGCAGCTCTTGGTGGCTTCTTTTTTCTGCATGGGCAGGAAGTTGCACTTTTTTCACCCCCCCCCCCCCCGCCCCATTTCTCCCCCTAGGACACAAAGAATGATTTGTCAGGCCTCTCAGGGTGCCGTGTACTACGACTGTTCTCACTGGACGCACCACACCATTTGTGTCTATGGAGCTCTTCATTAGATTGGCTACACTTTGAAGGGTCTCGAATGCTGAAGGGTCACTGCTCTAAAAGCACTCAGTATGAATGCGGGTCTGTCTAGCAGAACAGCCCACCTCCTGGTTGATAGCCTTCTGAAGAAGGGCGACGGCAGACTTAATATTCTCCCTAAATATGTAAACAAAGAGCAGCTACTCAGGATTCCTTTCATAAATTCCTTTAATGTCCGTATTCTGTTCAGAGGCTCGTACACCACTGTTGGGGGGGGGAGTAGGAACCCAGTGGGCTGCCTTTTCATTGCATGCCCATGTCCATAAGAGCTGCCTGCATGACTGAGCTTGTGCGCTTTTATATGCGTCATTTGGCCTGAACTGGTGTCTCCTGGCATGTAACATATAGTGGGCAGGAGCTGATTGTGCAGCTGTTTTGGAGAGATCTACTAGCGAATCAAATGGGTTAAATGACTCCATGAAACATTTGTGTTCCTACCATGTTCATGTGGAAGCAATTAAATATTGCTATAAGTCAATGGAGAACAATGGCTTTAATGGTTTGGGACTGGAAAGTAACTTAATTTTATGTGGAGTCTGAGGAGAACTAAAGTTACTGGTGGGGAGCGGGGGTGGGTTGATAAAGTAGGTGACACAAAACAGTTCTCACCTGAGAGATGAGTTTGTTTGTCTAATTGAAACTCAAAGCCTGCCTAGAAAATGGCTTTTTTTCTTTCAAGTGTCTCTTCTGGTATTATAGGTTTAATTTGCACTTAGGAGGATTTTAATCAAGTTGTTTGTGGGTTTTGGACTGGAATGGGACCTCTGTGTTTTCAAATTGTGGGCTGGATTAAGAAACACTCGTGACAAGTTGACAGTGCATGGGGACCCCCCCGCCCCTGCAGTGCTGGATCTTTCCAAGGAATATTATTCTTTCCGGCATCTTAATTCGCCACATGGTGATTTTAAGATGCCCAGCGTTCACCGCACAGTAAAAGCAACCAGAAGATTAACTCTTAGGGAATTACTCAATTCCAATCATTATGTCTGTCGGTGCTTCTGCATTTTACACTCAAATTCTGTTTCTCATAATTTTTCTCCTGTCGTACTAAAGCTGGGTTTAAAAAGTGATAATGCTGGAGATATGGGGCGTGGTCTCTGATCGTGCCTAGTTAGGACATGGTTGTACTACCAGTGCATGTCCTAGCACAGCGTGCTACACAACTTTGTCCTGCAGTGCATTTCTCAGTTTGACCAAACCATGTGAAAACAGAGTTCAACCCTTCTTGTAATATAATGTCAAAAATGGCTCTGAAGTTAGTCTTTGGCCCTGGTGATTCTTGGATTGGTGCAGGACTGATATCTTCACATACTGTATGGTCCCACATTGCTATAGTTTGCCAGTTTGATGGTGATGGTGAATGAAACCTTCATGTTGCATTGTGTTCTGATTCGACAGTGGTGGTTGTGGTCTGGTCAGCTGCTCTGTTTTTTAATATCTAATCCATATTCATCACACATCACTTCTACTTGGTAACCAAATATTGTTGATTTGAAATGTTTTTTGTTATGTTTTTCAAATGAGTTTGGCTGTATTTGTGTTAAACACCAGTTACACAAATGACTGATTTTGTTCAGCTACCGTCATTTTGAGTGTGAGAGCCTTCCAACAAAAGGACTGTTTGGTTCTTGATAAAGTACAGACAGCAGTCTCACATGGGTTGACATTGTGTTTCTATAGGAGGAAGTGTAAAAGTGATTGTTTGGATTATATTGGTGAGTGCATCATCTGTCTACCTGGTATATGTAGAACGTATGTGAGTGTGAGGCATTTTTTGGTCCATTGTTCATGGTCACCCTGCTCTTGGACCCAAAGGCTAGAGAAGCCCAGCACCCATGTGATAGGTTCAGGCTTCAAAAACTATCTGTCACATTAGGCTGGAGGCAAGGAACCCTGTACTTCTGGAGTCAGTGTCCAGTGGAGTTGCTCATCATATGAGAGCGCTGGGACCTGTGTGCTTGTTAATGTTATTTGTAATCTTTTAAGCAGGCACAGTGAAATAGGAAGACCTTCATAAGAGTGTATAAAATGCCTGTGGCCCATCTTCCGCTGGTTCAGTGACTTGCTGGTACTGACTTAGTACTGTGTGCGTCTTAATCTTACTCCTAAGGAGCGTCGAGCCTCTCAGAGACACAACGTGAATGTTTGTTTGTTTTTTTTCAGTGCAATAACCCCAAGAGCTGGAGGTAGCACAAGAAATATAAAATAACCGGACTGCTTGTAGCAAAAGTGGGTAGTAACTAAATTAGCGGAATAAATAAGGAGGTGTTGTGTTGCAGTGGAGGTGATACCGCCCTGGGGCATGCTGGGCAATAATGGAAAGGGGCGTTGTCAACATTCATGAGGTCCACTGCATCTCAAGCTGGCACCTTGCTGTCTTTCACCGCTTGGTGTAGTTTATCCAAAGTAATTTTGGGTTCTGTGAAACACATGCATGGCATCCAGCTAACTGGCAACTAAAATCTGAAAGTTTCTTGTGTGCAGCATAGGTCGTGTGGAAATCGCCCTTTCGGGGTCTGTTATTTCTCTCCCCCCATTTGCAGTCGTTGGCCTTCTGTGCGAACACTGGGAGAGACCCAGCACAGATGTTCACTGAAGGAGTATTAATAAGCTTCATTAAGGCACTTAGAGTCAGTGTGAAATAAACCTGAATTGTTCTGGTTTTGAAGCACCTCTAAATGCTTGTCAGGGAGGCTTATGGGTTGAGTCATTGTCTAAAGTAGATTTTTGTTCAAAAGAAATTGTTAAAGGAAATGTTTATGTCCCAATTAATTGCACAGTGGGCTAATTAGCAGCTACCGTGTTCTTTTTCCTGCTGTTTAAATTACTTAGCAGGTCCTAGCCTGGTCTCTGTAATAGTTCCTTATCAGTCATGGTACCAGACTGGTTGTGAACTTTCTGCTCTATAAATTTTGGCTGGGCTGTCGTGCTGTAAATACTGTGGGTGCAGTATCAGTGTCCCTTTGCCTCATTATTGGTGACATCATTCAGAGTGCCTGAGAAATGCTGCATTTCTAATTGGGTTTTATGCTTGTGTATGTAATCTTTAAATGCAACATGGCTCCAACACTATGTGTTGGTACTTTTGGTATTACATGCAAGTGTTTTGGTAAAGTATGAGTAGTAATGCTACAAATGCTCATGCCAGTGGGTTTCCAGTGATTCGCATGGGCCTTTGGAAAGAGCTGTGTATGTGGTCCAGGATGCTCTTACCAGCCTCAAGCCAGAGACGGCGGCAAAGGTCTTCAATCCTTTGGGGAAGATGGTGGCACAGGAGGTAGTGCTATTGTTCGGCAACCGGAGGGTTGCATGTTCGAGCCCTGGTTCCTCCTGACCCCATCAAAGTGTCCTTGAGCAAGACACTGAACCCCAAATTACTCCCAGAGAGCAGGTTGGCGCCTTGCATGGCAGCCTCTGCCACCGGTGTGTGAATGTGTGTGTGGATGGGTGAATGTGAGGCATAACATGTAAAGCGCTTTGGAAAAAACGCTATATAAATGCAGTCCATTTAGCATTCAATCCCCATGGAGTAATACCAAGCGGGCATTAAGCATGCTTCCAGTTTTGCGTTAATTGTGCTAATTTCCAACTTTGACATTGAAAATGAAAGCTAGTTTTCAGTGGCCAGTTCAGACAAGGAACTGGATTAGTAGAATACTTGGATTACGTGTAGCAAGCCTTTGTTCAGTCGAAAGGTAAGGTGTGCACTTCACATGAAGTGGACTCTTTGGTAATTAACATTTCAACACAACAAATTTGATGGCTCCCCTTAAGGCGAAACAGTGATGAGTATGAAGTCTTTCTGATAAACAAATGCATTCCTATAAAGAATGCTATAGTACTGCTGAATAATGCTAGTCTGTCAGTGATGCAAAAGAAAATTCAATGCAGACAGTGCAAAATCAAGTTGTTACTTGGAAGTTTATCACACTTAATGATCAGTCCGTTATAAATACAAAAGATGTATACAGTTACAAAAGAGAGTGGTGTTGGACTGTTGTATGCCAGAACTAGTTTCTTGCCAAAAAATTTATATTCTTTTGGAATGTAATAAATTTTAAAAAATTTTCTGAGCATAGTGTCCCTTTAAACTTATTTAATAAGACCCTCTCAAACAATCGGTATCTGCGTCAGTTTTGGAATTATGTATCAGCCAGAAATTTCCTTATCGGTGCATTGCTTGTAATTTCTGTGCCCTGTGACTAGCTGACTTCTAAGATGTGGTGACTGGGCGCATGACCGCAGTCACCTTTGTTTTCCCATGAACAGCCTTTGCATCATAACATGTGTCCAACATTATGCATTTAAGTGTGTCTGTGTAAATAAAGGATATTTTTTTTGCAGTTTGCCCTAGAAGTTCCTTCAGTGAGCGTCTAAAGCAGTTTTTTGTTTCTGTTTGGTTTTCCGCGCTTCTCCCTCTGACTTCCATGTTCCTCGTGTTGCCACACCCTTAGCAGTCTGGAAGAGGAACAGCTGGACTTTCTGGCTTTTCTGTTTTCTACTTTGAGGAGCAAAGTAAACATCTCAGTCATGAACACTTTGATATCCTAAAACACGAGAGAATGAACTCGCACCCCCTGTGTCTTAGCAGTCCTCCTTTTTAATTTAGATACGAGGAGTTAATTTAATCCAAAGAGTCCAGATATCAGGAATGATGGTCATTGTTGATTTTGTTAGCATTCAGATCTCTGAGGATATCTGTAGTTATCTGTTTTCTCTCATTCCCCCCATCCTGAGCATTGTCTAGGGTTAAAACAGTCCTGTTTCGCAGGTATACTTAATTGCCTTTTAAGATTTTTTTTGCAAGAGCTTCATTACGGAGTCCAGAGATTTTTATTTATTTATTTCTTAAGCTTTTAATTTCAATAGCTATATGATGGCACAGTGTTACTCTTCATAGTGTGACTTCATAACTGGAGTACAGCATGGTGGTTTTACTTCTGGGGTTATAAACGGTGATTCTGCCCTGTAATTGTTTAGTCTTGTAATTGTTTTTAGCCTTGTTGGTAACTTGAAGATTGACCATATTCTCGTAATCAGATTTTGTCGGTATGTAGTGGGGTGAAGGTCTGGTCTTTCTCATCACCTGCTCCATCGGTGCTGCGTTTCATACTTAATTTTTCTCCATGTGTTCTGCACCAAGCCTGTGATGTTTGTCTTCCTGTGAGCTTTGCGTGACAAGGCAGCGCATTGTGCGTATAATCAGAGATGTAGTTATATGTAATGTTGCTTAAAAAATGAGTTTAGTTCCTACGTTTGAGTGTGCTGTGTCATTATTGATGTTTGTATGTCTAGCTAAAATAGTATGAATGTTTTCCTATAGAACAGGGATATATATGTATTTGTGTGTGTGTGTGTGTGTGTGTGTATATGTTATAATCATGTACAAAATCATCTTGTTAGTTGGATATTTTATGACAAGAAGAAAGGGCAGAAAAACGGCCTGTATTAGAGCAGACAGCAGACAAGGTTTAAGCTTATGCTTCGCATTTCTTGCATTTGGAAATGAGTCGTTTGTTAAAAACCAGTGGCCTGTATTTCTTGCTTAGGTGGATAACTTGTGAGATTTAAGAGAGCCTGGTGTAAATGTAAGTGAATGAAGATATAGTCCATTTTAAACTGGGGTACCTTAAATCCAGCAAGTTGCCCAGCTAAGCAACAAATCCTGCTTCATGACACAGGCCCCGGCAATGTGCCCTTTCTGTTCTAAAATATGTAACAGTCCCTTTTCAGTAACAATCATAGCAGGGTTGCACTGATGTGGAAGTTGATATTTTACCTGGAATCATGCAGCCCTAATGGGAGGTTTTGATGGACATTTCTCACATCCAGTGGAGATACTTGATAAATGACTTCATGTTTTTCATTGGTCAGATCTGAAAAGGTGATATTAGGGTAGCGTTGATTTTAGTACTGTATGACAAAATGTAGCGTGAAAGGCGAGTGTGTGAGTGCATGTATGTTTGTGAGTGAGTGTGTGTGTGTTTGCGTATTTCTACATAGTGTTTGAGCATGTGTTTCAGGCTCCCTTTATTTCTGTCTTCAGATATGCTGGCCCATTTTTAATAAATTTTATAGAACTGAATTGTCAACTGACTCGTGAATTTAATAAAACGTTTTTTTAATGGAGCAAGTGGCAGTGCCTTCCTGGGACCTCATTGAATAGTCTTATTGAAATTTTGTTCTTTGTCCGTGCTACTAAAATATTTTATATGTAACAATTTTTTTAATAGCACATGCTGCTTGGAGTGTGTGTGTGTGTGTGTGTGTAATGTATATAAAATTCTGTTTTTAACGATATGGCAGTTTAGATGTGTTAACCGATATACTGTGCATCTCTACTTGCCACGTTTGTTAGTTCCAGTGGACCCCAACATTGTGACCCTGTTTTAAAAGCCGCGCACATTTGCGTGAAGTGAAAGTAGCGGAACTTTACGTTGCTGTGTGTTAATACCTCCAATTTAGCCCCAGTGCCGGGTTTGGGATTTAAAATAACTGGCTTGGTTACAGTTAGTGTGGCAGGGCAGGCTATAAAGCACAAAAGTAATGTTTCAGAGTTGAGCACGCTGAGCTGTAATCCTGTCGAGTGCCAAAGGCAGCAGCACTGCTTAAATTTCATTAATTACACCAAAAGCAGTAGCATCCTGTATCATGGCAGCGTTGAGATGGCACAATGGAATATATAATGTGCAACAGTCGTGTTGTCTGTGAGAGCATATTTCAAAAGGGATTTTTTTAAGAGGTTTTGGTTCTTTCTAATAAATATTACAGCATTGTGGTACACTGTTGATATCCTCAAGGACTGTACCTGAGAGGCAGTCCTGGGTTATCCTGCGCAGCCATTCCCAACGCTCGTGTAAGTGACTTCGTGAGGCCTCTCTCTTCCAGTCTTGATCTGCTTTAGTTGGTTACGTTCCTCAGCACTGTAACTCTGAAAGCCCCTCTTTGATTAGGTGCGAGTGGAAAGGGAGAGTTTAACACAAGTCACCTATCAGATGATTTGAAGTCCTGTATCACAAGCGTCCTGTTCCCAGACTTGGCATGACATAGGAGTAGTAATCAGAACGCATTTGCTGCCTCATCTGATTTATTTAAGAATGTGTTGGGATCCTCAGGTCCTGGCAGATGGAACAAATGCTAACTGCATTTCATCCATGAGTTTGGGTCCCATTTATTTTACAGCCAGATTCAGACTCAAGCCTTTCTGCAGTAATTACCTGCATGTTAAATTCCCATCGGGTAACTGTGATTAATTAGGTCAAATAATTTTGTGTAGAGATGCAACGACTGTATCGGTATCGTGTAATATAGCAACAACGGCGGCTCTTAGCCGACATTTAATAAAAAGCCAATATTTACCACTGATAATTCCCTTTAAAATGGTGACCCATATTGCTTTGCACAGCCACATGCTAATTTATTAGAAAAATGTCTATGTAAAATTATTTTAATGTTGGCAAGAAGGACCTTAGAAGTTCATTTGTCAAACATTGCTGTGCTGAAATTGTACAAGGAGGATCTACTAATAGATTTCAACACAACAAATTTGACTTCTCACTAGGGGTGCACAATTAATAGTTTAAAAAAAAAAAAAAAGCAATCTCAATTCACACCTCTTTGCAATCTCATTTTAAAATTACAATGGTTTTTCTGCCTTGTCAACTGGATCAAAAGAAGGACTTCACCCCTCCAGAATCTCAAGTGTCCCATAACACTGCATTCTCTTTAAAGGGTGCTTTTCCGCTGCACCAGGTATTGTACTTTTGATACTTCAAGGTATTGGTTTTCCACTGGTGTAGAATCTGGTACTGGCACTGGAGGACATCATAACGTGAGGTGTGGTATTTTGTACTGACTTCTTCTAAAAATTGCTGTAGTGTATTATTGGGCTGGACAGTGTGTAATATTATTAACACCATCGCATGTTGTACACATACAGTTCTTACTTCGCCAGTCAGCTAGATTAAGATCAGGCTTTTCTTACTTTCAATTCTGTATACGGACATTATAGTGCTGGGAGTTTAGGTTTCGCTGAAAGATTTTTACTCTGTCATAAGTTTAAAAAAAAAAAAATTGCAATTTTAATTATTTCTTCAAGATTATCACGTGTTTCAAAAAAATCAGTTTAAAGTCGGGATGCACCGATTTTGCGATTTTCCTGGTCGATCCCGATTTTAACGTTGTTTTTTTTTTTTTTTTTGTACGTGCAATTGGCCGATACCAATTTTTCCGATACCGATTTTTGCCCTGAGAACAGCCAATATACAAAAATCACATTTTCTTTACCTCATAACTTTATTTTCATAACAAACTCTTATTAAACTTTACAAGTTCATATTAAACTAAAACAAATAAAACCCCAACTACAAATAAACATTAATATATTCTTTAAAATAATAATAGGTGCACGAAGTAAAAGAAAAATATGTAACAAGACGCCTCATCCAGTGCCATGAATTCCATAATTTTCCTCATTTCCTTGCTCTTTTCACTGCGTATACCAACGAAAGACGGCAGGCTGCTGGCTTTTCCCCTTTGCTAGCTTCTTCAAACTGAGCCTGTTCACTGGGGTGATGTGTTTTTAAATGTCTAATTAAATATGTTGTGTTAAATGTCTGTATTGGTTCCCCCACGGTGTATCTGGTCCTTTACACTTGCTGCAGATAGCGAATTTTGCGTCCGCTTGGCTCATGCTGAAGAATTTCCAAATCCCGGACATTTTTGCATGTCTGAAAGTGCACGCAAATGCACATATGATTTATTGCACATACGCAAGATCAGTTTGTAATCAAATACGCGAGACTGATCGGCCGATCACCGATTCAGGCCGAAAAGACTGAAAATCGGCCTATTCCGATCGCTGCATCGGTAGTTTAAAGTTTACCTCTTTTGGCATGAGCGTTGCATGCATTCTCCTTGCTGTTTAAAATCTCTCCTGGATGTCTTTGTTAAACTCTTTTTTTTGATTTTATAAATACCCCAACATTTGTTGCAGCGAAATCACACGGTAATACTTTTCCAATAATGTGCTTTCCTAGTATATTATACAAAATACTTTTTCTTATGCTGTCCTGATGTCTAGTTCTTCCAACGAGACTGCAGTTAAAGCTTGGGTCACTTCATTTTGTCCACGCATCCATTATCTATATCTATCTATATCTCTCTCTATCTATCTATCTATCTATATCTCATTTATCGTTGTTTTCTGAGTTCCCAGCTGTTATCAACTTGGCAGCTGTATTCACAGTCAATTTGCCAAACCAAAAGTCAAAGAAAGCGTTTCAAGTCCTGCCCCAAAGTACTTTTAAAGTACCCCACTAGCACTTTTGGTCCTGGAATTTTTGGCCAATTAAGTGTTTGTTTTTTTGTTGTCATCCGTTGATATGCTGGTCCTGGAATCATCAGACGTTTCCTTTTACAGTTTGACTGCAATAAATGTTTAAACTTGAGAAAAAAAAAATCATTACAGAAAATCGTGATCTCAATTCTAAGCAAATAACTCATGTGATTCACATTTTTCTCAGAATCATGCAGCCCTCTTGCTCACCTTAAGGAAAGATGGCGATGAGTATGAAGAGTTTCAGAAAGACAAATGTATTCCAGTATGGAAGGTACTGCCAAATAACATTAGTCTGTCAGTATCGCAAGAAAGTTCAGTGCAGGCTGTTTAAAATCAAAACATAAACTCTGTCATTTTCTGAGTTCATCACACTTGATGATCAGCCCTTCTCAGTTATAAATGTTATAGAAGATGTATAGTTATAAAATATAGTGCTCTGGGACTGTTGTATACCAGAGTTGATGTTTTCTTACCAATAAATAAATTTAAAAATAAATTATTTGGGCATAGTGTCCCTTTGAACTTTTTTTAAGCAGAACCTCCCAAACAGTCACTATTGATTTCAGTTGTCTAAATAATTGCTTCTCGGTATTAGCCAGAAATTTCCTTATTGGTGCATCCCAGAGGTTAGCAATCCGCATAAATCGGTTTGTCCTTGTGGTCAAGTTCTGTTACCAGAGCACTCTGTTTTGGTATAATATGGAAGCGATAAGCACTGAAGCGACGGTGACGAAAGGGACAGCTCAACAGCCACAGCAGCCTTTAAATGAGGAGATATTGTGGATGAACAGACTAAAAAAGATGTTGGTGGTGTGGCGTTAATTCTGGCTAATTTGAAGTCCTTTAAACATAAGGATCCAGTGAATTTATACGGCTAACATTTGGACTTCGCAATACGCCTGCCATTAATATTTTGGGGGTAGTACAGGTCTGCATAGTACTGAAAAGCTGGTGTCCAGACAGCTATTTACACCTGTCATCTGAAGCCCTGGCAGTTATTGTGAATGGCCATATAATCGCAATGCGATATCATGCAGCCCGACTTAAATCCAAAACGATCAAGTGTGTAACATCTCCAACTGTGACAGCGGAGGCTGAGACGTATGTGCAGGTGGTGAAACAGTCTATAGTTTTACATTCTATCAGTGTTTGTTCCTGGACACTCTCACCTGACTATGAGCTTATCTTAATGATACCGCATAAATCATGCCTGTTTTATGTTCATTTGTTTTTCGGTCAAACTTTGTTCCACATGGTGGGCAGAGACTTGTTTTCCTGTTCCTGGGTGGGGGTGGGGGGACTGAACCTTGGACCTCCTCACAGGTATTCGTGCAGCCTTTATTCCTGGGCTGCATTACAGCCGGCCCCACCCCGTGGAGAAGAACCAGGGATCCTGCCCCTTTCATGTGGGTTGCTCTGTTTAGCAAGAGGGCTGCTCTGTTAATCAGGCCGTCTTCTGCTCCCCTTGCCCCTTTTAGCAGGCCGATCTGCATTTTCTTTGAGTGGCCCTCCAATTAACATGTTGTAAGGTATAGCACTTAGACCGAGTATTAGAAAACCGGCAGGCTGAGGCAGCTGAGGGGGGTGCGACCTGGAAGCATGGCTCGACGGGTCCTGCAAGGGGACACCTCTGTGCCTTCCTGTAATGCAGGGGTGGGGAAGCTGATCCATGGAGAGCTACCGAGAGTGCAGGTTTATGGGATGGCCTCTCAATCAGCCAATAATAAGACAGAGGTTCTCATCACCAGTCCTGGGGACCTGCTGTTATCGGCGTGATAGACCATCCCAAAAACCTGCAACCTCACCGGCTCTCCATGGATCAGGTTCCCCACCCCTGCCGTAGTGGGATGGGGTAACGCGCTGAGCAACAAAGGAGCCTTCTCACAGCCCTGGCTGAGAATGGGCCTGCCACAGCTTCCCATAGGACTCTGTACCCGCATTGGTAAAATTTTACCTTTGTTTTATCTTCATTTTATTTTTATGTTCTGCTTTTGCAGCAGGCTTGTTCTGTCATTGATTTATTATCTCGGAACATGAACCTTCTGGGGACAACCTGCCAGCGGAGTGGAGACGGCGCTCCTCAGAGAAAACATTGCGACGAAGGATGCAATTTAACGACGCACAGCGTAGCTCGGCATTATGAGAACACAGTGCCCTCATTTACATCAGACACAAGAGTGGTGTCATTTTAATCGGGTGTCGTCGCGAGGGGAGAAGTGCCCTTTGTGTGTTTATTTCACAAATGTGCAAACTTTTTATGTAGAATTGAATTTTGAGGCTTCTGCACAACTGAGTCAGCAGCATCCGCTGTCAGGTCGAGCAGGCCTGAAACTGATATTTTGCTCATATAAAATGGAGCACTGAATTCAGCACTTCCTTACCAGTTATTCCTTTAAAACACTGAGTGCCCTAATTTATCACATTCATTTTTAATGAAAGTGACAGAGATTTTAAAATCAACAAGATGGTTTTGAACACGTTTACCTCTATATCATGATGCTGATCGTTTAAAGAGATCGTTGAAAGGTCAACCCAGTATTGGAAGGTAATAAGTTAGCCTTCGCCGTTGGACACTGACTTCTGTACCAGGCCAGCTTCATTAGCCCAGAAAGCTAATGTCCGTCCATTAAGATGGCGAACACGGGGCCAGACAATGGCAGCCCGGCGTGGTACATAGATTACCATGCTCCATGTGGGCTTCATGAGTTTAACATGCGAAAGTTGCTTTTGCATGCTGCCTTTGTTTGCAGTGGGCTGTACCTGTTGTTTTTGTAGCTCAAATATCCGGAAAAGCAGCTTAAACTGAACGCTGCAAATTTAATCACTGCAGTATTACCGAGAGTTTGGGTCACTGACAGATTTTCTTGGTCTCGTTGCAAAACAATTGAGCAACATGGATGGCTGATCATATTAAATAACTGCAGTTATTTATCAGATTATTATTCAGAAATTAAGGCCGACTGAATGCTTCATTTAACCTCTGGAAGGTGGTTTACTGCGTGTCCCCGGGACAGGATGCATGTGCAGCCGTATCATACATCTTGTGGTGTTTTGCACAATAGCTATGTTTTATACTCTCTATTCATGGATTCCTTTTCATGGCTTTTATGAAAAGGTAGTTTTCCAGTGAATGTGTTGTGTAATACTTTCCTGCAGTGTGGTCAAAGCTTGTTAGTTGTTGCAGGGTCTCATTCAAATACTTGTGTTCACCGCAGTCTTGGGTCAGAACATGGATCGCTTTACAAGGCCAAATGATACATTTTTGATGCACTTACTGAATATTCTATTGCTCTATGTGGACCCATAACCGAAGTTCTATTGATATGACTTCAGAACTTCTCCAATTTTTTTTGAGGCCTAGCTTGTTATTCAGAGGCTTTTCTTGAAGTACTGTCACTGTGTAATACAGTACATTTAGTGATACCTAAGATCATTAAGACAGAATGTACTTAAATTATGGGATACAGATTATTTATGTGATTTAAATGGGGGAAATCAAAATGTACTTTAGATTTGAGTCACCTGTCATTTTTTTTTCTCTAAATTAACTGTCTATATAAACCAACTTTCTGGCAGGTCACACAGTTTATCACGTACAGAATTTTTTTTTGGTAAAATTTAAATGATTTTGTATATTTATTTATCTACCTCAAATATCAGTCAGCATTTTCCCTGTTTGTTCCCATCTTTTTCAATGCTGACATATTAATGACCAACAAACACTAGCTTATGAGTTCGCTGGCTTGCAGGTGTGTCTATTTCTAGCTGAATTTATGTAATTTAGCCGCACAGCCTGCTGGTAGTCCTAGTGCACATGTATTGCTTTTCTCTCGTCAGTGGCTTTCAGTTACTTTCACTCTTCGTGAAGATGTATTGCTGATGTCTTACTAAGAGCCGTGATTTGTTCCACACACACTTGCCTTACCTTTCCTGCAACCTTCGAGGCAGATCTGAAGGTGTAGCATGGACAGATTAAGCCGTATATGTGGGACTTCAGGATGGATGGAGAGGCTTTGAGTCAGCGCTGTAATGACACTCTACTGAGACTGAAAAGTGTATTTGTGTTGTCAGCTGATGGTGTGTTTTTCTTCTCATGTCATCTTAGAGTAAAATCATTTGAGCTCCCTGTCATGTGGAGTTGTGTGGCGCTTGGGGGGGTGTAGTTCCGCATTGACTGGAAGGTTTTAGGGAGTCCTGTTAAGAGCCATGACATCTGCCCCCATTCCCTCCATTTTAAAAAGTCTGCGGATGAAATAAACACGCACAGTTCAGCTGAGTGTTAGTGCAGCCTGTTCCTGATATGCGGGAGATGTGGTGCCTCACTTGCGCTACCCTTTAATATATGGTTACCGGAATGGGAATGTGCACTTATGGTTACTGCATATTTATATATACATACAATTATATTAACTTTATGATGTTCATGTGCTCTAATTCTCCCCTGACACCGAGCTTCTCTGTGGTGTGGGGATAGGATAGCATGGGAGACCTAGTTTTTTATTGCTATAATAAATGTATAGCTCTTTATGGAAAACACTGTGCTGTGGTTTTAGGTAACTTCCTGTACTTGGGTGGTGGGCGAGCAAGTGACCCAGCCCAGCTCTGTTTGAGCGAACTTTGTGGACGTCGGGGTGTGACTGCAGACTCTTTCCATGTGTGGGGGTTGGAGCAGGGTCGTGGTGGGAGATTTAGGTCTGTACAGGATAAATCTAGTGGCAGTGGTTTGTTGGTTACATACCCTGGCTGTTTGAACACTTGCAGCCTTACATACGAGAGCTGGGGGTGCGCTTTGTGCATGCTGTGGAGGCCCCTGGTCAGCAAACAGATGTTCCTCAGCTTCCTGCTGTTTGGTAAGTGTCATCTGTCACTGAGCCGGTTACCAAGAGCCGTTAAACTGCTGACGGTGCTGAGCTATAATGGCGTCTCTGTGATGAAGAGATCTCTTCTAACACTGGGCCACGCTCTTCAACTTCGGTCTTGAACAAGTGTTCTGCTCTCATGGTAAATAGCTGTTTCCCCGCACTGAACTCGAAGCTTTTTAGAAAAAGCACGTCCTTGTGATGGGAAAACAGGGATATAGATCTTTGCGAAGAATCACCAGTGGGAATTGTGCTGAAAAAATATAACTGGCCTGTTCAGTTGTCAAAAATGTGCTGTAATGTTAACCCCCCTAGTGTATCTGCCTCCATGTACAGTAAATTTTCACTGGTTGCTATCAGAATGGCGTTTCCTCACAGGCTGACTGAGTTAAAATGCGATACCTCGGGGGGCTT
>JAODJX010000037.1:15718285-15738426 GCA_026776945.1 Isichthys henryi
CTCCCCGCCGGACCGCCTCGCGCGCCCCTCCGCGCGGTCCCACCGCCAGTCCCCCTGCCCCCCGCCCCGCGCCCTCGTCTGCGCGGTCGCCCGCCCCCTCCCCCCCGCCCCCCCCCCCCCCCCCCCCCCCCCCCCCCCCCCCCCCCGGGCGGCGGGCCGGCGCCCCGGCCCCCCCCCGGGACAGATTGCGCCTGTACAAACAGACCCTTGTTGCCCTCCACCCCAGAGTCTCTGTGTTTGGAATAGTTTGGCAGAAGCTGACCGCAGCCGCCCGTGCACTGGGAGGTCAGGCTGCTTGATGTCTGCTGGCCCTTTTGACCATCAAATGCACAATGCAGCAGAGCTGATAATGCAAGTCAAGCTGGGATTTCCTCTTTGTGTCTAAACGAGTGATGATGCGCTGACTGTCATCGTGACGCTCAGATCTCGGTGGCTGAGAGTCAGCAGTCTTCTCTGGACCCTCAGAATAAAGCCCCCCTCTTTGTCTCACTCAGGCCTTACTTAAGAGACTGGTAACTGTAGCCCATATCCCCGGCAGTGTTATGAGCAGGACTGGTGTCAGATGAGACTGCACCGAACTCGATTTATTTCACGCCACTGGTTTTCCTCCCTCTCTCTCACGGTTCAGATGGAAACCTGGACTAGGGCAGTTGTTGATAGTAATGTTGACATTATAATTGAAGTGTATTGACAACCCCCAACCCTGCCAGTATGAGACTGTAGCACCCCTTACCAGGCTGCAGTGTCACCAGTGATTGTTCCAGTGAAGTTCGGAGCACACCAAGAAGATTTTTGACCGTCGAAAGCTATTGGGCTGTTGATGAGATTTGATGACTACCTGTCGTGCTGGGGTTGGCAGCATGGTTGGACTCAGTCAGCCTCTGTTAAATCTTTAGCCGATTTGAACAAGTTGAATTGGAGTAGACGCTAGTTAGTGAAACTGGATTCTGTAAAGGGGCTGTATGTTGACCATCACCTGTAGTCATGTTGATTTGTTCCAGCACAGTTTCACAGTTGATGGGAGTTGACAGGAGCCTATTCGTACATTGGCCTCGGTTGGCGTTTATGTAGGTTTGCTGTGTAACCAGATTTAGAGAGATTTCATAGATGACAGGTGTGGCAGCACAATATTTTATCCTATCGAAGTCGATATCAAAACGCTACTTTATCATAGGGCAAAAGCCTTGATGATTATGCACATCCTGGTGTCCAAAATGTGGCCCTTTTTTTATTTTTGGTAAAATGCAATAGCAGCATTACAACTTCATACATATACATTAGGGGTGTAAATTGTTGGCTCCAAGGTGATTCGATTTGATTGTGATTGAGGGAACGATTAAGTGCATCGGAAATCTGAATGAATAACCAAGGATTGGTTTATCAGGTCTTCAAACCAAACTTAGTTACTTTATGCTAAACCAGCAGCTGTGAAACCTGGGTATGTCGGCCATCATTTTTTCCTTTATGACAAAGTCAGGCGGCCACTCGGCTGTGAGCTTTAGTCCCGAAGGAGGAAGTATGTTCTCTTGCCATGCTTTTCTTGTGGGAGTATGTTATTGTAGAAGTGATTCACTGATTCATTAGGGTGGAAGTAAGCTCAAATTCCGTTTGAATTGGCCAGTTATGCCTGCTGCTTTTTTAACACCAGCGAGCTAATCCAGTTCTTTTGTTTTTAATTCATTCTGTGTAATCACTGGAACCACTATATGCTGGTATTGATCTAAGCTCTTGCCCCACACTATTCTGTTTCGGGATAGTACTATGCCGTGAGCACCCTGAGAACTCTGAATGAAAGCACCCTCCGAATTGAACGAGTGCAGAACAGGTTGAATCTGGGTCGTGTTTGCAGTGTGACACACCACTCTGTGCCCTGACTAACGAGTGAGTCACCCATCTGCATGGTGCCGGCGAGCTCCACCAGAGGATTGCAGTAAAAACCTTTTGCTCTGCATTTCTGCCTGTTTGTGAAGGCACGGCTGAGGTTTTAAGGAGTCACACGGGTCTGGATTTTCCTTGATGGGTCAGCGGGGAACAGAAATCCACCTTGTAGGTGTGACTGGAGCCGACTGCACGTTCTTCGATCCAGAGCACCGGAGCCAAAAAGCGTGCATTAGATCACGTCATGCTTCGTCTCTTTGTCCGATACTTGGACTATACTGATGGCTTTAGAACCAAACCCTTATTGTATAAGATGGAAGCGCTGAGCTCTTTAATTTCAGCAGTTCCAGCAATGTATGGATGCATCTCGGCTTCAGCTGTCTGCCTCAGTGTCCAGGACAACGATAAATTCTTCGGTTGTTTCAGATCTTTAGTGTAATTCTTAAATTAGACCAAGACCTTTATCTTGGCCACGTCAGGCAGTTATTTGCAGGACTCTTTCTTGATGAATTGCTGACATTTATGAGAAATTTGAAATGTCCCAAAGGCACCTTTAATCCGACAGAGCAGCTGTCGGCATGTTTGTGGGACGGATTAATTTTATGCTTTGCTTTGTCTGACATTGCAGATCGGTGCTTGATGAGTAATGGACGTTGGCTGAGGAAGCCGCTCCAGTCGTTCTGTTGTCAGAAACGCAGATTATATGAGAATGTGGAGGGTAGTGGAGGATAATGGCAGAGCTAGTCACAGAGCCCCCACCGTAAATCCTGTGCACCGTCACTTCTGTTTATGGCTGCCGTGGCATTCTTTGAGGATGTCCTATGACTCGCCCACTGCTATGGTGGAGAGGAAAGGACATCCATGCCGTTGGGGGTGACGGGAATCTCCAAGCCATCTTTTCAGGAAGATAAGGTGTCCAGATGACTTGGTGACTATCGACAGTCTTTGTGGGTGTGATATTCGTGCTTGGGAATGGGATGAATACAACAGCTGTTCATGGCTCACGAGGACATAGCCTACCGTCTGAGGTGCCCTTCTCCGAACTGGGATTCTGACAGCGCGGGCCGGAGTTAAAAAGAGCAAGGGTAGAGGAGGAAGAGACGACGTCAGTCTGCAGATCGCGCCAGGCGGACATGCAGCCTGGCAGAGCTGGCACTGTGCGCTGCAGTGCATGCTGGGAAATCTGAAAAGCCCCTGCAGAGAGACCCCTCCTTGCTCCCTTTCCCCTTAATGTAGGGGACTCGCCTTTCGGTGAACGGCCTGCATTGACCATGTGCTTTTCACTGCTCTCTGCTATCTGATACCCTGTTTTTTTTGCTGCTGAGGGCAAGGCCGTTGGGCAGATGGCTGCCCCGTTCCCCCTGTGACTCTGCCTCATGCTGCAGCTGAGCCTCTTCTGGCTTCCTGCGGGGGGAGAGAGCCATGCCTTTCTTTTCATAGTCGGCTATTCTTTGACTAAAGATGTTCTCAGTGTAATTGTAGGGTGATGCGCTCCATCTTTATGAAATCTGCCATAAACTGATTTCCATCTAAGTGCACTGAGGCTTTTTTTTTTTTTTATAAACTCTCGAGTACTTCCAGTATAATGTCCTGTCTATGGAGAAATTTCTGTAAGAGTTGCTTATGATCTGCTGTGATGAGACTTTTCACTTAGAGATTTCAGTTGTGGGTGGTGCTCAGTGGCAAATCCTTCTTGTCAGGAATTCCTGAAGAATTATCCTTGTCGAATTGGGGTCAACAGTAAAGTCTGCCCAGAGTGTTAGTGTAAAGCTTCAAATTTCGATGGTTAAATGCGAGGGGTGGGGGGTTGTGCTGTGGTTTTTATTTATATATATATATATATATATATATAGCTTTTTTCCTCTCTTATTATTCTATTCCTCAGTTTTCAAGCAACTCCCCTTAATTCTTATATTAACTTCTTTCCCTCGACAACACGAAGTCTGTCCTCCAAGAAACTGTGGATGAGTCTCGTGATTTTAAGGAATGTGCGCGTTGAAGAGGCAGCGGGGCAGCCACAGGTCATTGGTTCTGGGCTTTTGTCTTGTTAATAAGTCCAGTGAGACTATCATTTCTACATGGACTGTGTTTAAACACATGGCTTATAGCGTTGCGGCTTTGACGATTTCAGCCACGCTTTCTGTTGTCTACCCCAGGATTTATGAGGCTCTGAGGCATTTCAGGGTGACTCCGTGTGTCTGTGTGAGTCACTGGGTATGTTTGTTGTGGTAATGTGTATGTATATATCTATATGTGTGTGTGCGTGTGTGTGTGTGCGTGCGTGTGCGTGTGTGCATGCATGCATATGTTATATGTATTGTTATGTGAATAGTTATTGACTGAACCTAGCTCTTGCCTTGAGATTATGACGTCATTAGCATCTCAAGTACCTACCTACCAACCATGCATGTCAGAATTTCTGCTCCCCATGCCCTGGCGCGCTCACCACGCCTGCTGCTGTGCGTCACAGCGGAATGCAGCTCGCGGCTTTTGTGCTGCCCATGTCTGGTAGCCATTCCCCCTTCTCGCCTACGGACTGGCCTGGTGTAGTTAGCGCTCTGTGGGCAGCTTCTCACATCCCCGGCCACCCCCCCCTCCACTAATGGATCCCAGATGTCGGGAAACTCTCTCCACTCTCTGTCCAGCTGGTCCGGTTCCCGTCTGGGCTGGAGAGGAAGCGAGTGCGACTTCTCTGGGTAGTCAGCAGTTCTGTATCGATATGAAATAATGCCAGTTGTTTCTGGTTCAGACGTACAGTTTTGTCAACTTCATGACACCTTCCTCTCTGTGGAAGTTGTATCCTTGTACTGTTTACTGCCCCCCTCCCCCCCAGCTGTTAACCTCTTGAGGGTACCCTGCATTGACGACTCCTGCTCCTTCCCATCTGCACGGAATCTGTTTCCTAAGCTGACTGCTCTGTCATCTTGACCGATAACATGCTGTTGACGCAGAAGTATCCGTGTCAGTATCCACGAGGGCAGGGGAATGGGGATCTCCCCTTTAAAGCAGGTCGGAGGTGTACACTTGGGTCGTTGTGTCTGATGAAGGATCATGCCTGTAGTTATCTTGACCACTAGCTTTTTCATTTGCACCAGTATCGTTTTTCACCTTGGGGGGCTTTTATATATTCATAATTTTATGTTGCACTGTTTAAAACCTGATTGGAAAAGTGTGTGTGTGTGGGTTTTTTTTTTTTTAATGGAGTTAAAAATAGGAGTGCTCTCTGGCAAGAATGCTTTTCTCTGGGGGTGGGTGGAGGGGATCGTGTGTGTGGTAATTTCAGAATGCTGCAAAGTAGCTCACAGCCCGCCACTCCCAGAGCACGGGCTGATTTACTGCTTGCTGCTGAAAGGACGCTGGTAAAATGGTTGTGGGTACTTGGCTGCTGGACACACTGCCACTAGCGATCAATGTTTGTCAGGGTTTTTCTGTGACATGTACAATCGCCTCGCGCCGCCATCTTGGTGCATTGTCACATATGGTTATAGAGTACTGAGCATGTTAATTCAAGCATGTTTAGTCAAGTAGGGTCTTATTCATTACGTCGATCGTATTCAGTCACTGCTAATGGTGAGGTGAAATAACGTTATCTAAAAGCAAAATAAAAGAAAATTTAAAGCAAACGATATAAAGAAGAAAATGGAAAATGCCGGATTTGACCCGTACACACTGAAGCAATATGATTGTGAGCTACTCACTGCCATTTATGAGGATACAGCTTATTGGCTGATTTTTCAAATGCCGTCGCTAACGCTGAAGCAAAGGAAAATGACTAAAAGCATGGAGGTGAAATTTCTTTATTTGGTACCATTTTACATTAAGGTTCCCTTTTGCCACTCGTAAATGGTAGTAACTCATTAATAAAAAGAAAAGTGTTAACTTAATTTACAAAGTGTTACAACATAATTAATAATCTTCTTATAAACCTTTTCATAAATCCTTTATATGGGCAGCCTTATTGCAAAGTAGCACCCTGTATTTCTGGCCTGGTGTAAAAGCTGAGGAGGAAAAGGTGTGGAATATTTCAGTGTATGTATGGATAAGTACAAGTGTAAGTTTCATGCTTATTAACCATCTAATTATTACATATTCTTTATCATTATATAATTTTTCTCATGCTGTTATGCTGCTCTGTGCTGTAAAGTTAATGTTCCGGTCGGAGGTGGAGATTACAGGTCCAGAGAGTACAAGATCTTGTTTCAACCATCTAGTTGAGTATGAAGAGTCGCAGTCAGAGTACTCAGCTGGTTGGTTGAAACAAAATCGTGGTCTGGATTTCTAACAGAAGCTAAGGTAACATCCCCCAACTAACTACTATCAGTAGTGTTTTCTATGGAACTGAAAACATAGAACCATTAGTTAATTTGTGTTATTTATAGCACTTACAAAGTGATCTCCCTGAACTCTGTCGCTGTTCAGCATGATCTGTTTCTTAGATGCTGTGTAACCATTGCTGAGAGCGCTCACTAAATAAAATTTCCTGTTCATGGAAACGTTGGACCAAATTGGGGCATGACAGCCTTTGGTTGATGTAGATGGTACCGTGTAGCATCACGTTCGACCCTCCCAAGCTGTTTGAGGGCACCGGATGGGTAGGGCCCTTTTGGTGGCTCTCTGGATGCCCAGGAACAGCCGGCTTGTCATGTCGAGTGGAGTTGTCGGGTGGAGCAGGAAAGTGGGTGTATCTCTAAAATATGCCAGACTTTTGGTGTTTTGTTACTAACTTTGGAACGAGGTTCTAGACTGCACTCCTGTCCTCAAGCTGAACAGTGAGAACAGAAGCCAGTTTGTGACAGTATCATTCTTTGTTAGCAGAGGTGCTGTGATTTAGTTATGTGCTGTTGACATTGATGAGTCCTGAAAATGGGTGGCGAGCTCTTGATTTTACCAGCAGAGTCACAAAAAATATAGGTAAAAAACGTGGACTGTCTGGGGGTCTTCAAGAACTGCTTTAAAATAACATATTAGTTTTAAAAGCACTAGCATGTCATTCAGAAAGTGGCAGTGTTACTATAACAGCATTGTGGCGACCCTCTTGTTTCCTCAGAGGTCCTTCACACACAACGGCGTAGAATGACCAGCTCGTGGACGTGGCTGCTGTGCGCTTGCCTGCTCCCTTGCTGCAGTGAGCAGAGGGTGTAACTCTGGCCTTTGCTTTCCTCCAGGGGTCCCTTCAGCGTGGTGCGGCGATGCATCAACAGAGAGACTGGCCAGCAGTTTGCCGTGAAGATCGTCGATGTGGCAAAGTTCACCTCCAGCCCTGGTCTGAGCACCGAAGGTATGGGTTGCGGTGGTTACTGGTCACGTGTGTGAGATCCCATGTCCGCGTGTGTGTCTCTGTGCGTGTCAGCGTGTGATCCCATGTCCGCGTGTGTGTCTCTGTGCGTGTCAGCGTGTGATCCCATGCCCGCGTGTCTCTCTCTGTGCGTGTCAGTGTGTGATCTCATGTTCGCGTGTGTCTCTCTCTGCGTGTCACCGTGTGATCCCATGCCCGCGTGTCTCTCTCTCTGTGCGTGTCAGCGTGTGATCCCATGCCCGCGTGTCTCTCTCTGTGCGTGTCAGCGTGTGATCCCATGCCCGCGTGTCTCTCTCTCTGTGCGTGTCAGTGTGTGATCTCATGTTTGCGTGTGTCTCTCTGTGCGTGTCAGCGTGTGATCCCATGTCCGCGTGTGTCTCTCTGTGCGTGTCAGCGTGTGATCCCATGTCCGCGTGTGTGTCTCTGTGCGTGTCACCGTGTGATCCCATGCCCGCGTGTGTCTCTCTGTGCGTGTCAGTGTGTGATCTCTTGTTCGCGCGTGTCTCTCTGTGCGTGTCTCTCTGTGCGTGTCAGTGTGTGATCCCATGTTCACGTGTCTCTCTCTCTGCGTCAGTGTGTGATCCTATCCATTTGTAATCCTGTCCATTTCTGTGTGTCTCTGCATGTGAGCGTGTCCGTGAGCATGCTGTACTGTAGGTGTCCAATGGGTGGGTGAGCTTAACTAGGCAGCTGAGTTTTCAGGACAATCTCAGTCCTGCCAATTACACTTGTATCCTGGTGTGCACAAGCCAAATGATAATATTATAATTATCAGAAAACTCACCAGAAGAACTTAGTTTTTGTTTGAATCCCAGTCATTTTTAATAGTCAGTGCCAGAACAAGTATTTTTTTTTGGCTGTGCACAAACAAAATATTGCAGTAGGTCTTATCAGTAACTTCTCTCACCCTGACTGGTGGCCGTCTCTCCCAGTCTCTGCCAGGACGTAACACTGTGCCGTGGCTCATACAGAGACTTGTAGCATTAGGTGCTCCCCATGTGAACTGATCCCTTCAAAGCGTGACTCAAACTTGGTGACAAATCACTGCATTTTTTTCATTCAGTGGCTACCGACTGCTAGTATGTGCAGTGAGACCTCGAGCTAACAGTGGTCGCTCTACCACCAAGTTGTCCTTGCTGCTCTGTATTTCTGACAGGCTTAGACAGCGAAATGTACCTCATTTGTCCAAGGGCTGCTTCCACATTATAGCCTAAGCCTGGAGATCCAGAGTGTTTCATTCAGAGCAGATTTAGAGCAGATGATATGAACACCTACCTGACCGCAGTGGGACATAAATATTCTTCCCTCAGAGCTCCTGCACCACCAGTGAGACTAATGACAGTATTCCTGCAGATATTTCAGTTATTTACTTTAATTTAGCAGATGCTTTTGTGCAAAGTGATATACAACTGAGGTAAATAGCACGTTGTAAATGTATGGCTATCAAAGACTCAGCTAGACACAAGTGCAGCTAGACAGAGGATTCAATTCATGCCCAGGTACAAGTGTAAGCAGTACTGGAACCGGCGCTACACAAAGCAAGAATATAAGAAAACAATTCATGAACCAGAAGTGCAACTTCGGGAGCATTTGTACTCGGAGCTTCTCGTCTTCATGTGTGTTTTGGCTCCTAAGGCCAATGTAAGAGCAGCTTCCTACCATAACATTAAACTCTTCAGGCCCCTTGCTCATCAGCCTGTTATCTTTGAGGGATCATGAGTCATTATTTTTGGGTTCCTCAAACGACACATTGTGATTTGAAAGAGAGGAGCTTGCAGTGCAGGTATGCGTTTCCCCAAAACCGTAGTTGCTAAATATGTTGACAGTTTCCATAGTTGGAACCATGCAACTGAATGGATCCAACCATGTAAGTTTCTAAAGGAAGCTTTTGAGAAACGCACCCCAGATCCGGTGTAGCCATGACGGGTCTGCAGTCCCGCCCAGTATCTTCTTGGGGGAGGAGTGTGTGCGCCATGTTGCCCGGTGCCAGTGGTGCCCCGTCATGCTGCCAGCCACGTGCCATCTGTAACTTTTGGATCCCATTCACTGTGCCGCATTCTGCACGAGTCCGTGTCCCGCTGACTCACAGACAGGCAGACCTGCGATTTAGAGAAATGTACCGATTAATCCTGTAACTGATACAAAATACTTCCTTTATATGATTTTTCGCTTCTGCCTTTTCCTTACCGACATGGCATACATATTTAAGAGATCTGTCGAAAAACCTAGTGGAGGCTGAAACGGGAACCTTTCTCAGCTGCAACCTGGACAGCCCTGCCTGGCTGCTCGATGGATCCGGAGCTTATTGTGACCACAGCCTGCAGATTTTGGAATCATTTGATCATTTTCCTTGATCCCAGGGGGTGTTATCCCTATGGGGGTGGAACTCGTGCCCTGGACGGGCAATAATGATTTCCTGACTTTTTAATAGTTAGGAAATATGAAACAGCCTGATGGTGTGGTGTAAATGTAATACCATCGTGTAACATATCTGCACATACAACAGCAATAAAAAGGGTATTTTTAACGTAGATCTTGGCCAGTATAAAATCAGTGGCATGACTGAAGCGCTAATGTGGAGACCGCCGTGGGTGTGGTCCTCTGGAAATGCGTCGCCAGCCACTGTTTTATGTACATAGCAGCAGCAATTGAGTTTTAACTGATATGTTAAAGCACAGGGGGCGGGACCTTGGCCGGAAAATATTCCTAACATTGCTGGGCCGTATTCCAGTGTTTATTTGCCACCGTACTAATGACCAGAACGTTTTCCTGCCTCTCGCCAGTAGCTGTCAGCAGGACCGTGCCGCAGCCTCGCAAACACATTAGAGGGCTCGATGAGTCGATTTACAGTGATTTATGTGTGACTTAATTCAGTCATTCTGTTTATTGTGCCACTCCATTGAAATAATGCCAGCATGGATGCCCAGCTGCCAACTGCTCCTTTTGTGGGAATCGGGGAGAAAGATTTGTGAGGGGGGTGGGATCTGTGTTTCCGGACAGGCTCTGACCCTACACCAGCAGTATGTAGCGTGGGCCGGAGTGGTTAATCCTTCATTTACAGTCTTGTGCTATTCCAGTACTACCTCACTTTGTCAATGATACATTCTCCATCTGCTTCGTTACCCCCCCCCAATTAATGTGTTTAAACAGCTGTGTTTTTAAGAAGGTTACCCTGCCTGCTCCCTAAATCTCATCTCGGTGCTGGCTGTAGTGTGCAGCATGAGCTCCAACGAAGAGCTTTGTACACCATGGCAGATAGAAGCATCCGGAATCTACGTGGTAAACCAGCCAAGTCGGAGATGAAGCTTCTTGTGAAGAGACACACGCATGTTCGGGAAATCTGAAATATCACAGAGAATCTGAATTGTGATTTATATGGATTTACCACCTGGGTTCTGTGATAACCCCCATTTCGCTAATGTGCATTTAACACGCCATGGAACATTTTGGAGGATCTCCACCTCTAGTTTGTCCTTTTTTGGGGGAGGGGTCTAGTTTGAAGCCAGAGGGTTGCCGGTTTGAGCCCCGATTCCTCCTGACCCCATTAAAGTGTCCTTGAGCAAGACACTGAACCCCAAATTGTTCCCGGCGTGCAGGTTGGCGCCTTGCATGGGAGGCCTCCTCCACCGGTGTATGAATGAATGGGTGAATGTGAGGCATGAAATGTACTCGTAGGAGTAGAAAAGCGCTATATAAATGCAGTGCATTTACCATTTACCGATAACATGAAAACCAAACTGACCAACTGTAAAAGTTTCTTTTTTTCAGTGCATAGCTTTATATACAGATGTGAAAACTTAGGCGTATAATTTAACCTCCAGATTTTATTTATTTAATTGCTGTTTGCAGAGATTTATGAACAATGACTTAAATTATGGATTTAGTCTGAGGCGGCCTAAACAGAGACAATAACCGGCTTTGAACTGATAATTTCTTGCTGCTTAAGTGCTTGAAATATCCTGTGCAAAATTAACACCAGCGCTTACTGAGAAATGTAATTCATTGCAACACCAGCCAATGGTGGGGAAAGGAGGAGAATAGCTCTTAAATAATTGAATTGGGGGTTTGTCTGCAGGGACGGCTGCCTGTGTGCGCTGATAAATGTTTTTCTAAACCTTAGGAAGAGCTGCACAAGCCTGGCAGCCCTGAAGTTTATTTGCGAGCTTGTTGAGCATGAAGCTTGTTTTTCTAAACCCAGAAATAGATGCTATTGTCTTAAGAACCGGCATCATCATCCTGTAAATCTAATCATACCTGAGGTCTGGCTTACGCTTCTCATTGGCACTGACCAGCATAGACTGGCATTTGTCACAGAGACGTTTGGTTTCATGGTTAGACAACAAAGGGCTTCCCGCTGTGAGTTTATCACCCGCTCGTACTTTGAACTTCGCAGTAATTATGTAGGCCTTGGCCTGCACTCATAACCCAGCCCAAAGCTAACGAAGCCGTTAGACTGGATACAAGCTGTGCTTTAAATGAAAGTCCACCAGCTACCTGAGTATTATGCAGTCTGCTTCCAAGTCTTTTTGCCCACAGCTGAATTTTCTGGTTTTATTTAAAAAAAATTTTAACTTTTAATTATCAGCAAATATGGAATTATTATGCCCTGATTGAAATGAATATCAATGAAATTAACTAGTTTTACTGACTCTAGATATAAATTAGCTACAGCTAGCCTGTAGCGAGGACTGTAATTTAGCACATTTTAACCCGCCTGGCCTTTGTCCACTGTTTGTGGCCTTGGCCGTTCGAGTCATTGACTCCTGTGTTCCCCTTCTTATTCTGATTAGCCAGTTAGAGGTGTTACATTGTAGGCTCCTTTAACTTTCCCCAGACTGTACCCATTATTGTATTATGTAACCTCCATGAAATTGTTTGTTTGGTCAATGTGGTGTAACTGTCAGTGATCTGGAAAAGTGTCTGTTGGATTCCCCTATAAAACCTTCTCTACCCAAATTGTCGTCGGCACAGAAAAGCAGTGAAATTCAGAAGTCGTTAGGAGTGAGCGGTTAAGCTCCCCTGGATGTCAGGTATAATAAATCGTGTTTGATTTCAAGGTATTTCTAATAAATCATTTTTATTAATTTGAGATGTTATGATATTATCATGTGCAGTCAAGGTAACCCAGTCCTTCTGAATTAGCCTTATTCTTTCTGCAGCAACACAAATTGATATAATCTAATATAAACCTTATATGTACGTTACGACGTGTCTGTGTTAGCTCAGTGAAGCTATTGACATGTAATTTACCACATTTACTGTAATATTAACACCAGTCAGTTGATAGTTAATATTGGTTTCAAGAGATTAATTCTGATGTTCTCTCTCTCTGCAAGACCAGCTTCTGAGAAATTCAATTGAAACCTAATGACTACAGCTTTTCCAGACTGTGGAAATTCTTCATCGTCAGATTTTTAAGTTGGCTGGAGTTTGTGGTGCTCTGTCAATGAGAGGGAGGGGTTCTGTGCCTGGAGGAAGGGGGGGGGGGGGTCCTGTTGGTCTGATTGCAGTTTGGACGTGGGAACTGCTATGTAAAAGTACCCAAATGGCAGGCCTTCCTGTACCACAGAGCTAAGTCAGCCTTCTAAAAAATATATAAGGGGTGGTTAAAAAGGGGTCGAAGGGAGGACGTCTGAATTACACATTATGGGAGTACAGTGAGTTGACAATGAGTTTTTTTTTTTAATTTAAATCAGCATTAATAAACTACCAAACAAAGGTAGCAGTTTCGCATGTTTGTTAGCCTTTCTGATTTGCCACAGTTGAGATACAGTAATAAGATGTCATACATGGGTGTCAGTGTCTGCTTTTGTCTCTAGAATGGGCGCCGTCCTTGTCACAGATGTGCCTTGGCTGTCCCGTGCTGCACAGATGGGTAGCTGGCCCATACGTTACATCACTTATCCACAGCCATGCCAGCGGAAATAGTCTGGTAGCCAAGATGTTATCGATAATGAGGGCTGTTTGTCGTAGCAGCTGGATGGAGAGAATTTGGCAGTTGGCTCCTGGATTCTTGTAGCCCTCGAGAGCAGGATCCTTTTGCAGAGCTTGCAGGGTCTTCTCGGAAGTTCTGTCTACTGGAATGCTTGAAGTTGGGATTCTGGGAGCTGAATACTCTGAAGAACACCTGCTTTGTTGCAGTGTCTCATGTCTCCCCCCCCCCCCATTGGGAGTTAAGAAAACTGCTTTGCTTAGCTGTTTTCCAGTTTTCCTGTCAGGGCTGGGCTGTGGACATTGTGTCTGAACCTTATTTCCATTTACTGTTTGAAGTGTGTGGGGGGGTGTGGCAGTTAATACAGCAGTCAGTCGTGAATGTTTCTTTGGAAGACAAGTGGAATCAGGCCATGCCAAGGAAGGGCCCCCGTCTGGCCGATTTGCATATGATTTACAAGAGATTTGCATATGTCACGTGCCGACTGCATCCTTGTCAAAGGCCTGACGGCCTGTGTGCTCTAGCTTTTATGTTTTTGTCCACTAGATGTATGTTTTCCATTTTGGGATTGAAAAGCCAGTAGTGATGATGACAAAAACATGACGTTTCAAACACTGGGAAAGCATGTTTTGATTACCGAGTTACTTAGAGGGATTAGGGTTAGGGTTAGGGTTAGGGAGATGCTCTGCATCCAGCTTCGTATGAAGATTGTACCTGTTTCTGGAATACATGAATTTTATTCTCCGGTCAAGTATGGAAGGCTTTCGAAGATGGAAATGGATATTTGATTTCTGAGTAGTTTTCAGGTATCGTTTTAGCATTTTTTTTTTTCCCCCCAGTGATTTGTGGGGCAAAGGTGTGTGTGTGTGTGTGTGTGTGAGTGTGTGTGTGTGTGTGTGTGTGTGTGTGTGTGTGTGTGAGTGAGTGAGTGAGTGAATTTCACCAAGAACGAAGACACTTGTGCTCCCTTGTGACACTGACAGTTTTGTACCGGAGCTGTCAAATGTAATGGAAGTGGAATGGGACCTGTGGTAGAAAGCTTCTTGGTTTCCACACAGACCTGAACTCCTCTGATTTCGCTTTGTTCTACTTTAGCTCTTTAATAGAAAGATTGCAACACTTCAGTGACCAATTTTAATGTACCACTCAATCCATCCTTTTCACTCCGCTGGCATATTATAGCACTGAACCTTCCTAAACGCACAGACTGAACTTGAAATGATTAAACATTACAACTTTGACCGCTGTGGCCCCACTGCCGTTCTGGGATGTCCCAGGCCTCTGGCCTTTTCTCATTAATTTTCCATACCAGCATTGGGGTGAGTGTTACAGACAGCATCAGACATATTTGATGAATCTCAAGGATTTTGATCAGTATATTGCTGCAACCTCAGGTAATTTCTTCTAGCATCCATTTCAGTGAATCTTCTGATTTAAATTGCATCCAAGACGCCCTTTTTCTGAAAACCTTTTATTTTGTATATATAAGCAGATTAATCCAGCCCTGATCGGGTGCTTGCATGACTTGAGTATATGTGTGCTCATACTTGTCAGCCAAACATGGACAGTTACATTAGCATTGCTTACTCTCCACTGCAGTAAGCTGACGTTGCTTTGACAGGTGACCGTAGCAGTGAAGCGGTGCTTGACGGATGGATGTCGAGTTTTTTTTCTACACCTAGGCTGTACATCTCCTTTGCTGCGGGAGGTGTAAGACTGAGATGGCGTTTGCCCACCTTCACATGTGATCCACGCCAGAATCTGAGCTGGCTGTGTGTGCAGGGGTGGGGATCCTGAGATGCGCCGTCCATGACTGCACAAAGGATTGCACTGGTGGGGTAGCTAGCCCTGGTGTTACCATGGTTTTAACGCAGCAGGATTAGCTGACCTTGGTGTTGCCATGGCTGAAATGCTGCGAGGTCTTCAGGGCAGAGTGGCGGATAGGCGCCTTGGCAGGGGGCTGTTCTCTGTGAGCCACTCACAACATGTATCTTCCCAGATCATGTTTGTGAAAGTGCAGAGGTTTTGCAAACTGTTGGGTTCCTGTTTTTATATATATATATATATATATATATATATATATATATAAACTCTATATATATATAGAGATGGAGATGCACACACACACACGGCTTATCACTAATCTGTTACTGTTTCTTTTACTCCTACTCTGGGTGATTGGTTGACCCCTTTCAACAACACTGGGTTATCTGTAGGGATGTGACGATATACTGAGCCCACGAGGCGAGACCCAATATTGGGTTCATGAGAACGAGACGATATTTTAACGATATTTTACGGAAGATTTCAGAGTGGAAATATTATTGGAAAGCACCCCTTTATCTGATTAATTTGAAAGACAAAAAATTATAAATAAAGCCAAAGAAATGTTTTAATCACAATTGTCATATGCAGTAAAGAACAGAATAAATATCTAGCACCATAAAATATTTCAACACAAACTCGAATGACAGGCTTATCTCCTATTTGACTTTTCAATTGAACCTAAAATATAATATAAATAAAACAATATAAATAACAAACATAAAACTGATTTTTAATGTTTCCTTCACCGGTGCACTGGATTTACGTAAAGAGCAAATGGCTTTGCACAGTAGTAGCATTAGCCGCTGGTAATGCTTACAGATTGTTCGTGTTTTGTCTGTCACCCTTTTTTGCCATTTATATTTTCACCGGGGACCCAAAATGCTGCCACACAAAACATTTAAATGTGTCTGGGGCATCTAGTATGGTAATTTCGTCAGACGCCGACATGCTTACAGCAGCTGATTTGCAGTGCCTTCGAGACGTCGAGCTTTTCACTCCGACGAGAAATCTCATCATGTTGTAATATCGTGAGATCTCGGGACACCCCTAGTCATCTGTACATCTTAGATGCTTTCTGATGAGAAAGCTTGCTAAGATGGATAATTGAGGGAAGTAATTTGTCCTCATACCAAGACACCGCAACAAAAATGACAGGTGTTGTCATTTGAAGCTGAGTGGGTCAGAACGGGCGGAACCTTGTTCTGTAGACTGTTTGGCATACCATCAAGATCAGTCTACTGGTAAACCTGACAGGTTCAGGATTGTGGTTTAAATCTGGTCCATCTTTGTAAAATGGGATAGATTTTCCCCATGATCGCTTGGCTATTTCCAGATGGCAAACTATTTCTGTGCATTTGTTTCCGTAAGTGATACCTTATGTTGCTGCTGTTTGTGTGTCAGTGTCTTATGAAATATAAGCATCGCATCTAGTCTTGGACCCTAGGGAATCCTAGGATTGGGTCTTGTCTCAAATTTAGTAGTCTGTATGCAGATAATGTAAATTTAGCTGCTAGTTTTTTTTTTGTATAATGTATAAAAACTTGTAAGATGTTTATAAGGAAACCTGTTTAATATTTGTATCAAAATTGTTAGTGAATGTGATTTCTTTTGTCAGATTCATTTATTCGCTCCAAAATAAACAGACGAGAGGCGGCATGAGGACGTTGTCACTCTTGTCTTGAGGTTTGAGTCCCTCACCATTTATCAAGCTTTTGATTGGAGGACAAAAGATGGATGCTTTGTTGCCTCTTGTGTGAGCAGTGATGCTTCATCATAGTGTCTGCAATCAGTCGTCTCGAGCAGTTCAGAGTCAGAAGATCACTCTGCTCTCCAAGCCGTGCTGCTGCTTGCCTTTAGGCTTATTTTGTCTCCCGACTTATCAAGCTTCAGATCTGGCACCAGCTCTTAGGATGGTAAGAGACCAAAATGAAACCCAACACACGTCAGCCGTTGTAGAAAGAGAAGCTGTGTGATGTCTGTACCAGTGCCGTCCCGTTTGCCAGTCCACAGAAAACCGGCCGCTCCTTGTTGGTGTAGATGATGGCTGTCCACGTCTTATTTGAGGTGCAGGTCAGATGCCAGCTGTGGATGTATATCAAATTGACAGTGAGTGCACATTCAGAGGCGAAACTTTAACTTTAGTCCATCCCAAGCTATTTCCAGCACTCAGTCTAATCATGTGGCACAGTAAAACTGCAGTAGTCAGAAACATGGGTCACGCTATTACAATAAATAGGGTTATTTATGCTGGACAGTAGGAAGACTAAAGTATGTTGGATATGCGCCCCATAAATTACTCTTCTGTATTAGCCTGGAAGATGGATGGAGAGAGAGCGCGCACGGTACAGGAAGGCCAGCCTGAGATGCGTTAAGTGATTGCACAGCCTAAGTCAGTGTTTCAGCCCAGACCACATTTTTGTGGGAGCTGGGAGGGAGGAAAAAACATGGACCGTCTGGAGGTTCCCAAGGATGCCATCCTTGATGTTTTGGCTACTGAGATGCTTTGAAACAGGAGATTACCCAGTTATGTGCTCTGTGGCTGATGACTGAAAGAATACGATATCCTGTGCTGAAATTGGACTTCAAGCCTTTGAAGTTTCCCTTTATTTATTTTTTTATTAATATTTGAGAGAACCCACAACAGTGATTAAGTGTTAATGACAGTTGGCAGCACACTCTGGCTTTCTTGCGGGAATTCCGCATGTTACAGCATGCGCACAGATTGCTAACTGCCCCAAGTCCCGGCCCTGTCCCAGAGTCATCCTGGATTTTCTCCAGAGAAGCTTTGTCGTGCACTTGTTTGGCTTATTTTGTGTCTTTGTTTAGTATAACAGAAAAGAGCTGTTTTTGTTTTTAATATCAGGGGGGAAACATGTTTTGATTACTGGAGGATAGGCACATGTTTTATATCCTGCAGATCTCTTCATCCCACTTTATTATTAGCTATGAACTAGCTTGTTTCCTCTTGTTAGATTCATTAGCTCTGAGATGAGCTGGAATTTGTGAATTTACAGTCTTGTGCTCTATCTTTTCTGTGGATCGCGTCCATTTCTTTGGACTGTCCTGTACTGTCATCTGTTACCTGTTTGTCTTCAGCTCTGTAACAACATCATTAAGCTTCCATCTTGCTTTAGAATACCGAGAGGTCTCCCTCATCATTTTAGGGGCAACACTTTGCGTATAAATGTGTGCAACCTGTAGCCTAATGCTTGACTTAACTGCAATCCTCTTTAAAATATGCATACAGCCACCTCCTCCAGTCAAGAGCAGCACAATGTACGTGTGTCAGCTGCTTTATGTAGATGAAGCCAAGGCTGCTGGCTTTAGTGACTTTTCCGGTGAAGCACTTGGTGGCTCTGTTCATGCGTGTCACGAGCATGTTTCCATGCTGCAGCCTTGATATGAATGGGTATCTCCTGCTAAAAGCATCGGTGTTAAATGTGTTGCTTGAGAACCTATAAATCTTACTGGTATTAATCTTGCCCATTAATTTAGCAGCAATAGTTCCTGAACCAACGTGTTATTGTCCTGTAAAGGTAATCATGTGTTTCTGTTCTTCGTGGTTACTGTCAAGGCTGCTGGTCAAGATTTTCATTCAATGCCAACAGGGAAATTTAAGTGCCATTCCTCTTTTGTACCAGGGCGCCTCCTGCAGTGTAATCCAAGTGATCTGCTGGTGTATGTTCATGGTCACCCAATTACGTGGCGTCACACTCGGCTGTGTGCATAAATATTGTGTCCTACTCATGATCACTTTTTAATTTGGGTATTTACTTTTAGGGCTCCATAATATCAAATAGTGATACACGTGCAATAATCACCAGGGCTTTTGTTCACGGTCATAAAAATTAGTCGGGAAGCCAGCTTTTCACAGAAAATATTAATGAGAGGTGCATTGTGACCCAACATGTTAGTAATCTGTATAGCTTTGGTGTATCCTTATTTATTACATTTGGTTGGCAGAGCACATGCCTCATGCTACTATTTTTGTAAATCATGGCAGCGATGAGCACTGAAGAGGCGGTGAAGAAAGGGACAGGTCAGCATCCACAGCATCATCTGAAAGAGGTGATATTGTGGACAAACAAGGTGAAGACGTCGGTGGTGTGGCGGTACTTCTTGGAGTTTCAAGTCCGACGCAGACATAAGGCTTAGGGACATAGGGGATTTCTAACTTTTGGGCTTCGCACTATGCCTCTCATTAGTATTTTAGGCACATGACTAATCTGCTTATCAAATTGTGGGCGTAAGTAAATGTATGTATAGTACTGAAAAGACAAATGTTTGCCCGCTATCGAAAGCCCAGTGCGCGTGGCTGTATAATCACGATGTGATATCGTGGAGCCTTTAGTATTTTTTTTCCTTCTGTGTGTGAGCCCTTTGTACTGGACTTCTGCCTAGCTAAGGCTTCCCTGCCTACACTTTTTCCCTGAGAAATATCGCGCATGTGCCGCCGTCCCTGCAGCCTTCGATGATCTTTGTTATGAGAACAGTCCAAAGTATTTCCGCTGATCTCAACATCCGCTGTACCTCTGCCAACTAGGTCACAGATATTGAATGGAGGTCTGGGGGGGGGGGGGACACTGAAACAAGCTGAGGCACCTCTGGGCCAGTGCAGGTCACTCACTGTGTTGGGGAAACCACCGAGATTTGTGAACACTCCATGTACACACCTTTTCAAACAGCTCTTTAAGTGATATTGTGTCTTTGCTATAGTCAATCAGGTTCTAAATTAAAGATTCAGTTCATCAGTGTATAATATAAAATCTTGTGTATTGTTTAAAATACTAGCCAGCATATGCTTTCCCTTCATGTGCTGTACTGGCTTCAGTCCAAGTAATCCAACTTACTGTGGTGCTTCCCCTAGTGGTCTGTTTTTACATAACACTGACGTCAGGCTTCTGCTTTTCTGTGTAGCAGGGGGTGTAACCATCAGGTAGCGTGCTGCAGGGGCCGCTTCAGCGCCGCAGCCAGCGTTTGCAAGCTGTTACGAATTAGTCTGCGGTCTGCCTTTTAGGTGTGCGATACCTGGTCTACCCAGAACGCCAGTTCCATATCGCTGGAATACAATACATTTATCGGTCCACTATTATTAGAAATTCTGCAAACAGTGCGGGGGGGGGGGGGCGCGCCGGGGGGGGGGGGGGGGGGGGGGGGGGGGGGGGGGGGGGGGGGGGGGGGAGGGGGGGGGGGGGGGGGGGGGGGGGG
>JAODJX010000037.1:15743084-15759437 GCA_026776945.1 Isichthys henryi
TAGGAAACAACCCCCCCCCCCCCAAAGTGTAATACAACCTATCCAAGGTTTTCCATTAAATGTTGGACTTTTGCTGGTGGAGTTGCTGCCACTCAAGTTGGATATTCATGTCAGGTGGCCAGGTCCCTTTCTCTGAGCTTGTGTGGCCGACCACTTCGCAACTGAACTTGCTTCCAGATGTTTCCACTTCACAATCACTTCACTTGCGGTTGACCAGTGCAATTCTAGCAGGGCAGATATTTTGAGAACTCTCACTTGTTGGAAAGACGGTGTACTGTGTTGGGGCCACACTGAAAATCACACCTTCTCTGCATGAATACTCAAACCGCGACCAGTGTTTGTTGGGCGAGATCACAGGGCTTCACGTTTTATTGCTCTTCTGTGTCGCTTAATTAGCCAGTTAGAGGTGCCCACACTTTGAGCATTAAGTGCACTTGTCATGGCTATGGATGTTCTCTAAATCTGCATTTGCTTACCTCTTTGGGTACCTCCTAATTGAAAAATGCTTTCATCAGTATAAGGTAGGTAGATTGACAGCTTAAATGACAGGTTCTGTGTTTACTGTGAAGTATTTGTTTTGTCTCTGTAGTTACCACAGCATATGCTGTGCAGTTACTCCCTTATTGATCTGTATTAAGTACACAGGATCTAGTGGCATCACTAATATAGGCTGTATAACCTCCATAGAAAAACACACGGTCTTTCTGTAACATTTCAAAAGAAAATGCTTTGTCCCATTCCGATTTTGTTCAAAAATTGGGTCCCTTTTTAAAGGTATTGCTCCAAAGTGTGCAATGTTTTTACACAACAGAAATATTTTTTTTTTACGTTTTTAAAGTGTGGATTTCTTTGCATGGCACAGAACGGGGTGAAATGTACAGATAAAACTTGCTTATTTGCATAAAACGGCGTAAGGTTTTTGCGCTGGCCTGTGATTTGTGTGCGTAAGCTTCACACGCCCGGCATGTGCTCATTTTTAAAGAGCGTTTTATGTCCCCTTTTTTTCTGGTGAGAGTTTTACCACAGCAATTAAATCACACACTGGAAATATCCAGAATGCTTCAAGGTGTGTCGTTTAACTGTGGGGTGACCTGCTGCCGGCTGTCTTATCTTCTGCCGCATCTCAGCCCTGAATCTCAGCACGTTTGAATGCAGTGGGGCATGTTTTTATATCATCTCATGTTTTTCTTATTTGCAGAAAATGCATGTGATATAGTTTTAGATTGTAATGTATTGTGTTGCATCACTTGCTGTTTTATTGCACATGTATGCATTGTGTAAATGACTTTTCTGCACCAAAAAAATGACACTTGGTCCTTTTATCCTTTATGGATATGAATAAATCTGTATCTTTATAATTTGTAGTACCAGAACAATGTAAAGGCTGAAACGGCTTAGGAAAGTATAAAGGAAGTCAAAAAAAATTTCAGAAACTGGGTTGGGAGAACGTTCATTCTGAAATGCTGTGTGTGTGTGTGGGTTAGTGGAGCATTAAGTATCTGTATTGCTGTAGTAATTTCTTCCTCTTCCGTTATGGTTCATCACTTCACCACTTTTCTCTCAATAATTAAATCAGAGATGCGCTGGCTGCAGGTTCGAGCGCTTTCTCAGCCAGCTTGTCATATGGGCAGGCAGTCCTGTTACAGCAGGCAGCACAGCGCCTAACACGTGGCTGAGATTTGCAGTTCGTAGATCCAGGAAACAGTCTGCTGTAGTATCTCTAAGAAAGATGCTTAACCTGGGTTCAGTGAACTGTCCGGCTTTATAAGCGAGTCAGAATTGCTACATTTGCTTTCGATAAATACGTGATCTGAGTAATGAAATATAAACATGGTAAAATGTCTGTTTTGGCAGAGTATAGGATGCTGAGTAAGTGTAAACAGTGTTTCTGGGTGTTTGTACAGTACTGTGTCTAGTATGCAGTATAGTACACGGTATTCTCCATTAATAATCTTGCTGCAGGGTCTGCTGGAGTGAAACTGCCCCACATAAATTCAAGGAGTGTGGCTGAGTTGATGCGGTTATTCAAATCACTAACCAACCCCATCTGCATGGATTAAGGATCCTGGAATAACCACAGCAGTGTTTTATTTCTGAGATGTTTGATGGGTGAATTCCCCACCACAGCTTGTGAGCTTGATATCCTGGCAGTAGATACTTTAAAACTGTCGCTTCCTACCGTCAAACTGTCATGGAACTCGCCGCAAAAAAAATAAAAAAACCTGCATTTTAAATGCAAGCAAGGGCTGTTCTAATAGGAGACCAGACAGTCCTTAAAGGTTTCAGCTTCCTCTATAACCATTTTTCTGTTTTTCTCACTCGAGTTTATTTGGTTTGTTTTGACTTAGTCAAAAGGTGGAAATCCTGAGGTAGTGATCTTACACTTCCATTTAAACTCAAATCATATTTCTTTTTCTAGTTAATTTAATCAAACATTGTTGGAAGTGTTCTGAGGATGTGTAAGACAGGTGGTGTTGTAATTTTTTTTCTTATACTGTAACTATTCTGTGCTGCTAGTTGTTTGCCTTATTATTAGATTTAATGTATATCCTTAGAAAAGCAGTAGATTTAGATGTAACACCTTCTCCGATTTTCTCGGACGTTGTTAACTGGAACCCTAACTGGCATCGTCATGGTTCTGACCAGAAGGTTTCCAGTTCTAGTCTCAGGCACGACCCTGTGGCTGCAGGGTTCATGAAATTCTACCCATTGCAGTATTCAGCTCTATAAATGCTTATAATTAGGAAATGGAAATGACTTCAGCGGGCAAATTTCTTAAACTAAAGTAACGAATTCCTCTATGTGCTGGAAAAGTTAGCTCAGTAATGATTTACCTTTAAAGCCACTAATTATGGTTTCATATCCATTTCCCAAAAAAGGCCTCATTTATATAAATAAATAAAAAAAAATGGCATCTAATTCTGGAGCTTCAACTGCTGCAGAGTCTGACCACAGCGTCCTTTTGTATGAGGAAACATTAAGATATCAGACGCTGAAACGAAGGCAGTTATTTTGATGAGGTTATGTTTAATGCAGAGAGAAGTGAAACCTGTGAACCGCTAATGGAAATTTTTTCCTGCAGACTGGCCATGGGGAACGTCGTGCTGAATCGTCTCGTAAGGCTCTAGCCTCTGTTGCACAGATGCGCAGTTACTGCACGTCTGTAAATGCATTGATTTAGCTTCAGTGTTTTAGCATCCAGCTGCACGCTAAGTTTGATGGATGGGCTGGAGGCTCGGCATAATCAAAGGACTCCCAGTGAATGTGCCTTCCTCTCAGGGTGTGCTGGTCTGCCGGTTTGCTATTTTTAGCGTCAGACTGGATTATACACACGATTAAAATGGGTGTTTGAGGAAGCAACAGATACAGATCCTCCCTTTACTTTGACATAAACCCTGCTGCTTACACGCTGACAGCTCAGTGATGTCACCCCAGCACCAAGCACGGTGGCTTCAGCGGGGCTTACCCAGAGATCCCGGCCATTCTACTGTCGAGAGGCCAAATTAGGAGGTGTAACGCATCCTGGGTGGGATCGCTTCAAGCTGACGGATTCTGCCTTTCTGGTTTGAATCCCCGTTTATCGGTGCGTTTTCATGTGGCGTTACGGACTAACCTATGTGCAACCTGGTCGAAGGTCAGCGTGCCATGATCACTGTACCTGTTGCAGCGTGAGTGTTTCCCAGATGCCGTACCCTGTGGGTCAGGATGGTCCAGCAGCCGGAGAGAGGGCAATTTTCCAGAACCAACACCACAGCAATTGGCGGAGCGTGGTGTTTTACACTGGCTAAATTCACTCCCAGCTTCTTCAACTAGAAATGGATGGTATATAATGTGTAATATATATTATATTATTTTGTCTTGAGCAGAGTGATGAATCTGGACTGGGCGTTTGTTAAATGTGCTCCAGGCCAAATAGTACATGTAAGATTAAACATCGTGATTTACTTTTGGACATTTCTCTCAATCTTAATGTCAGAGTTTGACAGATTTTTGCTTTCCCAGCTGTTTACTCCAAACTATTCATAATTCCTGGTAAAATTTATAAAGTTTATAAAGTTGTGATGCAGAAAATTAGATTCTTTATGGGGTGAGTGATGAAATTAAAAGCAAAGAATACCTTAAAGTGGTCTCTCTTCAGCCTCTAGTGGACTGATAAGGAATTGCAGTGACGGCAGCGGTTTCAAATCATTCTGCTGTATAGTATGAATGCAAAAGGAAATCCACAAAAGCCATTGACATGCGTAACTTGTAAAAACACAATTGGTAGAATGGTTTGCTGTTTAGTAACAAGTATTCTGTTTGCAAGTACCAACAAGATTTTCAATTTAAGTGGAGTAAGTATTGTCTGATACAGCTGCGTGTGTGTGTGGTCCCAGCAGCCCTTTTGAAATCATGGCCATTGTGATTTTCTGGCCTTTCCTCTCCATGTCCTCTGAGGCTACAGTCCATATCTGCTTCAGGTCCTTTTCTGCATTTGTAGTCAAGGTTGGAATTTTGGAATTTGACTTTAACTAAAGTATACATAAGACCCAAAGCTAACAAAAGATTGGCATCACTGTGCAGAACAGGAATATGAACAGGGATGGACATAACTGGTACGCAGGTACGCATTCAGCTTTAAAAATAGTACGTGCGGCAATCAATTGTTTGTAAATGCTCAAATGCGTACTTTTTTGTGCATTTTCACAGCTATGACAAGAAAATACCTTGCATTTTAACCTATGTACCGCAAATGAAGTAGTTGGCATATAAAAATTAAAATGCATCATATTTTTTCATACCAGCGTAAATGCGCAGAAAATAAGTCCACATTTACACTGTTACCACAATCGATTGTCGCACATATCGTTTTTAAAGGTGAATGCGTGTTTGCGTACCAGTTATGTCCATCTCTGAATATGTAGGACTTTCATATTGAAAGTACAGTTGCTAGGTAAGAGCGCTGGAAGGATGGGTTTTGCCTGTGATGCTGTGGTACTTGTACAGTTAATGTAAGAACACGAGATGCGTTTGTACATTAAAATTTTCATGAAAAAACAAATGTGGAGAGTTTTTTTTTTTAATACTTAGTATTTATGAAATATGTAGTTCATATGAAACATTCACAAACGTGTAGGAATTTGGTATGTCTATTGTATTATTGAGTCCTTTTCTGCCGTCCAATCACATTCATTCTTACAATTGCATTGTTTCCTTAACTGTGATTGGAATTCCTTGCTTTTTATTTTTTAAGCTCTAGAGGTGTCGGTCAGTGGACAGGTCATCTCCACTTCGCTTTGACTTCACTTTCACTTTGGACAGCATGTCAGCCGAAACGGCTCAGCAGTGATGGAAACAGTCGTGCTGCCTTTCGCAGTCAAGGTGCTTCTCTTGATCCGCTGGCCCTGTTGTGCACGCAGGCTTTCTGACTGTCTGCCGAGTGATTCTTCAGGCAGAGCTGTGGAAGGAACCTGAGCGGTGACGGGCCGTTCAGCAGATGGTGAAGAGGACGGGGACGGAGAGGGACGTCTTGGCTGTTTGAGCGTATTTGATTGTGCTGGCTGCCTCTTGGAAGCGTTCAACAGCTTCATGGTGATCATCCCGTGTGAGAGAGAGAGGAGCCAGAGCAGAGTGACCAGGCTGAAACTGGCATGAGCCTTCCCTATGGTCTGCTGCCTCAGCCTGTACTCCATGTATTTGTCGGTCACTTCGCTGGCATCTAGGAGCACAGTCAGGGCAGTGATGGGGGGGGGGGGGGTTGGTGGAGAAGACCCACCCATCGTACCGTGCAGAGGTTAAAGCAGTGGGTGCTGTAATGCACAGGGCGGCAGTACTTCACACTGATGAAGCCCAGCAGGCTGATGCTGATGTGCGTTTGTATGTAGAAGGCATTGCCTATCGCCCTCTCCAGGATTGGGTCCATTGTCCAGAGGTTCCTGTTAATGCGGCACAGCACACGTTGGGTGGGCAGGCAGGCAGGCAACAGCGCGTCAGCCTCGGCTGCATTGATGAGAAATGCATGCAAAGAGGTTTTCTCAGATTAGATGTGCAGGAACACCCAGAGAAGTAGGCTTCCTGCCAGACCCAGCAGAAAGAAAAGAAGAATATAAGATGGTTTGGGCGATGCTTTGGGTTGCCATTGGGGATGCAGGTCATGTTGTGGTCTGTTGTGGAAAAGGTCTCCTTAGTCATTTTGGGCTTTGCATTGGCTGGTGAGTAGAAATTAATTTGTGGGCCTGAAATGTTGAGACTGGCCATTGTCTGTGCTATGCACAGCCACAAAAAAATGTTATTGATATACATGCCTCATATATTTTGGAGACTTGTATAAATGCTTATGTGGAAATGATTTTCTGGACATTGTTGTGGAGAATTTACATGAATGCACAAATTAAAGGCTGCTGTGTGATGATTTGATTCGCTCATCCCATTATTCAATTGAACCTTTCATTTAGTTCTCAGTATGTTACGATCAAATAAGAGCTTTTGCTTGACGTCTAACTTACCTTCTTTGTTCTTTGTTTGGCTGTAAACTCCTGCTTTTTATAAGGTTTATATTTCTTGTTATACAAGAAGCTGTGTAGTTTCTTTGGATCATGTATCGCACTGCAGGTTAGGACTTCTGTGCGCGTGACCAGGAGGTTGCCGGTTCAGATCCCAGTCAAGTGATGCAGTCATTAAGCCTTTGAGCATGGCCCTCATTCCCAGTTGCTTCAGGGGCACTGAATGCAGACTCTCCCTGTGCTGTAACCCCCAAAATCTTGCTTTCACCAGTCTATGTCTGTATGTCTCTATCTCTCGGGCATCTGTCCTCTCTGTGAGCGCGGCCATAACCTTCACAGATCTGCTGCATAGTTACCCCCTGTTGAAAGGGAAAAGAGAGGTGGACGGAGGGCTGGTGAACCACTGTGTGAAGTTTAGCTGTGCCCTTTCGATCAGAACTCAAAGTTGGATGTTTCTGCTTGTGCAAAGTGCTAATTTGATTCGATGAAATGACGCCTGTGTATATGCACACATTTTAAGTAGGTTGAGTAGCCCATCTGAGTTTTGGTCCCTCTCTTCTTAGCCGCACTGTGTGCTGTTGGCGTCTAAGGAGAACTCTGCTCCTGTGAAGCTGGGAGGCTTCGGGGTGGCCATACAACTGGGGGAGTCTGGTCTGGTGGCAGGAGGTAAGTATGGCCCCAGAACAGATTCACAATGCAGGAGTCTCACTACCGTAGCTGAATTGCTGAATACATGAAAAAGATACCAGAAGGAAGCCTTTGTGTTCTTATGCTTACGACGCAAGTTGTTTTTAAAATACAATGATAAAATCATTCTGAAATAATGGAAATATTCAGCCAGAATCGTAAGTTTGTGTAATCATTGTAGAATGCTGTGGCGGTATGCCTGGGAATCTCTGAACTGTAGTCCGCTGCACGTTCTGCAAAACTGAACAAACCTGAATGCTAGATTTAAATAACTCGCATAACCATGTGAAGATGTTCCCTCATTTGCGGGTTGATTTGCAATTTCACATTGTGTCATAGATACTAAATGAATTCATCTTTTATCCTCAATGGGATATGCTGTAATGAATATTTATCATGTTCTCTCCCCCCGCAATTAGAATGGACTGGGGGGGGGGTCTTTATTTTGGTACTTATCACTTTATAAATGCAGGTCGTGTTGGGACACCTCACTTCATGGCCCCCGAGGTGGTGAAGAGGGAGCCGTACGGGAAGCCCGTGGACGTGTGGGGTTGTGGGGTCATTCTCTTCATCCTCCTGAGCGGCTGCCTGCCCTTCTATGGCACCAAGGAGAGGCTGTTTGAGGCCATCATCAAGGGAAAGTACAAGGTACCCGACCTGGCGTTTACTTCTGTAGCAGTTAGCTAAGCACAGGACTGATGGAGGGAGTGGAATCTATGCTGACTGGCTGGGCAGTGATTGGCAGCTCAGTGTAATTCTCCCTGAAAGGCCTAAGGCCGTTAGAGGCATCTGAAGTCTACCTTAATCTCCAGGCAGTGCTGTTAGGCTGGTCTTTGGGGATAGCTGTCTCTCCGTTTTGGGGAGTGCCGCAGGAATGCCCTTCTGTTCATGGAACATGGAGCATGACGGCTCCCAGCTCACAACCTTCCAAAATCCTTGTATTTCTATCTATCTCATCCAAATTATGTGTGTTTGCTATATTTGTGTGTGTCAGAAGTTTGGACACACCTACCCATAGACAGTTTATTTTTTGTGCTGTTCTTTACATTTCACAATAATTATGCAGACATTTAATTTGTTGTTTATGGGTGTGTGGGGGGGGGGGGGTGCAACTCCCCTGGTCAGCAGAGTGACTCCACCATTGGACCTTTGAGGAAGGCCCTTCAGCCTAATTGTTCAGGGGCTGGCTGACTCTGCTTTCTCCTCTACGCCAGTTTCCTCCTGAGATGCTTTTCCAGCTGTCCTGAAGGAGTTCCCACATATGCTGAGCTCTCACTGTCTGGTCAAACTCCTCCAAAATCATTTGTACTGTTTAGGTCAGGTGGCCAGGTCATGTGATGCAACACACTATCACTCTCGTGTGTGTGTGTGTGTGTGTGTGTGTGTGTGTGTGTATTAGTGCTGTCCCAAACAATCATTTTGCAAACGATTAATCTAGCAATTATTTTTTCGATTATTCAACTAATCTAGCAACTCATTTTTCAATTGATCTGATTTATTTATTGATAAGCAGTTATTTTCAAGTTAGTCATTTAATACAATTCACCCCTCCCCCACACACACATTTTCATTATTTTCATTAACATTTCAATTTATTAAAACATTCGTTAAACATTAGAGCATTTTTAACAAAAAAAGGCAAATCTTGAGATTCAATCGGATGTTAGACTGAAATTAATAATCACTGCAATAGTTTTTACTTAATTATTTAGGTTAAGGGCTTTGCTGAAGGGTCCAACAGAGTGGGATCTCTCCAGGCATTCACGGGATTCGAACCAGCAACCTTCTGACTGCTGACGCAGATCCGTAGCCTCAGAGCCAGCACTCCTCTGCGTGTGTGCGTGCGTGTGCATACATCAGTAGTTCATACTGGCTTAATATGTGAATATGATGCATATATGACCTTTGTGCATTACTCCGACAACGACTGTTTGCAAGTAGCGTGCTCATTATTATGCGTGACGTTTGCATGAGGAGAGCCTACTACCTAATTTCTTTGTGCACGTGTACAATTACATTATAGTTGACTTTGACCTCTGACCCCTTCCCTACAGATGAACCCTCGGCAGTGGGGCCACATTTCAGAAAGCGCCAAAGACCTGGTGCGACGCATGCTGATGCTGGACCCTGCGGAGAGGATCACGGTGTATGAGGCTCTCAACCACCCTTGGCTCAAGGTACCTGAGTCCACCATTCTTGGCCTAAACCAGAATTCTCTGCCCCACTTTGTCTCTTGGTACCCAAGAGAAGGATGAAGCCACAAATGTTGGGGGTTAACTAGCTTAATAAGCAGCAGGGAAATGGTGTGGTATTTTGTTTTTGTGTCATTGTGATGTCCCTGTATTGTGTGTGTATATATTCCATTTTTAGTCTTCTATCCCGTTTATAAGTGCAGTGCTTTATATTGTCTTAGCAAGCGAAATGTTTTAATAGTACATTGGATTGTATGTTTACATTAAGGGTTAAGTCCTCAGTATGAGGCTTAACCTTCAGTGATGCCAATGAATTTATTCAAATTACAGGCTACTTATTTTACTTTCTTTTGTAATGAACCGAATGCTGTTTTGAGTGTGATACGTTGTTTGTTCAACTCAGGAGAGAGACCGCTATGCCTACAAGATCCACCTGCCGGAGACCGTCGAGCAGCTGCGGAAATTCAACGCCCGGAGAAAGCTGAAGGTAAGGTGCTCTCTGGTATGACTCTCCGGAGTCTGCTGTCACGTGAATATACATATGACCGTTTGAGTAGCCGACTGTTTCCCAACCCAGTCCTTGGGGATCCCCGGTAGAGTGTTGGGAAGGAATAAAAACATGAAGCGGGTTGGGAAATACTGGACTGGCCCGCTGTTTTCTAACCCAGTCCTTGGGGATCCCCGGTAGAGTGTTGAGAAGGAGCAAAAACGTGAAGCGGGTTGGGAAATACTGGACTGGCCCGCTGTTTCCTATGAGTAACCTGGGCCTCTGCTGTCTTCAGGGGGCTGTGCTAGCTGCTGTCTCCAGCCACAAGTTTAACTCCTTCTACGGAGACCCACCCGAGGAACTCCCTGATTTCTCTGATGACCCGACATCTTCTGGTGAGCTCCCAGAAAGAATTCTCCTGGGTGTCAGCTGGCTTTCTACGCAAGAGCTTTGTTGTGTCAATAGAAATATATAGAGATGGAGACTTTGTATTCTTTCCATTTTAGTTATAAGTTAACTGGTCTTTGATCTACTATGCAAAATAGAATACAAACAGGGCTAATATGGATGCCACTGGAATATCTGCGTAACTGTGCACCAGGTGATCTTACTGTTAATTACGAGTGCCAGGGAACCAGCTTTGAACTCAAGTTTGTTTAGACTGAGGTCGTGTCGCCAAATGTTGCTTGTATATCTTGACTGCTTTGTCATACAGTGAGAATGGTACACACGTACCCAGCATGGATTTGTGGCCTTACTGGTCTCCATAACAACCACCCCCTTTCAATTTTCACTCTAAGGTACCTGCTGTCACTTTGGAATCTCATCTAGACAGTTATCTGTTTAGATTCAGGTTTATTCTATACCTTTTTTTCACCTCAGTCTCTTCTCTAAGCACCTGTATCTGTACATCAGGATTTTGTCAAAAGAAATAGAATTTCTGAAACTAGAAATTTCTGGTTCACATGAACTTCCGAAATCGTCGAGCTGCCGTAGAGGTGCGCCCACCAATCAAGCCGTTACGTAACCTTGTCCTTCCAGGCCCGGTGTGCCATGCTTACTGCCGGGCCTTTTTCTTTATCCTGAGAGACAACATGTGTTCCCATGTTGTCTCACATCTATAGCTGATACCATGTTGTCTAATGACAAAGAACCTTTCACATATCCTGCTTTAAGCAAGATTTTCATTTGCATTTAAAGTGCTGTTCACAGGCAAATGAGAGCAGCGACGACCTCTGAAGAGCGGTAGTTCTTAGTATTTTCATAGGGGAATTGCTGAGTTTGGGCGTGTTTCTGTACTGCAAGCTTCTAGAGTCTCTTGCTCTTTTTGCGTTGCTTCTCAAAATTACTTTGTATGGAGGTTTCAAGGCCATTTGTGATATGAATTTTATGCGGGCCGACAGAATGAAGAGCATGCATAAGAATATACCCCGTTCAAGCTCTTCCATTAGACTGCTAATGATGCGAGACTCGTTGCTGTGGAGAAGATGCTTGGTGACAGGAATTTTTATGCTTGGATAGGCTGTACAATATAAAGCTCCACCATACTGGGCAGTGATGGTGATATCACACTCCTGAGACCTTACTGTATTAGGACAGGCCAGTGACATACTTCACCATCTTTGAGTGTCTGCACTGTAACTGCTGTTCCCAAGAGTTGCCTGACTGTCCAATTTCAAAATGTCTTTTGTTTATCTTAACACTGCCCTCCTTTAGGACTGCTAGCCGCAGAAAGTAGGTATCTCCATGCTGCTTCCGAGTCCCATGTGCTCTTGTGTTCTGACTGTTCGTGGGAGTTTTACTAACTCAGAAATGTCTTGAAGGCAGATTAAAAAAAAATAATAATAAATAAAAATTGGTGAGAGAGAACCTATCAGATTGTAGAGGAGGTGGGACCAAGTCATCTGATTGGTCCCGCCTCCTCTGGTTGTTTGGACCCACCTCCTCTATAAACTGATTTATCATCTCTCGGAACCAATCACTTTTCACTCTGTCCTCAAACCCTTTTGTGCGAGTAAACCTCCCATGAGTGCTTTGGCTCCCCTCTGTCAGTCAAACATTTAATACTGCCTTCCTTTGCACAGAGACATCACAGTCACACAAGGGGTGTGTTGATGCCCTTTACCTGGACAATCCAGTATCTCCTTTTACTCTCAATGCATTTATCCAAGGTTTATTTGTCATTTCTGTTCCCCCCGATGACAAGACCACTGAAATGATAAGGTTTAAGGCTTTGTTACATGTGGCAGCAGTCTTTTGGAAGGTGAAAGTATCTTTAGGAGAGAGACAAATGCAGAGAGATCCAGAAGACGAGGACGTGTTCATACTCTGCTTTCATCCCTGCGATCTCTTCAATGGTCTTTAGTTGGCTGCAAGGACAAAAAATGCGTCATGCCACGGGCATGGCGTTACTGTGTTGCTAAGAACGCATGTTCTCACAGGCGAATGAAAATGACTGCGATTTGAATAAGCTGCTGTCATCCTTTTGTGTAACTGCTTAGCAGAGGTGGTCAAGGTGCCATGTAGTGATTAGGAAGGCAGTATTAAAACGATTAATCCTTTCTGCCCTGTGAGCAAGGGTTCCTGTCACTCCCTCATTCCTGATTATATTTTTGCATGTTTTTGTCTATCTTTATTCATGTGTGAATGGTCTACAGTCTGTATATTGTGTTATGTTGAGTATTTCTTTTGCATGTTTAAGTAATCGTCATGGTTCTGCCCGTGAGTATCAGGGGGTTTTACCATTGCCTGGGGTATACTTGGTCTTCCGCCAAACTTTTGGGTCCTTATCATTCAAGACGATTCGTCTTTTGAGTTGCGTGGTGTGTGTTTCACGGCCCTTGGAGTGTTCGGTTCAAGCCGCTGACCCGGTGGTCCTACTGACCACCTGCCTCTGGCCCGTGTCGCTGTGTGTTCGACACAGGGGCTGTGTCACAGGTGTTGGACAGCCTGGAGGAGATCCACGCACTCACTGACTGCAGCGAGAAGGACCTTGACTTCCTGCACAGTGTGTTCCAGGACCAGCACCTGCACACCCTGCTGGACGTGAGTGCAAAAAGCCAGCATTAAGGAAGATAAAATGCGCACTCTAGCCAGTACTTTTCTCCAAAAGGCAGAGTGCGCTTGGCTCTTCACCTGTGTTTCAGTGCTTTTTACGATATTGTGTTTTATGAAGCAGAAGCGCACAGTTGTATCAAGGCCTTTCAAATCATGGACCTCCAGGTCCGAGCCCTGCTGATTTTCCAACCTTCTGTGAGCTGGGTGTGAGGCCTCTGTGGCCAATCAGAAACTAACATGGGAGATCTGAAAACAAGGCTTGGATTTGGAATTGAACTACGCTTTGGCTTGTTCTGAACCTGTCCAAGAGTACCAAGACTATCACGCTCTTTTCAGGGTTGTAAGACACTTTTGACGGGTTTATTAAATGTTTTCTGTGCCACACTTGAATTCACCTTCGCGAGGAAAAGTGTCAGCTCTGTCAGTTTGCTTATAGGATGAGCTGCCTGAAACATCATTCAGTCCCTGAGTAACAGACTGACAACCTGCAATTATGTCCCTGTTCTTTTCTGTTGCAGTTGTATGACAAGATCAACACAAAGTCCTCGCCACAGATAAGAAACCCCCCGAGCGATGCCGTGCAGAGAGCCAAGGAGGTAAGGGTCAGCTTTCAGGAAGGGTTCTCCTGCATGGAGCACCTCTTCCCCTCCCTTGCTCTGTGTACTCTCACCGTATTGTTCCGCAATGGGAACCGTATGCATATTCTTAGCCATAAGGCGCTTTCACACCGAAGTTCTGGAACCAGCTCCCTGTTTATAAGTTCCTGCGGTGTCTCGGTCACGGACTTCTGTAGCTCCTGGCCACTTTTGGGTGTCTCTTTCCCACCGCCCAACAGGAACTGGGACCTTTATGCTACTCTAGGTTACTTAGGTTAAAATTCACACAATTTACTGCAACACTACACCTCCACCCCAAAACCATGGAGGATGAACAAGTCATTTTCTTACTTATTTCTTATCCAGTTGTAGGGGGACTCGGATTAAAATGGCACACAGCCTTTTATTTATATTTTATTTAGACGACCCGTGATATATTTGTAATTCTTATCAAATCTTCTCTGCTGATTGATCTTTCGTCTTCCTTAGAATAAAAAAATGACGTAACGTTGTTCTACTAATAAGCACTGACAAGTTTCTCTGGCAGTACTGGTGATATTAGACAGAAATATCAGTTATCGATCTAATTTTCCAAGGTAGAAATATGGTGATGCAAATTTTTTAAAAAAGTACTAATTGATGCATTTATTGTAATTGAGATCCAAAATAATTCCATTTGCTCGATTTTTTTTTTTACTGCGCTACTTCCATCTCTTTTCCCTGCATTTGCATATACCTTCCAAGTTAACGCTGGTGCTTGTGGTCAAGAAGTCAGCAAGTTTATCGCTGCAAGTCGCTCCCCAGTAGTTCATGTTTGAACGAAAAGTACCAAGTCTGGAGTGGGCACTGCTCCTGAGAAACTACGTACAGTTGGTTCAGTTAGTTCCTACCATGTGCACAAGACAACTGTTCCTGGTTCCAGAAAAATGTTCTGGTTCTTGGAAAAAAGTTCCCGCGGTGTGAAAGCGCCTATAGATCTGAGTGTTCCCAGTGTACCTACAGTTCCTTTTGGATGTTTGTGTTCCCTAACTGCAAAGTCACATTCTTAATGTTAAATGTAATGCTGCGTTTAAAGCATATGTATTTGCAGCTTATTACCGTCAAAAAAAAAACCCATAATATACAGTTCAACAGATTGAGAACTGCATGATTAATGCTCACTTTTAGTGATGTATAAATTTTAAACGAAATGATGCATGTATATGTGTGTATGACAGAAACACCAATGCCACTTTGTAACCTGGGGGGAGGGCTGGAGACACTCTCTTCCTCTCTCTGGCTTTGATGCCCCCTCTTTACACTGTGCTCTTGCCTTGCCTTGTGCTGATAGCTGGCTAAGCGCTAATGCACCATACCCCTCTGCTGCCTCTCAGCCAGAACTCATGGGCACACTTTGCAGTCAGAAGACCTCTTGGTTAATTTTGTTGATCTTACTGAAGATGAACTGTATAGATATTTTAGCGCGTGGAATATTTTGATTTGTGTGGCGGTCTCAGTCTGACGGGATTGTTTCCCAACGCAGTGTGAATAAACGATTGTTGCTCTGCAGTGATTTTTAATAATTAATTTCTCCTCTCTCTCATCTGAGTCCCGGTCACACCCAAACACGCTTTATTGACTGTACTGCACAGGCCGTTTCCAATATGTTCCCAGAAGAATTATTTTCGGCCATCTTCCATCCGTCTTCATTAGCTGCTTGTCCCTGTAGTGTTGCAGTTGTCCATATCCAAACCCCCAAGATTAACGGGACACGTAGCAAGATGCACCCAGCACAGGGTGATGATACTTTGACAGCATCTTCCCTATGGTAATGTTGAGTCTTTGTCCTCTGAGATTGTGTACATTAATTCCAGCTAACGTTATGTGATGGGAGTTGCCTTTTCTGCATTTACTCCAAAGTGAGTCCCTTTGTGATCTCTGTTACTGAAGATTAGCAGGATTTTTTTTTTTTTTGATGAAGGGAAATAAAAATCTGAGCTTTCATACATCAGAACCTGGCTCTTCTGTGTTTTATATATCGTTAGTTGTTTACGGAAAGACTGACATCACTCTGGGAGGGAGCAGTGAAAACTGCGTGAATATGAATTCTCAGCAGGCAGCGAATTGCAAACGGCCTATCTTTGTGATTGCAGCCAATGCTGTCATTTATAATCTGTCCTCAGTCTGCATTTGGTTGCGGCATCGCAGATGTCATGGGAGGTTTGTAGAGAACTTTCAGCAGCCCAGATCATACTCTCTCTATCTTATTTTTTTTTTTAGTCCTGCCATTAACGCATCACACTAACGCTAAACCGTAATATCCATTGCCAGACTCCCTCTTACCACTCGACTTAATCACTTAAATCGCCGCTCTTCCCACTGACAGTGGTCTCACATGAAGACATTAGAATATACTGCAGTTTCTACTGCTCTTTTCCTCTCCCCATGTGACCAGTACACACGCCTTAAGCCAGGCCCTGTGCCCCGGCTCCACCTTATCTGTCACAGTCCTGCTGAACACCAGGACAGTTTCCCGGTGTTATCTGCCTTCTCTGTGAGATGGATGCATAGGCCAAATTACCATAAAAGGCTTTACCATTGTCATGGCTGGGCCGAGCCACCGGTCTCATGTCCAGCATCGATATACTGTGACATGCTTTTATGCCAGTTGAACCCTGTGGTTAACTGGGTTTAGTTAGTATTTCTGGATGACACCAGTGATACTGGGACTTTGATGGACTGTGTTAAAAGCATAGGTTGGCCCAGAGTGCATCAGGCCTTATGGGAATCGAAGGGCTTTCTCTCAAAATAATCTGTTCTGCTTCTTTTCACTGACAGTTGCTAGTCATACTGAAATGCTATAAAATCACTCC
>JAODJX010000037.1:15760601-15792033 GCA_026776945.1 Isichthys henryi
GTGTGTTTGTTCCTCCTCTCCCCCCCCCCCCGACACTCAGAGTCGAGATATAAACGAAAGATGAGTGTGTGCCTGGCATTAAAGGTGACAGCACTGAGAAATGGCTGCTGGGTGCGATGCAGTCTACTGGGACTCTTCCAGCTCAGACTGCATGTGGTCGTTAATGAGGCCGGCAGTGTCACTTCTATGAACCAGCATAAAAAGTAAAGATGAGGTCAAAAGTCAACACAAAACAAACGCGACGCTCTGGAGACGTAGAGGGTTCGACGCTGGCCTGCTGTAGAGCAAATGACTCCGCCATGTAGGGCCTGTGCTCTGCTTTCCGCCTTCTGCTTCTATTTTTTCAAACGCTAATACTGTGCTGCGTCGGGTTTGTTTGCTTCTCTCCGTCTCCGACGAAAGATGAAAACTTCACCTTGAATTTGCTTATTGGGGGAATGCTTGCTTTTCAGATTTCCAACAGCCCCCAACCCCCCTGCATGCTGATTTCTGTGTCATGAAAGCGTAAAGGACGCCAGGTCCCTGTGGTGCTCTGCTGTATCACTGCCGTCTGAGTGATGATCCATAGAGGGCTGCTTGGGCTTGAGGCTTGTCCTTTGACGGTCCCCGCAGACGGATATTGTGTAAGAGGCGGATGTAGGCTGTGACTTATGAAGCCTGGCTGCTGTCCTCAGGCCTTACTGCAGACCCATGACGTGGTGGCCCACGAAGTGTACAGCGACGAAGCCCTGAGGGTGACCCCCCCGCCCACCTCGCCCTACCTGAACGGCGACTCGCCCGAAAGTGCCAACGGGGACATGGACCTGGAGAACGTGACGCGGGTGCGGCTGGTGCAGTTCCAGAAGAACACCGACGAGCCGATGGTGCGAGCGGTTCAAAAGGAACGCACACAAACACACATGCTGTAGCAAGCTGCCTGGCTGTAGTGAACTCTTTGATGCTCAGAGTAAGCAGAACTTCTGTCTGCTCTTCCCCAGGGTATCACTCTGAAGATGAATGACCTAAACCACTGCATTGTGGCCAGGATAATGCATGGAGGCATGATCCACAGACAAGGTACATACCATCCCTTTTCTGGTCCTCTGCTTCAGGTGACAGCCTAAGGCTGATTTATATTGATATTCACAATGTCCATGCCATCGCTACGCCATAGCCGCGTACTATATGCTGCTGTAGCCAGATGTAGACCGCCCCAGAAATGTGACTACATAGTGGCAACGCAGACTGTGCACAAGTATAAATACTTGCAAAGGCCGTAGGTCACGGCATAAACTCTGCATTGACTTGACGTAGAAGTTTCATCAGTGTTCAGGTGGACCTTTATCTTACTCACCGGCCCCCTGCCTCCCAGTGGGGGTTTATGACAGTGAGAAGGAAACAGGTCTGTAACCTGACAAAATGTTTCTTGGGCTGAGAAAGCTTAATGAGACAGAGCATGCAGAGATCTGTTAGCATTGTAGTCCCGCTCCATGACACCAGTGTGGAACCTGTGTCTCCAAAGCTAGAGGGGTAGGTGTGTTGTAATGCTCATTACTGACACTGGCTGCCCTAGCATCTGGTCTGTTCGAATTGCTGGATATGGCGCTAGAAAGAGCCGCCCGCAGGTAATGTGCGTCTGTCTGCTCTGATGGCTCTCTCCTACAACAGGAACGTTACACGTTGGAGATGAAATCCGGGAAATCAACGGCATTAGTGTAGCTAATCAAACAGTGGAGCAGCTCCAGAAGATGCTCGTACGTACAGCCTTCTGCATGTGGTGTGGTGGCCAGCGGGGAGAGCTTATATGTACATCTATTTGGTTGTGTTTGTCCTGTATGTAGGCTAAGCTGAAAGTTTGTTTTGTAACTCTGAAGGGCTTGCTTTAGAGTTTCTTCTCCCCCGATCTTCCACTTGAAGTCTTGTGATAAAGATGAAGACCTCCTGTGTCTATTGAGTGTCTTGTTTCTACAGAGAGAAATGAGAGGGAGCATCACTTTCAAGATAGTGCCAAGTTGCCGGTCTCAGTCTCAGTCCTGTGAGGTAACAAAGCTGGTTCTGCCAGATTCTGCTCTTCCTCCACCTGGTTCCCCTCCCAGTTCACTCCTCCTATCATTTTTTTGGTGACCTCTTGTCCATTTCCAAGGAGGCTGTCACTAACTTTCAGCTGATGGCTACTTTAACGTTCCTCCTGAGGTGGTTCTCTCTACGCAATCCAAGTCTCATGCTGCACACCGATTTCTCGGCCGAGATAACGGAAGGTTAACGTCCAGATGCGTACATGCGGCTGCTTTGTCGTGCCGAAGTCGAGCCCAGTCCACGGCCCCTCCCTCTTTGAACAGAATCTATTCAGTCACACTGTACATTTCCAAGACGTAGCTTTTCCCTGCGTACTCGGAGCTCATGCAGCTCACTGTTTTTTTTCTAATTGACCAGAAAAAAAACTGATTTTAGAATCGTTTTATACTCGAACTTAATTTTCTAAGTGTTAAAATGTTACCTTTTCAGCAGAAACTATATGTCTCGACATAACTGCTCAATTATAGAAGGAAATATGACTCGATCTCTCCACATTATTGGGTAGTTTATGTAAGAAGCTATCAGAAAATAATACATATGCTGGTTAAGCGGAACTTTATTTGTCCTCGCTTGACCGCCATCTTGTGGTGGTATGAGGAATTGCAGCATGACACACACACCTCATTCCTGTCATAGTTAGTGTTAGTTTTTCCCCCCATTTGTCCTGTGTGTCTGTGCCAAGTGTGGCACTGAATCCTGTGTCTTATTTCAGAAAGAGTCCCCCTCCGCATCCCGACAGTCCCCAGCTAATGGCTACTCCAGCATTACCAGCTCTATCTTGGTAAGGATTCCCTCGTTTCCCAAGCCCCATGGCGGCCCTGCTTACACTTGTGTTCGTTTGGTATCTTGTACGGATGTTCGTCCTTCATCTTTGCCTGTTATAAACAATTCTGCAGTGGCATAATAGAGCCCAATAGATTTGTCTTTTTTTCCCCCCATTGAAACTGTATAGTGTGACTCTACAGTGCACATGATGTGGCCCTGTTCAGAACCATAGATCCCAATGAGGGCTGGCTGTACTCAGACCTCTGAATTCCATTGGCCACAAGACCAAAGAGAACAAATCGGCTCATGTCTTTGCAGAGCTTAGCTTCCACTATCGGAGTTAGCAAATTGGTGTGCTGTCTGGCTACCTGCTCTGCATAGCTTCACCTTTCCACTCTAAAGTGTGCTCTCACGCCTGTATGACGCACCAGTTTGCGGTGTGTGTTACGGTGGTTCGCCATGGTGCCTCGCAGCATGCCCTGACTGTCCTGCAAAGCTCCTGTCCTCTGCTGTTGCTGCTTCACGCCGATTGCAGGTTTCACTTCCTCTGGAACAGCACATGTGGGGGAAAAAAAAAAATTAAGAAGCTGGTTTATTGACTGATTGTAGATCAGTCCCTGGTGTGGATCTCAGGATTGACGTTGCGTGCTCTTATCAGCTCTCTTCTAACGGAAGGTTGTGGCTTCTGATCCCAAAGTCTACCCTGTTCCACTGAGAGAAAGACAGCTGCTACTTTTCCATGTTCTGCCCCTCTTCCTCCAACTGGGTCTGAAATTTTCGGGACTGGTGCACGTTGAACCAAAGAATACAGAATAGTAGCTGGCTTGTTGGTTTGCAGTAATCCACATTCTTCTTGGTAGGATGTTAACCTTTTTAACCCACTGATGGATCTGCTTTGCAGGACCTGCCCTCAACTATCCAGCCAAAAGGACGACAGGTGATTATAGAAGCTCTGCCCCTCACATCCTCTCTATATGCGGTGCTGTTTGCTGCCCCCTTCTGGCTTGCCCCTGTCCCAGCACTGCTGTTTGTCTCATGTTTTATGTAATGGTCAGCTTCACTTTCTCGTACAAACAAGCCCATTCATCAGCATAACTTAATGGCATGTGCTTTCAAATTGTTAGCTGCGTTTAGCGTTCACCCCAGCAGGTTCAGACTGGAGGATCTCCGTTTGCCATAGTAAATCTTCTGCATAGACATTTTAATAGAGGTGAGTGAAACATGAACTTCTCCAGTGAGGCTCTGATGCATTGATAGGAGCCTAAGAATAGGTTGAGTGAAGGGGCCTTGAGTATTGGGACAGCACTTCTAGCGAGCTTTTAATCACTGTAGAACTAACCTGAGAGGCATCATTGTTTAACTCATGGTTTGGCTCCGTTAGTGTTTATTCTAAAGTTCTGGTTTGTGCAGGAGTTGCCCATATTTAAAGGTTTTTTTAGTTTTATTTTGGCACAGAGGTACCGTTAGAACCTGAGAGTAGGGTGAGAATATTAGCTGTCAGTCGCTAAATAAGGGAGCTTGAACTATGGCCACGTGGTTCGTGTCTGTCGGCAGCTCTGTATATCATTCTGGATGTTAGGTCATATCTTCGGGTTAGCAAATGGAGTGTTGTAAGGATACGCACTTTACAAGTGAATTGGGTGCTTCATATAAACAGGATGCTTATTACGCTAATTCAGGAAAAACTGGAACAGCTTGCACATGTTTGCTTATTGCTTGAGCTTATTGACAGGCACCAGTCTTTACTACTGGTGACAACATAAGTCTTGATCAAATGAATTATTAGTGTGTGTTGTAAAATGCCACATGCACTTCAGTACTACAGAAGAGTATGATATGGCTTCTTTTTCATACCACATTTGTACCAGGGGACTCATCTCAGATTAGCCTTGGCAGGATACTGATAGCGGTGTTTGTTCCTGTTGAAGCCAAATGTGCTTTTGTCAGTGTGTAACAAATCATCGCTGACACATTATGATGCATTTTCAAATTTGAGGTCTAGTATTCTCTGCAACATGAACAGCCCGATTAGTTGTCTTGCACACACTTTTTCCGTCCCTGACTATGTCAGTGGTTACATGTATGTGTTGATGAAATCGCATCAACTGCTGCCCATTGAAACAGCTAGTGGAACACTGATTAATTTGAGAGCCTTGATAATTTTGAGGCTCTACAAACCACAGCCTTGGTTACGTTGCAGTTGTGACTAATCCCCCAACACAGGGCACCTTGGCTCAGCGGGGCAGGTGTGACTAATCCCTCAACACGGGGCACCTTTGATCAGCTGGGCAGATGTGACTAATCCCCCAAGACAGTGCACCTTCGCTTAGCAGGGCAGGTGTGACTAATCCCCCCAACACGGGACACCTTGGCTCACCTGGGCAGATGTGACTAATCCCCCAACACTGGACACCTTGGCTCAAAAGGGCATGTGTGACTAATCCCCCAACATGGGGCACCTTGGCTCATTGGCTCAGCATGGCAGGTGTGACTAATCCCCCAACACGGGGCACCTTGGCTCAGAATGGCAGGTGGCTCCTTTTGGACTTCACAACTGTTACATTTTCGTAACATGCTTAGATATTTTAGTGCAATTGACAGCTGAGTTATATTAATGCTGTTGTTAGTTGCTACATGTTGTGTAACACGCTAAGCTAGTTTGCTACTTGTGCATGATGATTACAAACCTTAGATTCACAGAACTACAATTGAATATTGTTAAGGTAACATTTGTAGAAATGCCAGCTCTAGATTTTTTTCGATAGGTTTACTGGAATCCTAAACACCAATTTGCATTATTTGACCTGCAACACATTAAAACATTAGATAGGCATGTAGAAATGCTGGTGTGGTTTCAAAAAAACCAGTCTATGTAAACAATTGCATTTTCCCCAGAAAAATGTGTGCATTCCTGATGCTGTGCATTATTTATCTTGGGATCTGTGCCATGAATGATTGTATAATACTTTGGGGGTGGGGGGGAGACAAATTTTTGTTATGTGAAATACAGAATTGGAGTCCTCCCCCAGAAACACATTGAAGATAGCTGAAGGTTTAACCTTAAAACGGAGAGATGGTTTTGTTAGTGTTAATGAAACCTCTCTTAATGCATCAGTCCTGTTGTTCCATAGACGTTTGTGGCAGTAGTCGAGTTGTGTTCTGTTGCCGAGCTCATTTTCTAACTAAAATAAGTCTTTGAGAAGTTGTTCCTAAGCATGTTCTTTCCCATGCGTCTGTGACTAGTTTCCTTGCATACCTTTTCCTCTCTCACTCATTCTCACTTCTCCTGTTTCAGCTTCTATCCTGCACTACCTCATCTAAAACTTGGTCCATCAAATTCTTGAGATAAATGACATGCATTTCATCCTTCAGATCTACGTAAGAGCGCAGTTTGAATATGACCCAGCCAAAGACGACCTCATCCCATGTAAAGAGGCAGGCATCCGCTTCAGGGTGGGTGACATCATCCAGATCATCAGCAAGGACGACCACAACTGGTGGCAGGGCAAGCTGGAGAACACCAAGAACGGCACAGCTGGGCTCATCCCTTCCCCTGAGCTGCAGGAATGGTGAGTACCGACACCCGCTGGCACCAGAACAGAAGTTCTTGAATGAAACTACAGGCAGCTCAGATCGCTCCCTTAAATCAGTCACAGAACGCACTGCCCCTTTTTTTGCATCAGTAATGAATAGAGGTCCACATCGTCTAACCCTATTTTCCATCTCCTAGGCGAGTGGCTTGTATAGCGATGGAAAAAACCAAACAAGAACAACAAGCTAGCTGTACCTGGTTCGGCAAGAAGAAGAAGCAATACAAAGATAAATACCTAGCAAAACACAATGCAGGTAGGAATCCGTCAGCATCAGGCCGAAAGTCCATCCTACCACATGAGGGCTGTCTAGGTCGTTCTGTCCTCTGAACAGTATTGTGGCTTGTAAGTGGATAACATGATGATTCTCCCTTCTGTTGATGATGCTTTCAGTCTCTCATTTCATGACCAGCTACTAGATAGTTTGCTTGTAATTAAGCATGCATAACATTTTTGGCAGCACATTTTAAAACTCCGCTTTGTAGTTAAGATTGGGATTTGTCAATTTCGGTCGTATAGTTTTAGCAGCTACTGCTAAGGCTTAGATGTATTTTGAACTTCCATCTGCATGTCTATTTATTCGATGTCCCGATTCATTAATTTTCCAAAGGATCATCGAGGGTTACTAGCAGATAGCTGCTGTTTTCATCCCAAAAACTTTGTCAAGTCCAGTGGTTTGGATTTTTTTCTTCCCAGTGATTCGTCACATTTTTACGATACCAAACAGTTTTGGCTGTTTAAAAAATGATTTTTTATAAAAAGTTGTTGGACTATTTTTTTGTAGGTATGATCTTTTGTGGGGCATTTTCCATAGTCTACATATGGATAGTATACAGCCTAAATCATTACACTTTCTATGAAAGTTAACAAATTCAGCTACCTCACAAAAAAATATTCTGAATTTCAATATAATGTATGTTATCAGTTACCAATGAAGTTCAATACCAAACAGAAAAATATTTTTAGCAGAATGATAAACGGCTGTGTTGCAAAAATGAGTACACCCACCAAGAGAAATTACACAATAAAAGTACAAAAATTGTCTGCTGAGGGTAGTTAATTGGTCAGTAGGTGTCTGCTGAAACATGAAGCTCAAACAGGTATAATCGCCCTCAGTTAAGAGTACTTAAGCCATTTAATCATTTCCAGACTTAATGCTGACAATGTAAATTAATTGTCTAGAGACTTAAGACATTAACAAGGATACAAGACTATTAACAAATCACTGGTATTAAGCCAAAACACAGTAGCTTGGCTGATTCATGTGACAAACACTCTGAAATGTTCATTCCACCATTGTAAGGCGACACCATGTCATGAGCACCTTTTTGTGGAGATAATTGCATGAATATCACAGAGCAGATGCCTCAGCACTGGAAAGAGCCATGTAAAAATGTACTGGAGCGAAAGCCACTGCACAGGCCAAAGGACAAGGAGATCCATTTAGCCTTTACCAAGAACCACATCAGCACAGACTCGGTTCTTTGCTCATGTAAGATCAAAGATCAATCTTTTTGGAACTGACGGCATCCAGAAGGTAGCCATACAATGACATACAGTAATAAGTGCTTGGTTGCCACAGTAAAGCATGGTGGTGATAGTTTTGTATGGGGATGTGTGAGTGCAGAGTTGCTCTTTATTGATGGCATCATGAATTCACAGACTTACTGTTAGACTTGCTGCCAGATCTCTCTCTCTCTCTCAAATAACCCTAGGTGGTAATTTTGGTTCTTTTTCTGCAAGACTGTTACCCCAAACATTCAAGGGCCACCACTGCATTCTGAAGTACAAATGTCAACGTGCAGATGTGACCTGAAACCCACTGAGTACATTTGGGGAATTTTGAAGTGAAAAGTTGTACAACATCAACCTTCAAACATCAAGGCACTGTCGAAGATTATCAAGCAAGAATGGTACAGGACGGATGCGACAGTGTGCCATGATACAATACACATATTGTAACGGATTAATTTAATTTAATTGGGTACTAATGACATAAGACATATCATATATGGGATGACCTCACTCTATTGTATACATTACGGTTGGGGAGATGCAAAGGGAGGTGACCATTTGGGTGACGTGCTGTCAGTGATGCTGTGGTCTGTAGATCACTTCCACTGACTTTAGGTGGTACAGTACGGTCAGTGAGTGTAATTTGGCAAATGAATGTGCTTTGTGGAATACCACCAAAGACTTGAGTGAAATGTTAACCGTGAGAAGTGTTGCAACATTACCAAGAAGGACCAGGGTCATGCTAAAAAGTAATGGAGGACATGTCAAATACTAGAATATTACATATTTTTAGATGTGAATCAAGGCTGTACTCATTTTTTGCAACAGTGAATTTAAACTGTTACACAGTTTACCAGTTTTAGGAAAAATAACACATCCTCCTTGTGTGTTACTGTTGAGAAATTTGGTTTTGTTACCTTTCTGTGAATTGAACTGATCATGATTTAGGAATAGAGTTGTATTCTGTACTCATTTATGCTACATACTGTGTAAGCAACTGTAGCAAAGATTTTGTGCTGTGAAACTTTGATCCGAACAATACAGACTTCTGTCTAGAATTCAACTCTAAACACCTCTGTTACATATGGAAACCAAATAAGGCATTTGCTTAATTGGGTTTCTGCCCAGTAAATGTCTGTGTAAAAGTACCACCCCTCCCCTCTTGGCTTTATGTATGTATAAATCAGCGGTTCTCAATTCTTGGGTCACGACCCAAATTTGGGTTGCAGCAAGTTCTGAAAGGGTCGCGAGGCAGAGTTTGAAATGTAAGCATTTTAAATCCTGGAAGTTCCTGTACTGATTCACAATCAGAATTCCCAGCCCCAATCCTAGAATTAACCTATATAGACGGGTCTTGGGTCTGCAAATGCTTAATACAAAAGTAGTGAAAATTCAACCAATCCAAGAAGCCAAACCACAGATGCTTAATTAAAAAATTCGCTGGCACATCCAATCACATTACTCATTGATTGGCGTAAATTGCAGCGGGAACAGCGCGCTTGATCAGAGCGTAAATTTAAACTTATACTTGATATTGGGTCGCGACTGAGCTGGCATGGAAAAAATTGGGCTGCGGTGCAACAAGGTTGAGAACCACTGGTTATAAATCCAGATGTCAAGGCTATATGTTTGAGATCACAGCAGCCTGGAACCTTGGGGATCCAGGATCCTCATTTTGTTGCTGGTTAGGGCAGCTACATGTCAGAGTGCCTTTAAGTCACAGACTTCTGAAGGGTATATTTTTGTCCTCTGATTCTGTGAAAATACAGCATTATCACTAAATGGTCCATAAGGTACTCATAACTGGAAAACGTCAAACATACCCAGAGTTTACCGCAGCCCCATGAAAGATTACCCTCCCCTCCAGAGTCCTGAGCATGCCCACATTGCTCCTTTCCAACTTCAGTGTTTTTTCATTTAATTTTTAATTCTGTGTTGTAATTAACAATGCTTTGTCCAAGCTGTACTGTGTGAATTGTCTTTGGGGACATTTTCGTTGGCTTGTGTAATTTTAACCACGTGTCAATGACCCCCATCCCTGTCCATTTTTCATGCAATCTCCCTCCTAATGGCCTCGCTGCATGTAAGTAACACTGAGTAACGATGCCTCTCTCCTTCTGTTCTCCATTTCTCCTCTCAGATCTCTGTTCTCATGACTGATAACTTTAAAAGCAGCTTCTCTCATTTTTGTCTGAGAAACGGAAAACATTCATTTGTTTTCAATAGGAATTGTTGATAGTGTTTTTTTTTTTTTTTGCTTGTTTTTTTTATTTTATTTTTTTTTTAACTTATTTGAGACACTGCCCCCTGCTGCCTGAATATCATGTTATTCAGCTCCACATATGAGATGCTGGTTTCACCAGACCAGTCACACTGTATCACATATAATGTCAGTATTCACCAATATGTTTAACCTAGTTGTGATTGTCAAGATGGTGTCACTGGCTGCAATTGCGAACAATTTTCCTATTGTTCATTCATATTATTATTTCTGTTATTACTTTGTGTCATTTTGGCACTGCTTTTCAAACATAAAACCAGCGAACAGTGACTGGTAAAAAATAGGAAGTTTATGCACTTTTCAAATGCTAGCTTCGCTTACCCTGGGCTCTGTGACCCACTGTGTGTGCTGGTTTTCATGCCAAACTGCCTCTTGATGTAAGTACAGTATGCACATGTTGCATCTGACATCTGCAGCTACTTTAAGAAAAGTGAAATGGATACATTAATTCTGGCTCTTATTCTTCAAAGAAATTACCCATCTGAAACTGAGTGATTAAAAATGTCTTTTCACAGCATGCTAACTTTATCAGATATTGCTTAATTGGCTGAATTTTTAAACACTGAATTAATAAGGACTTGCCAAACTGGAGAACAAGGCATACACAGGGAGTCTATGGCCTTGATTGTGCTGCTTGGTGACTGATCATCAGTGTAGAATGGTTACACACACCCACTCTTAAGGTAGTTCTACCTTTCACTGTTAGTTTGCACCATGCTTTTTGGTGTGACTGCTGACCTCTCGTTTACTCAATTGAGCTGTACTTGAAAACACTTAGATTGCAAATAATGCACTTACTGATCAAAGCATCACAGGTATGTCCTACGCTCATCGTTTCTGCCCTCATAAGGGCTGCATGTGGAAATGCATCAGAATGACTTTGTAATGAGGCTAAGTGAAAATTCATGTCTTTATGTACGGTAGTGCACCTAATAAAATTCTGGATGTCTTCGTGTCAGTGAACATTGACGTCCATTTTCCCCTTTGGATTGCTGCATAAGGTCATGGCTGACAGGTGTCATCATGTTATTGATGTCATGAAAGCATTTAACTTTTAATAAAAACACTCTCTTTCAGTATTCGACCAACTAGATCTTGTCACATATGAAGAAGTTGTCAAACTGCCAGCCTTCCGGAGGAAAACGTTGGTGTTACTGGGTATGTGAGTGTGTAGAGACTCCATAGTCATCCCAGAAGATGCTTGTGGAATCTCTCCTGATTTGCATCTCCCCCATCAGGTGCCCATGGTGTTGGCAGAAGGCACATCAAGAACACACTGATCACCAAGCACCCGGACAGATTTGCCTACCCTATTCCACGTAAGACATCCGTTTCATGTTATAACGTTTTAACATGGTCCTTATGTGTCCCTGTGTCTAATCTGGTTTGATACTGAAGGCCTTCAGAAGTGCCGTTGATAGAATCACAGTTCAACTGGATATTATGGCTGATGGACCAACTCTGTATGTTCCCGTCAAGCAGACACCACCAGAACTGCGAAGAAAGATGAAGAGAATGGCAAGAACTATTACTTTGTATCCCATGAACAAATGATGCAGGACATCTCAAACAATGATTACCTGGAGTATGGCAGTCATGAGGATGCCATGTACGGCACCAGGCTGGAGACCATACGCAAGATCCATGATCGTGGATTAATATCTATACTAGACGTAGAGCCACAGGTACTGTGCCATTTGTGTTATGAGCCAGCTTCTGCTAGCAGATGGTGAATGCTGTGTTCTTTATGAAGATTTCTTTGTGCTTATTCAGTCTGCAGGAAACTAATACTGTTCTGTAATTCCCAATGACAAATGTCTTTGAGACCAATTCTGCTTTAGACCTGAAACTTGATAGAAAACATTTGAAAGCATGTTTCAAACAGCACTGTTTGTTTAATCATCAGTCCTTACCTAAAGCAATTCATTAACCTACAGGCGCTGAAAGTCCTCCGGACAGCTGAATTTGCACCATATGTTGTATTCATCGCTGCCCCAACCATAACACCTGGAATGAATGAGGTGAGAATCTGAAGGTTTTCCCAGCATGCTGCATTCGGATCTCAGCCCTAAATTCCAGTATGCATGTTTCACAAATGAAGCTTAGCGGATAAGTGTAAGTTAGTTTTAAATGTAATCATTAATGCAGAGCACATGCTAAATTAGAAGCTGTTAGTTTACCAGAATGCAATTCATAGAGGTCACTGTTCCAAGCATTCTGATGTGTAGAGCCATCTTCATGTAGTCTACAGCAATAAATGTCACTTCGGAAATTTCTGCGGCAATATGTCTGAACGTTGTGGTTCAAATTAACAATGCAGTTTTGTGTTGGAATTAATAGGCTCATTATTTTAATTTCATGGTATACCTCGAGGTTAGACTTCCTGAATTTTAATTTGTAAATAACCTTCAACCAACAGCAGTGGAAGGTTTAGTAAATAACCTTCGTCCATAAGCAGTTTTGAAAAGTTACTCTTGCAGTTTCGCCTGGTGTCCCTTCCCAGTGCAGCCTGAATTTGAGAACTCTGATTATGCCATCAGCAACCTGTAATTTTTGTTGACACATTCCATGGGCCCGCTGGCTTTGTGTGTTTGGCTCGTTTTTCATTTTGCATGTATTTTGTTTCCCTTATTCCCCCTGCATTGCCTTTTGTTTTACTCAGCTACCCAGGTGGTACAAAAAACTGCCTGTAAGTATCGCTCAGTGTGTAGACATGAGCTGTGCTAGTTACAGCAAGAGTGTAAGTGCGTGTTTTGGTCTAATCCATAGTTTCTTGTATAGTTTGCCCCTTGTTTTGGGTTGTGCAGCAGACAAAAGTACACATACTCCTACTACGGGATAACCGTTGCTTCTGAACAAATAAGCATAGCAAGTGCCACCTGGAACCATCTGACCATAGCTGGTGTAAAGGTAGTTTTGTGACGAGAACTCTCCCCAGCTTCTTTTTATAGTCTTTAAGAGTATATATGCAGTTTTTGGCCATGAGCTCATTTCACTGTGAATTCTTCATTGATCATTCTAGTAATGAATTTTGTTTGATTAGTTGCACGTCCTGATGTTTATTGAATATATGCGGTTGGGTAATCGGTGTGGAGATTTCTCACGTGCTACTGAAACCAGGCTCATATCAATCTGTCTCCTCTCTCAGGACGAGTCTCTACAGAGGCTGCAGAAGGAGTCTGAGATCCTACAGAAGACATATGCACACTACTTTGACCAGACCATTATCAACAATGAGATTGACGAGACCATCCGGCACCTTGAGGAAGCCATGGATTTGGTGTGCAACACTGCCCAATGGGTTCCTGTCTCCTGGGTCTACTAGACCTCACTTTATCCATGTCTCCCCTCCAGTGGTCCCTTACTTGCCCCTTTCTTTGCAATGCATCTCTACAGTGTCATTCTTTCAAAGAATCGGACGTCTCAAAAAAAAAACAAAAAAAAACTGTATATGACCTAAAGTCAATCGGTCCCAGCCCTTACAAACTACCTAGAATGTAGTGTTGTATAAAAATTTAAATATTGTCATGTCCTTATGAGACATTTTATAGCTTTTTTTTTTTAAAGAGACAGTATCCACAACATGTTGGAGGGGAGATATGAGAAAGTGAATGCATCAGTGTGTCCCTAACATTTATTTTTCAATAGTACTGTGTTGCACATTGAATTGTACTTTCCTTTATGTACTCCAGACATTACCTGTGGTTATTGACTCTATAGAATGATGAAAAGCACAGACCCTACAGGATTGTCTTTGTAAATGCTGTACTGAATCCTCAATTTATTTTAACAGAATATCCCCATAATCTCTCACCTCTCTTCCAGTGACAGCTGTAATACTTGGATTGTATTTCACAGTTTGAACTATCATTCTCTGAACAGATACTGTCTCTCTAAAGAAATCCATAGACGTTTTAGAGATTTGAATGAGTTCTCATGCATGTGAACGCTTACATGCTGTCAGTGTTATCAAACTTATCTCCAGCAAAGAACATTCCATTTCTTCGGATGGCATAATACCTGAACACGACACCTATGCACCGATCTTGCATTATGGGGAATTGGTTTTTATAAACCATGTAGTGAGTTGTTTAAAAATTCTCTTCATTCGTTATATGAACAAGGGGAGGAAACCACACCAGGTGGTATCTGCCATATCAGAAATGTCGTCAGAGTATTGTTTTGTTTAATCAATGAGAAAAAAAATGCAGATTTTTATTGTGTGATATGGTGCATGGATTTTGCAAATTAAATTTGCAAAGTACCAGTCTGTGCATCAAAAACACCATGTATATGACAAACTGCCCTCTGTAAATTTCCCTGCAAATGACAAAGCAGTTTCTGAGTATAAAGTTTTTTTGTTTTTTTAAATATTTCCTTTTCTGTGTTCAAAAAGTAAAATGCCTTTGAATCTTCTGTATGTTTCACTGCCTTGAGTCTTTGTTGAGTGATGGTCCAGTGGCCCATGAACGGGCTGCAGATTAAATTTCTCCCATTATGATCAGATATGGGACGAGTGGGAGATGCTTAGGCTCCGGTGTGGTAATTGATTGAGAATGTGCCTGATGTTGGAGATTCCTGACACCGATTTCCCCCACCCATCCAAAAAAAAAAAAATCAAAACACACTGCCAGGTCCTGCTGAATATGGTTCTCATAGTAATGTGTGGTAGAGTCTACATATGTGCACGTGATGCAAACCTCTACCCATCCCGATTAAGGCGCCTCATCTAAAGTTGTCTGTCTTCAGCAGCTACCTGCCTGTTGTCCATAAATGACTGAAGTATTTCCCCCCCCCCCCCAATCTAATTTCTAACCAAATTTGAGCACACATTTCTGCTGGATTTAAAATCATCCAGGAATATGGATATTTGGGGAGTGGGGGCTTTATTCAACATCTGTAGTCCAAAGTGACACTTTCACACTTAAATGCACCTTAGTCTCCCCCCCCTCAATGCTTCATTTTGGTAAAATCATACAATAAACGCACAGCTGAGTTCTCTCATGCAGTGCATAGCGTCTAAACTAGTACATAAAGCAAATACTATATCCTAAAGGTTCATGGTGTTTCCTTTGAAGCACCCGGCACCTGCCAAGCCTTTCCAATTTCTGTTGTGGTATCAATCTTCTGCTCCAGGGCTTATTGCTGTAGCCAGCACATGCCAGATGCTACAGAGGTCAAACACCAGACACCAAATATGCAATTACAACAGAATAACCACATGTTAAGATTACCATGTGCCAGACATTTGCTGAAAAAGAAAAGAGCAACAGAATTGGATCTGGACACTTTGCACAGGATACATTTAGAAAATGCATTGCTATTCTGATCACATATCCAAACCTTGGCATGTTTGATCCTTTTTCAGTTTTGGTAGCCAATTAAATATTCTAATAATTTGGCCACAAGACCAAGTAAGAAGTGTGGAATTTGGTTGAGTCCAATACGATTAACAATTAAAACGCTCACACTACCCCGAAATATAAATCTCACGCATACGGGTGGCATTCAACATTCAAGTGCCAGTGTTTTTTGTACTGTCTTTTGGTCAAGTTTCTTGAAACTTTCAAAGAATCACTTTTAGGCTTATAAAAATAAATATTTCTCAAGAAATGCTTCATAAATTACACAAACCTAGCAGCAAAAGTAGAATCTAGAAATCTGTGCAAATAGCTAAATTCCCCAACTGCTAATCCCCCTGGTCCCAAATAAATCCTGGTTAAATATCAAGAACCATTCCCCTTTTGTAAACAAGCTGCGTTTCACACCATCCACACATTTGGAAGCTTAAGGACACGCACTCTAGACATAAAAAGTGCAATAAAACAACTCTGTACAACTTGATGGGCACAACATACAAGACTTAACTTAAATAGCACCATTCATCCTAAGTTACCTCATCACTGTCAGTGCATCTGCTTTAGTTCATGTTTAAAAATTTCAAGGCACGACACACTGAGAAAAATCTATTGCACTTACGTTGAATGCCATTTTCTCACCTCTTCCTCCACCGTGTTAAAACAAGCCACTGCTGGCAACCTGGCCAATGATTTAGATGCACATAAAGGCAGATCTACCCCAGAAAGCAGACTGCATTGATGTACAAGAAGGGAAAAAAAAACGAAACCAGTCTTTGGCCAGATCTAGTGGAATACACAGCCAGTATGCAATGGAAACCTATGCAAGTAAAATGGAGGTGACCCACACTGCACTGTACTGTCCCTGCCAACTCCCCGTGCAGTTCTGCATACATTACAGACCTCTGCAATCTGGCAATGGTAGCCATTCACAAAAACGGAGAAAAAAAAGCCAAGGATGTCCTTCAGAAATTAACGCAGCTTGGGAAAGAAAAAATTGTTTATAAAGTTAAAGCCTGTCTGCACAATTCATTTGTTTTAACTCCTTGACCAAAAAACACTAGCATGCGTTTGATACCGAATCGGCCGGAACACTCAAGGCCACATCCGTCCTGTGGTCCTCATACAAGCCATTCCATCTTCCGGCATGGCAGGTTTTTAAATTCATCTAAGTTTAAAAAAATGTATCAAAAACATTTTTTTTTAGTTGCCCCTTTAGTGATTCAAGTAAAGGACAAAAAAAGAAAAACAATAAAAACACTGCCCCCCCCCCCCTTCACAGCTAGCTGACGGTAGTTTACTAGCTGCCTTAACACTGTCAAGTCAATTGCAGGACATAAAGGATTAGTTTCAGCATAGTATCAAACAGTGTTAAACAATAGTGCTCAAATTACTTGTAGATTAGGAGTGGCACAGGAATGGCTTTTTCAAGACAACCATATCCTTATAGGTACCTATCCAGGATAGAGTGAGCAAAGAAATTAGAACTCTTCATCCCTTAAGTTGCTACACAAGGAATCGATGCCTTAAACCAAATACATCCGTGATGGTTCCACAAACTGCTTGTTATAGTCTGTAGGCAGCTAGAGATGTTCCTTGTGACAATTTGAGGTTCAAAATGGAAGTATGACTTTTCAAGTCAAATCATTCCAGTGTTTGCCAAGGTTTGATTCAGTACAAGATTTATGCGTTAATTGATCTCCTGGTCAAGTTTAGCCATTAATGACATTTAAAAAATAAAAATGTCTGATTTTAAAGGTGCAGTACATTAACAAATGATCCTCAGTTTAACAAATAAAATACAAAAAGTGAAGAGCAGTGGAAAACTAGAGTCCAGGAATCTGTTAGGAGTTATTAGAAGCCATGTTCTCTCTCTCCTGAAGGCCATCTTCAGTCTGATGCTCGCTTCCAGAATGTCAGAGAATCACAGATGGTAATGTACTGCGAGTTCTTGAAGCTACACAGGGTAAAGTCTGGCAAAGTTACATGTGGTTTCCATTCAGCTAATTTGGCATGGCCATCTCCATCGTTTGCGGCTTTAGTTTCCCCACCAGTCAACTTGGGAATAATTTCCTCCATATCCATCATTGTTGTAGAAGTTTCCAAAACCTCCTGAGGAGGGGGAAAAATAAGGTAAATTCCTGGTAAAAAGTGGGGGGTCATATACACCAAGCATGGACACCTCTCTCCCCCCAATGAGGAGAGTGTGAAACCAACCCTTACCACCACCAAATGCTCGGCTTCCCCCGTGCCCCCCGGTGTTACGATTTCCACGGCTGCCAAAGCTGCTGCTGGTGCTGCTGCTCTGACGATAATCACGGCCACCGAAACCCCCAGAAAACCTTGGGAGAGAATGAAGTCCGTGCGGTGAATGCAAATGAAACGACCTGACCTCCCAAAAATACACCGACAAAATCCAAAATCTTACCTCTTGGAACGGCCGCGACTGCTACTTTTATGCTGATGCTCATAGGCCAGGCTCTCCAGCCACGAAGGAACCTCCTGTTTAGCTTCAACCAGGAGGTCTAGAAGGTCCTTTGTGATGTTGCTGTTCTTGTCATTGAAGAAAGATGTAGCCAAACCTAGTGGATGAAAGGATAAAAAAAAAAAAAATACAAACATTTTTTCCCTACAGGTTTTGGGGACCGAGTAGAAAAATGAGTGTGCAACAGTCATGTTAGTGAGAATGGAGTAAACTTCAATGAATGCAGAAGTTTCACCAAGATTTCCAACACGTCCAGTACGACCAATGCGGTGGACATATTCCTCAATATCGCTGGGCAAATCAAAGTTGATGACGTGCTTTACATTGGAGATATCTAGTCCACGTGCAGCAACCTACAGGAGAAACCACACATTTTGCCTGGTTGTTCAGTTACCTTACTGAGTAAATGCTGCGGGTGTGGAATTCTACATACCGCTGTAGCAACCAAGATGGGGCATCTTCCAGAACGGAACTGATGGAGTGCCTCTTCTCTATCCCTCTGAGAGCGGTCGCCATGGATACTGGTACAGGCATAGCCCTCGCGGTACAGGAAGTCCTCCAGGGCATCTGCTCCCTTCTTCGTCTCCACAAACACCAGGGTGAGGGAATCTTTACCTACAAAAACAAAAAAGATTAAAACATTTGGTAACTTTACTTCAGGGGGCCCAAGTAAAATCAACAACTCGGTACAAACTCAAGTACAAACCATTAACTAATACAGCTCTGGAAAAAATTGAGACCCCCTCTATTTTTAAAACCATCTGCATTGTTAAATCCTGGTTTAATCGTTCTGCTGTCAAGGCTACACTGAGCAGAAGGTTGTTTCCAGGTTCAAAATCATTAAGATAGCAGTACACAAGAACAAGGTGACATTATTAAAATAAAAAAACGAAGAATAGATAAGCGGAAATCCTGGATTAAGGAAACATTTAGTCTATTATACTTTGTACAGTGAATTAGTTTTAAGTTTCTACTCAGTTTATTCCACCAGACATTCACTGCAGAAGACATATAAAATACCAGTGGCATTCAGCAGATCCAGCAGAAAAGATCTCTTGTCACTCTCTTCCACCCAGACCACTTTCTGGGTGATATTCTCAGAAGTTGATCCCACACGGCCGACAGCCAGGAAAATGTACTCCTCCAGGAAGTCACGGGCAAGAATCTGAAAACGAACAAACATGGCCAGCTTAAAAGGGGTCCTTTTTGTGTCACCTCTCCGTCATTCTTGCCCAGGGCTTTTACCTGAATTTCCTTGGGGAAGGTGGCGCTGAACATCATGGTGTGCCTGAGACCCTTAGGCGGCATGGTATCCTGCTCAACAATGCGGCGGATCTGAGGCTCGAAGCCCATGTCAAGCATTCTGTCTGCCTCATCCAGAACCAGGTAGCTGAAGAAGAAAGTACAATTTACAGGAATATGGAGGAGGGAGGGGGACACTCACACTCATGAGGGTGGCTTCAATCAGGAAGCAATGTTGGGTTTCACGACTGTTCCCATGTACACTCACTTGCAGTAATCTAAGCCTATTTTTCCTCTCTCCATCATGTCTACCAGACGTCCAGGTGTGGCCACCAAAAGGTGGCAGCCTCTCTCGAGGTCACGGATCTGCTGGCCGATGTCTGCTCCTCCATACACAACACAGGGGCGCACTCTGGACCTGTAGGCAAACTGGAAGGAAAGGGTTGGTCACCAGATATAGCAGAGTAATCAGTTGTAAAAAAAATAAATACTCATGGAAACCTCCGAAAACCAAGTACCTTTCGGGCCTCATCATAGATCTGCAGAGCGAGCTCTCTAGTCGGGGCCAGAACCAGAGAGATTGGGAACTGCTTGCGACGTCCATACTTCCCATTTTCCTAGATACGTTTAAAGGAATCAAATTTGCAAAATAAACAATGTCACTATAATACCGCATTTCAAGTCCCTCATATTACATGAGCAACATGGCTGAATCAGAAGTACCTGACCACTAGCTTTCATGGCACGTAGTGCTTCTCCGGGACCCTCGGTGTAAATCTGACTTAGCACGGGAAGCAGGAATGCTGCAGTTTTCCCAGAGCCTGGAAAGAAAAGGTAGAAATTTCAATTTATAAAAAAGAGCAGAAAGGAAGTCTGACCTAAAGACACCAGCAGAGCAGCAAGGAGTACTGACCGGTCTGAGCACAGGCCATGAGGTCCCTCTTAGACTTGATGATGGGAATAGCATGCTTCTGGACAGGAGTGGGCTTCGTGTAACGGCTCAAAGCTATGTTGCCCATGATAATCTCTCCCATGTCAACATCATGGAACTGCAGATCAGAGTCAATTCAGGTTCTGTCCTTCACAAGAATTCCAAGGGAGAGCATTCACATCCATATTAACTTACACTTTCAATATGGGGTGGGCAATTGGTGCCTGTGGCTTCAACAGGAATGTCATCATACTTCTCAAAGTTAATCCCCGTATTGCTTCCAGAGAAGAGCTCACTGAGGAAAAACAGTAACGTCTTCTGATTAGCCCATAATATACATCGACGCGCTTACACAGGACGGAAATGCAGGGACATGCTTACTGTTCCAAGCGCTCATTTGGAGAAGTTGGTTTGGACCAGTCTTCCTCGTCTCTCGAGTCTTCCACCCACCGGCTGCTGCTGCTCCCAAAGCCTCCACGTTCAAATCTGTCCAGATTAGGTCAGAATGTGCAGCAGAAACCACCACTTCGCAAAACTGCCAAGTACAAAAAGATCCGCGGACACACAACCCTTACCTTCCTCGTGTCCCGGCACCTCTATCAGTGAAGAATGAAGACTTCACTCTGTCATTACGCCCTCCAAAGCTAGTGTATGCATCTCTGTCTTTGGAGTTATTCCATGTGCCATCTTTGTCAAAGGCAAATCCTAGGAACATTTTGGTGGAAGAGGCAATAAAATAAACAATATGGCCACTATCATGTAAGCCATCTGATGGTCTTTGAAAGACACTATAATTATCTTCAGTTCAATTTTCTCCCAATCAGCTAATTATTCTGTCATGTGTCACATATGCAAACTTAAGGAGGCTAAAAACAGCCAAATAAACCCCCCCCCCCCCTCCAGATGTGTGGTGTCAACCACCAGATCGTTTTCAGTACGTATGCTTCACTAAATGATATAACAAACTAGCAGAAGGGCACTGTTCATTTGATTCCATCCACAGTCCTAAAAGTAGCTAATCCACAGAAGCTGCTGTGGAGGAAAGAGGAACCTTGCGCTCTCACCCACCCAACAACCTTGACAAAATTGTTGTTTGTAAACTTTCCAAAGACAGCCATTGAAGCACTGACGGTCCCTATCGCAAGATGTACTTTTATCCAATGAATAAGTAGCCTAAAGCTTCTAAACACACACTCGATGTAGAAACTACAAGCTTACTACAAGATTACTTTTCCCACCTGCATTTTGCGTTGGTTGGGACTGGTTAAATGATCCACTGCCCCGGATGCCACGGTATCCACCACGCCCACCTCTGTCTGGGCGAGATGACCCGCGTCCCCCAAAACCGCTGCGATCGCCATTCATGCGACTATCCCTGCCATCGTGGTATCCATTCACAAAGCCGTTGCGTCCACCATCCCATCCAGGAGAGTCTGAGATTGGGAAAAGTGAAGAAAAGAGCCTTGGTGTAAACACCTAGTCTAGCAGAGTTTGAGGTTTGGGGTGTTGGTACAGCATCCACCTCAAAATTCCAAATCATGTTTTCCGAAAAGAATGGCTACTGTACCAATAAAACCAACAACTAAAAATTTCTCATGCAACAACATGTCTATGAGAGACCTCAGTTTTGCAAGCATTCGATTTTTATACACTAAAATCGGGCCTCTAATTCAACCACACACAACCTTAAACCTGAAAACCAAACTGAAGTTCTCCAAATGAGAAAAGTCGCAATAAGTACAGGTCATTCTGAATATAATTCATCTAGAATTACCAGACACCTGGTACCCTACACACCAAGTACAAGCACTGACAAGCTTCCTACCCACAGGAAAATCCTGTGTATGCTTAAAAACAAAACCTTACAAATCAAATTATTTGAGCATATATCCCAGGGAGGAACCAAAATTTGGTCAGGAAAGCGGCCCGGTCACGCTACAGAGATGTTCAAAGCTGAACCAAATGCCGCTTTTTGTTCTACTGAACATTTACCACAACGGTCCGCCCAGCTCACCACACTGGCTGTGTCGTCATCCCCATCAGTATGGGCAGGAGAAGCTGAAAGTAAGAGATTTGTTACAAACTAGAGCTACAGGACCAAAACAATACTGCAAGCCATAACCAGGGTCATGGGACCAAGACCAGGACCAGGACCAGGACCATGCCATAAGCCAAATGGAGCCAAAATCTCACACATACAGTACTACTAGGCCCAGTTTTCATGTACTGGAGCAGCAAGTCTTTGACAAAAGCACAGGACACTGATTCAAATTCAGAACCACACAATCTGCAAATGCCACACTTGAGTTCACACATATTCTGTGTTCTTTTAGCTGTAAGTAAAATTTTCGAATTATTAGACAACTCCAATCTGTTAAATGTTAAGAAAACATTTCACATTTACATTTGTATGTATCAGCTGCTAACAATAAGTAAATGTGACTCTCACTGTGCACCTATCGATCCTAAATGTTTAGTAGTTACTTTTCTGGTAGCAGACATGCTTGAGGTTTGAGATACAACCTCTCCCCAGGTTACGATGGGGTTACGTTCCAATAAAGCTATCGCAAGATGAAAACATCGTAAGCTGAAAATGCATTTTAATACAGTACATCTAACGTAAATATCACAGCCTTGCCCTGCCCATCTTATCCATACACTTCTGACAGTTGAGCAAAATGATTAACATGAGGCCTATTTTATAAAAAAATGTTATTTATTGAATGATGTACAGAAAGTGAAAAACATTTACCCATTGTAAAGTCAAAATAACAAGGACCATCGTAACCTGGGAAGCATCTGTATTAAAAGATTGTGTTGACCGTAAGCGTTATAAAACCGAAAATTCAAGAGTTCAAGAGGAAGTCACGGGTCGTGTGTGCAGAGGGGAAATTCTGAGTTTAGGAGTGCCACCATTTTAAGAACTGAACTATTTAACAAAAGGAATCCTTTAAAAAGTTCAATGAATTAATGCTAGCACAGGATTATAATAAATGCATAATTATTTATACTAAAACATCTGGATTACGTTATAAAGATGATAGGAAGTGACAAAATCAGCATTTGTTCATTTTAATAATAAAAGATCCATATTCATTTTGCGCCCTCAGCTTGTGTAGCTGAACAAAACCCCAACAAAAAGGAAACTGGCAAGACATGAATTAAGTCTCACACCTTAAACAAAATTAATTGTCATTATGAGCAAACAGCAGTTATAAGAGACAGTTCAAACAGACAAAAAGCTAAAACTGCCACAAGTTATTCTACAGTCTTGTCTACCTGCACCAAAAACGCTTACTAGGGCTGGATGATATAGCAAAACATTTTAGCATGATAATCCCCCCCCATATCAGTCGATACTGATGATTATCACACTTCCTCTATTTCAAGGGTTCATTTTTGTTCAATTCCCTTAGATATCCCATTAAGCAGACTCTGAACATGATAAATGACCACAAACTGAACGGACTGTGAACTGAATGTAATTTTAATACATTCACCTCCTTGTGCTAATTATTACACAGCTTTTGAGCCGAATCATTTGTGGTGGGAACAGGGAAAGAGCCGAGCTACACAGGGCTCCGCCCCCCCAGGAATGGAGTTTGACAACCCTGTTCTATGGGAAGGAAATGCTTCAGGTGGTGAAATAACTTTCTTATATTTCCAGTTTTAGTTAGCACAAGTTTTAGGCAGAGTTTACAACACACAGCGCCAGTCTGTGTGTCAGACTTAACAACCGAAGTATTGCTACGCCACCAAGGTCTTCTTAACCTTGTTTATCCACAATATCTCCTTTTTAAAAAGGATGTTATTGATGAACTGTCGCTTTCTTCACTGGTTGTAATCAGATCATTTCCGTGATCTGATGTATGCTATCAAGCAATGTTCCTCATAAACAGTTTACTGTTTAAGTTTTTCCATTCTTCTGTAAATATACCGTTTATATAATTTAGCCCCAACACTTCCCAAGTAGACCTTTATGTGACAAGCTTCATTTAAGCAGAAGTCCTTTTAAATGAGCAAAATGACTGGGTTTATCCAGTGTCAACAAGGTTATAAGAAATGGAAAATTCTCAGAAGCTCCATATGAAATATGAGAGAATTTCCTTGGAATTTGTTATATGCCTGTGTGTTTAAGAATTTGATTAATGCATTTGTGTTCTTTTTTTTTGCTATGGCCAGAATCAGACTGCATTAAGCACTCTGCAGCCCCGAATGCGAATTCAATTCAGCCACTAAAAGTAAACACTTCATCAGTACCAAAAGCCTGGTACTGCTCATGGCAGCAGAACAGAAGGTAAGCAGAAAAAACTGGTGACCTAGAAAGCAAAACACTGATGTTTCTTAGCAAAATGGCTTTTTAAAGCAGTGTTTAATATTGACTAATTTGGGGGGGGGGGGGTGAACGCTGTCATGCAAAATTGCCTGAATCACCAGTTTGAACAAGCATGACTAATAGCCAAGCGGCAGTCTTCAGTCCCATGCAGGCAAGTCCAGATCTACCACATCTGGCTGGCCAGCTGCCACTGTAGGGCTGATAAAAGGAGATTTCCTGGGTGGGATATCTCTGGTGACCTAAGCAAAAGCACAATGCCCTAGATCAACACAACACAACACAAAACCAAGTGAGGCAGGCGAAAAAGGGGTGAAGATAAAATAGTTACCGAGCCTAAAGTCATCCCATTCCGTCATATAGTCATTCCTGAGCCTACGGTTGTACTCTGGATGCCAAGTCTGGGGTGGCTGTTTAGGAGAAACTTTAGGACATTCCTGCTTAATAAGACACCTTTGGCAAATTAAACACCCACACAACTTATCAGTGCATCACCCATAAGCAGCAGATAGTCAAACGTTCCAAGCCTTAGTAAAGACTCACAGAGGAAAAAGCAGGACAAGCCTCCAATGGGAAATGGAACAAAGACAGCAAGCGCTCATTGCTACTGTTATTAGCACAGTTAGCTAGGTAGTGAGCTTCCCACAGGGGCCATGCGACCACCACTGTGTGACTCGCCAAGATAAAGACCTCAGCTGCATGTGTTCACAGCAGCTCCTCACTGCAGCAAAATTATCCAAGTCACTGCGCTGCAAAAAAAAAAAAAAACAAAACAAAAAAAAAACTACAGCCAATGCACAACAAGCAGATGTCATGCCAGTTCCCATCTAAAGGCTCTAACGCCGACAATCAGCATGAAGGCCATGCATTCAGCACAGAGCTTCGTTCAGTAAAACTGTCTGGTGACTTACAGCCCAATACTGGCGCCAATGAATAACCACTCTGCCTACGAGAAGCATATTCATTTCCTGCTGTAAAAAATGAACAGTTAAAAAAAGTATTAAGAAAAATATTCAAAGGCTTGTGCACATTTAAACAGCATTACCACTCAAAGCTCAGAAAGATTCTGTCTTGCACATTCGCATCTCCTTAAAGTTCCAGAACAAGCATAACATTCTCACCAAGTGCGACAAAAAAGGATCAGTTTCTCAATATTAAAATGACCCAAGGAACTGAATGGATGTCTATAGCAAATTCCCAGAGAAAATAAAACCTATTAAAATTCATTCCGGCTGTCAACCCACAGCTCAATTATTCAAACTTCACATCAAATGACTATCATCCATATCCACCCATAACCATGACACCTGCTGCGTTCTGAAAGAATACTGTCTCTAGCCAATGTCATTTAGATAGCTGACAATCAATCGTCTATTTTGCACATCTCTTCAGTTTTAGTACACGCAGTGGCTGAGTGAAAACTGACCTGAACTGGCCAGTATTCAGAGCAGCACAGCCAGAGAATGCGAGTATAGAGTTCAGTGTTGTCATCACATAAAAATTTGCAGAAGATGTACCTCTTCAAGTGTAATTCGACCCCTCTGGCAAACGAAACATCTTGAATGTGTTCAGGGTTCTCCCAGTCTTTATATAAACAGGCATCATGCTCCAATGTACATATTGTGTTTTCTTAAGGCAAAGATTGATTACCTTGGCTGAAGATTATAGCCTTAAACCCATTTGGCTCCCAGTATTCTTATAAATCACGCAAATCTTAAAATCCAAACATGCTACATAAATTCAGTCATACTCTAGGAAATTTTAAACCAAATTCACCAAACTACAGATGCCTTTATACACTGTAAAGAATGCAATGCAGGCAACATGGTAGAGAGGAACAGACTGGTAATCTGAAGAGCAAAATTAGCTAACAGTGGATGTTTCTCTTCTCATGCCCTCTCGAAGAGGACATTAGCAATGAGAAAAAAAGCAATTTCAGATATTCCTAGAGCTTACCATTTTTTGAAGCCTCTTTGTTCCGCAGATGAGGTGGAATGTATCGTCCTGAGGGTAAGAGACATTTTTACGTGGTAAACACCTAAAGTGTATGTAGATCATGGAGCTTGCCGATTAAGATGCTGAATAATTCTTCAGACTAATCTACAATATGTGAACATGTTAAAACGGCAGATCTTGGTTCAATTGTTCTAAAATGTTTTTCAGTTTCCTGTAGCTAGCAATGGTTGTACTATTGCAGAAATGCTTATACAGTGAAAGAACCATGACAATTTGAGCCACAATAAGTGTCCCCAGACTGCCATAGGAATACAGGTGAAACTACCCTATACCTATGGATGTGAAGACTGCATGTTATCTGTGCATGAAGGCTGAACACGGAACAGCGGAAAGACTTACTGCCAGTACCTCCGCCACCCTGTACATCAGCTGCAGAGTTCAAGTCTAGGGCAGCAAGCTGGAAGAAAAATTAAACCAGTGTCAAATCTCACCAACCACTGTGGTTTTATGCTACGGCCAAGACCATAAAACAAACAGCTGGACGGAGTCGATGCGATATTTAAACAGATGAGATGAAAAACGGCATGATCTTACCCCAGGCACTGGAGCACATGTCCCGCTCACGAAAGCTGAACGTGTTGAATTACCAAGTGTGCAAGAAATGCATATATACTATTAATGTACCCCGAAGCAAAGTTTGAAACCTATGTGTTCTAGTGCTGTTACGGGAACGATACACGGCAAGCTAAGGTAGCATGGATGGAGGGAAGAGCCAAGTCAAAAAGTGACGTACTTCCTGACCAAATGCAATAAAATAAATACTGGGGGGCGGTAAAGCCGATGGACTGCTGCGTGCTCGGTGAGATCCGCCGGTACACTGCGTCCCAAGCGGACCCGAGCGAGCCGCTGCAGCCCGAAACCCGACACCCTGCTCGGGCCGCTTTACAATCCGCTGAGCTTGCACACGCATTTATTTCCATCACAGACGGCAATGCTGTCGGCGCAGACACGTAGCCATCTTTGGCTACCTGTTTACATTATAAATACGCTTGAACAGCACTGTACGACGCATCCACAAAACCGATTGTTTTCCCTAAAAACGACGTCGCGCATCACACCGAGAACACGGTGCCAGCGTACAGTGTGATCTGTCTAGTTGCCATTTTTAACCAATTTTCCCCATCACCCGTAACCAGGCATGACGCGATTGTTACCGGTTCTTGCAGAACAATTTGTTTCCATCTTCCCTGAACAAGATGTCAATCTTAAAGGCGTATTATATAAACGGACCCAAAGAAATTAGCAGAACGTTACATCGAACCATAGGTTATTTCAGACCAGTCAAATCAGCACAATCGTATAATTAAACTGGACAATACAAGTAATGCGCCAAGCAACGGAGGAAACCAAGACAGTTAATCAGTTTACTTACAACTTAACAGGTGAAGCAGCGAGTCGTTATGTTGATGCCCGGCGCATCTTTTTCACTAGTAATAAACCGGCTTGAAGTTTCCCAGTTAATAATCCATAACTAGTTACCATCGCTGGTTAGGGTGCTACTAACAATGCAGAGTTAAACTATTTTCTTCGGGGTCGTCACTTTCATCTCGGATACACCTTAATCGGGTGATAAGGGCATAAAATCGGCTTTGACAGGAAACCATATGAGGCAAACCGGGAGCGGGACCTATGGTTCCTGGGGGTCGGACAAAAGCCGCCGCCATCATCACCACCATCACCTCCAGTAACACCACTTGCCGACCACCATTTTAACCACCACCACCATCGCCATCACCGGCCACCATTTTCGCCAGCCGGCCGCCACCATCCCCGTCCAACGGCAGCATCAACCACCATTTTAGCCCGTCTTTAGCCGCACGCGAGCGGGGGAAGGATACCCGGGGGGGGGGGCCGGTACCGGAGGCGACGCTTACCTGCTGGTCTAGACCGTGCGCATTTTCGGCGACCACATGACTCATAACTAAGCACTGGTGGGGATCTCTATCCTCAGAAAGGACTTTCTTTGTTTTCGGCAGAGAGCAGGCAGCGCCAAACGCGCGGTTTTTTTTTTCTTCCCCAAGTCGCTCCTTTGTGCGTGGGTTCCGGAACGGGCGAAATAAGAATTACAAGGCGATGTCAGGGATAATACTGGGTAAAAGATCTGTTTCGGCTTTAGAATTGCTTAGCTAAACAGGAACGTCTGCGAACCGAAGGAGCGCCTAGACTGACACCCTCTACTGGTCCGCGCAGCACTAGAGCGCGCCGCAGGCTACCGCGAGACTTTAACGGCCGACACAGTGGAGAGGCGCGAAGAATCGCGATATTTCTCTCGAAGAGCGAGCGGCGTAGTTGTGCCTTCAACTTCTTATTTTACATTTTACTCGTCTTTGGTAATCTGTAACTGCGCAAATCTTTGGTAGTCACTTTAATAACTGTGTAGTTTTCCTAGTGGCGAATTACTCGTTTTATTCTGAGGGAGCGCAAGTCAATCTAACCAGTAGGCTACAGAATGCAAGAGATGGGGATATGTTGGCTATGTTTATATTCAGGGAGATTATATTAATCTGAAATCAGTGTCACCTTCATTCCCGTTGATACTACTAGGGATGCGACTTCAGATTTTTTTTCTGCTAGCCAGAAAAAAAAAAAATGTAGTCCAGCATGCATTTTTACTAGCCAGCGGGCTATTATTCAATTTTTTCTTGTCTAAATTACTCGCCTCGGGCGAACGCGAAGCTTAATTTCCAGGTCTGGTTACAGTACTACTATATACATATCCACCGTGTACTTGGGAACAGTTGCATAAGAATTAAAACTGTCAACTACTTATTTTTACTTCTTTCGACCGATTGAAACCACGTAATATCACTATTACAAATATGTGTAGTCACTGTGACATTTTACTAGGTGAGAAGAATGAAAGATGGATGCAAAATGGTGTAATTTTGCGACTTGTTACTGTGGATGTGTATGCGAGTGTAATGACTAGTCCTATCAGAATAGGTTTCAGATCACAGACCTCGAGGTCACTTGAGTCGGTGATTTAGTACAGGTGGAAAAATACTTTGATGACATATAGAGGGTTTGGGTTAGTATTTTCCGAGCTGGGTGGAGATTTTATAACGCGACTAAAATGGTACAAACGATTGGCAATATGATGATGCCATACAACGGTGCCAGCTCTCTGTTAAGAGAATGTTGTGTATTATTCTGAATGAAGTAGTCAGACCACCGTTCTTCTCTCAACAACTTCTTGCGAGTCCATACTTAGGTTTATGACGCAGCCAACCTCTCCGACACCTATAAAACTGCAGCAAAGAATATGACACAACACACTGGTAAAATTGTCATAGCAGTTTGCTTCACTACACTATCTTTCCGAAGAAAAACTGCCGAGTGTGCACTTCTTGTAGACTCCCTCCATGTTTTGCCAGTCTGTCTGCATATACGCTATGTTCCATTTCTACACTCTGTCCCTGGATAGTGATGACAATCAGTAGCTCCCTGCTTCACGTGAAGCCCAATACCAACTCCATTGTCTTTCTAGCTTTGAGCTGCAGGTGGTTCTTCTTACACCACCAACAAAACCCTCCACCAGGCTGTATTCCTCTTTTCATTCTTTGCTGATACAACTTAATTTAATTGCAAAATCACCAAAGAATTAAACTTCTAAAGGTAACCTGAGCCCGAGTTGCATCTGTTTATCAATTAAAACAGAATGGGCATCGAAGACATGCCACAATAAAGTTGTAAACTATCGTGCGTTAGAATTCCCGTTGAGGTTAAGTAGTCGTTCATTTATCAGCATTACTAGTTAATAATGTAAAGCAAAAAAACACTGAAACTCCAAAGTTACAAGGAAACACTTAGAGAAGCAGTTAAATATATCCCACAACCCCCCGCTTCGATGATCCGGAAGAAATCGAGCAGTATCCTTTCAACTTCCTCTTTCCGTCTTAGCCGCTTTTAGGTAGGAGTGGAATATTTTCTGCTGTGAATGTTAATCGCATTTTAATCTTGCTGTATACGATGCCATCCATTTTATTGTACAATCGATAAGTGCAAAGCAACATCTAAGGAATACGCACATGTCTCTGATTCGTATTAGCAAGGCCAATTTTTGTTTAATAAACGTGTTTGTCAACGTAAGGGAAGCCCTGGTTGATCTGGAAATGCTCATGTGTTCTTGTATGCCGGCTCGATGTATTAAAGTTCTCTTTTTTAATGCTTGTGATTTTCCCTAAATAATTGTATTTTAGAAGTCAGTGGCCGCTATAAACACTGTGGGCGTCTATTTAGTAATGTAATTGTCAAATTACTGTATTGCTATTAACAGCGTTCAATTTTGTTTTCTCCTAAGCTCGCAATGGGACGTGTGATTAGGGGACAGAGGAAAGGTGCCGGATCAGTTTTCAGAGCCCATGTGAAGCACCGGAAAGGGGCTCCGAAACTACGGCGCATTGACTTCGCTGAACGGCATGGCTACATCAAGGGGATCGTGAAGGTAACATAGCTAAACCTGTTTATGTGAATAATGGTCTTGAAGAGAAGGCGGTGACTGACTGTGTGTACTGTGACGACCGCAGGATATCATCCACGACCCCGGCCGTGGGGCCCCTCTGGCAAAGGTGGTTTTCCGTGACCCCTACAGGTACAAGAAGAGGATGGAGCTGTTTATTGCTGCGGAGGGTATCCACACCGGCCAGTTCATCTACTGTGGGAAAAAGGGTAAGAGGGGGGTTGGAGCGCTATCATTAAGTCAAATGACACCTAATTTGCTTGAATTTTCTTGCAGTTTCGTATTACATGCTCAGCATTTGTGAGAAGTAGCTATTTATGGCTTCTCACTTCTACTTTGACATGTTTTATGAATAGGGTTTATTGTTTGACTGTTTTGGTCAAAACTAGCTTAGCTATATGCT
>JAODJX010000037.1:15801853-15822471 GCA_026776945.1 Isichthys henryi
CCCCCCCCCCCCCCCCCCCCCCCCCCCGGCGCCCCCCCCCCCCCCCGGGCCGCCGCCCCCCCCCCCGGGGGACGCATTGACCTCGCAATCAGAGCAAAGGAAGGGGTCTCTAAGGTCAGCTGCACATGGCAGATGCTTACCCAGGTTTGCATACATGACGAAGAGGTTGAAGTACTGCTGTAGATGACGACCGTGTTCAGATACCTCTCTCCGCAGCAGGTTCAGCACGGCTCTCAGCAAGTGGTCACTCAAGCTCAAATTGTCACAGGCCTGTTGCTGAAAGTGACTCTGTTCAATACACCAATTCTTACACCATATGTGTGACATGTTGCCTAGACCAAAGCAGCGATCACTAACAGAGTCAGAAGCACTTCATAGTGTCTAAGTAACCATTAACATAGACCATTATCATTACATAACCTGAATATTCTCTACAGGTTCTGTTTGTTTCATTAATTATTAATTATTTTTGTTATACCTGACTGGAAGGTCCTGGGGAGGCACCTGGAGAAGGACAGGGCCCATCTTGGAGGGAGAAGTGTGCAATAAATACAATGAGCTTGGCAAAGGCGCCCCTCACTTCCGCGCTGGGGCACTCCAGCAGGTACTCGGAGAAGCGATTGGGGTATGAGAAGAGCACCTTGTGTGCAAACCAGAAGCGCACGTTCTTGCTGTGACGCAGCAGGATGCAGAGCGCATCGTACCTAGGGAGGAGGCCAGAACGGGTAAACCACCTAACTCAGGCCTCCGGAAAGGCATGTCCAAACATCTGAAACGCAGCACTCACCAGTCACTGGCAGGACCACGAACGACCTTCTTCGTGTGGAATCCAGTGCTGAACAGAAACTTAGCAGCAAGCTGAATACTAATCAGAGCTATTTCTTCTGCCTCCGGCAAAAGATGATCTTGTCCTGATTAAGCCGAAAATAAGACTTGGCTCAAAACGCTTCATCAACATTCATCTTTCGACACCAGCCAGAGGAACCACAGCTGCATGAAAATATTTTCTGTCACTGGATCTCCCTGTACTAGACGAGATCTGTGGAAAAGTTAAACTTTACATTCAGCTCACAGACTATACTACATCCGTTTCTGTCCTGCTCTAAACCAGTCAAAGTCCTGGGGCTGATTGCACAAAACACCTTAACTTAAGATTTTCATTAAAGTCGGAGTTAAGGTCTTCTTAAAATAAAGTTGGTGGCACAAAACACCCTTAAGTCTCCTCCTTAAGGTTTCCTTAAAATTTTCTCTTACGTATTTAAGTTTTTCTCCTCATCTTGGTCTTATACTTAAGAAATCCCTTAACGGTTGCACAAAAGACCTTAGCAACCAAACTAAGGGAAAAAAATGAAGGTACCTTACCTTACCGTACCTTAACTGCAACATGGCCGAGTTTGATAAAAAACTAACAAAAATGAACGCATCCCAAGAGTGTTCTGCGACCGGGAGAACCCCTTAAATACGCTTAATGATGAGCAATTGATTTTGCTTTACAAATTTGACCGTCAGTCAGTTTATGATTTGTCCGACCGTCTGCAGGTGGATCACTCCACAATCCGAAGCTGTGCTTCCCCCAGCTGCGTTGCAGTTAATGTTTGCTCTGCTGGTTTTATGCTACGGGTTCCTTCCAGGATGTATTTCATGTCCACCAGTCAATGGTGTGCCGTGTCATTCATGTCCGCTAGCATCGCTGCCTCATTTGAAAGAGGTTTTGGAGGTGGACCTCCACCTTGAAAATGACATTTTTAATAGAATAAATTCTGATAATTAATTGTGTTATAGAACGTTATACCTGTTTCACGTTCAGCCGAGCTCACTATAACCATAGCCTATAACAATACTCACCGTTACAGTCTACTTTATATCTATACCTTAAATACTTTAATGTGTAGTAACTTCTTGCTGAAAGAAGATAAGCAACTGTCAGCAACATAGACCAACGTTAACAGTTCCCTCAAGTCATGTTAGTTATTTAACCTATCTGAAGTTGCAAGTTAACGTCAACTAGTAAGAGTTTTTACTAGTTTTGTCGCATTCTCTCCTGCAATTACTGATCTCTTTTTTTGGCCAGAACAGATAAGCTGTTATTTTTTGAACCTCTTGGATGGACCTTTTCGCCATTCTTCTTGAATTCATTTTCACTGCAATTTCCTTCTGTTTGCTTTTTTTTTGCAGATCAAATTTACTTTTTAGTATGTTCTTTCCTTTATTGTATTCCTCCGTAAGGATAATCTTTTCCTCCTCTGACCAACTTGGCTTTCGTCATCTTCTCTCCCATTTTTTTTTTTTTTACTTTGTAACTGTGAGGCGATAACGGTTATCACAAGCAGGCGCAAATGCAAGCGTATGAACGGTCTCCATGGAAACTTCTTTCAATGTTGTAAATCTCAATGTTTTTCCTTAACTAAGGAAACCTTTTAAGTGGTTCTGTGCAACACCCTTAAATAAATCCCATAGCTAAGGAGAAATTAAACTTTAAGTGTCGTACTTAAGGGGAGAACTTAAGGTGTTTTGTGCAACCAGCCCCTGGTGTCTTTACTTCAAGGCTGATGCTTGAAGCATGCAGTCGCAGAACTAATATTGTCTACTATATCTGCCGAGAAACAGCCAAATACAAGAAAAACTGTTCAGCGGGGGACAAAAATTTATAAACTAAGAAATATGATGGACACGTACCTGAGGGTGGGTTTAAATAGACACTGTTACAGGTCAGGAGTTTCTTTATAAACTGGAAATATTCCAGGCTGTACTGCATGCGGTTGTGCATGAACTGCACGTTCTGCTTGCGCACGCTGCACTCGATGGCGGCTGGCATCTTGATCTGGTGCGGTCTGGCAGAGATGGTCAGCTCTGTGATGTACTTCACCAGCTCGCCATCCCGCTCCGGAGAGTCCATGCGCTCGTAGAAGAGGATGTAGGCGTTCCACCACCTCTTCTGGCGGCGGTAGGACATGCGCTTCATCATGTGGTCGAAGACCTCACCCATGTACTCTCCCCCAAAGCACTGGTTCTTCATCTCCTCCTCGTCATCCATCTTGCACTCGGTGACGTCGCCATCGTCAAACTTGTACCAGCGGTTCTTCTCGCCGTCGCCGCCGTTCCTCTGGATGATGTAGGAGTAGTAGTGGCCCCCACTGGCCTGGCCGCTGTGCACCAGCACGCCAACCAGTCGGTACTTTGAGCCGCCAGGGTCTTCACTCTCTGAGGGTTCATTCTGGATCACCTGGTTTTCCGGGTGCACGTCGTCACCCTCCAGCTTGGCCACTCCTGCCACCGTGTACGGCTCCATGTCGAGTTCCCGCGGGAACTCAAAGTAGTCATTGAACTTGATGGCGCACTCCCTCTCCCAGTCATAGTCAAAGCGTTTCAGCTGGATGGCCAGCACTGGGGGCAGCTTCTTAATAAGCAGCCGCTTTACAGTGTCAACCTAGAGGGGACAGAGTTTTACAGTCACACAATCATATATTTTGACCAACCATTAGCAATTCTTTGTGCCGAAGTGCTATTAGCTAGGGGTCAGCTTACATCTTCCTCCAGATCACTAACACCCATCGAGAAACAACTTATTGTGACACAAAAGTTAATTTCAGAAACCTTATTATTATACCTTCTTGTTGCATTTTTCACAGTGGTAGGCATTGGCACCTTCCAGTAAGTCACCTTTGACATACTGCTCCATCGAATCAAGGAGGTTTTGATGGTTTCTAATGTCCACATTCAACGTAGTGAAGGATTCTTCACATTCGTACCTGGAACACACACATCCATCCATTATTAACTCTGCTGCAATATTAAAGACTTGGATGCTTCTCAAACTGAAGTGTGATGTGTAGCCTACCTGTGAGGACAACCCTGACAGATCTTCTGATCGGCAAAGGAGCCACCCAGAACCTTGCTCAGCATGGGTGGGTGTTCAAGAGCTTTCAGGGCCTCATCGAGACTGTCCACCAAAGAGTTAAAGAACTCCAGAGCATCGTGCTGCTCTCTTAAGTTCACCGGTTCCCCCCATAACCTGCAGAAATAGAGACACAGACACTTTACCCATAGGCACTTAAAGACTTCATCAGTATTGGCATCTCTCCACTCTAGAATGATGACAAAAACCTTCAGTACACAAGGAGATGAACTTCTCCGACAAGCATTAATATTATATTAAGCTTTTATAAATTACTGAAAGATGGAGACAATTACCTGAACTGTTTCCAGAACCCTCGAGGAACATAGTACTGTAACCTAGATGCAGCCAGATGTCCAAAGATGACCTGTAGGTGGCGCAAAACACCAATGTTGTACTCTTTCCTGTCTTCCGATTTATTTGAGGAAGGCTTGTCTTCAAATTGATTGTGATAGCTGAAAACCTCGTCCCGGGGGTCCACATTGCTCTGTACATACAAGTGAAACACATTTACATACCATGTAGATGAAGGAACAAACCATCAGCCAGTGTAAGACTTTGATTGTATGTGTTGACATGGACTGCACCTCATTGTCCTGCTTCTCGTCCCCAGACATGTCGTCATCCACATCGGTGCCCGTGCCCTCGATGGCCAGGATGCCGTTCCTGATAGGTGGGATCATGTAGAGCTGCTGTATCACGGAGTTCATGTAGCAGGTGGCCCCCGCGTTCTTCAGACCCACAAAGCCTTTGGTGGGCCGTGGGCCCACAGGTGGCAAGTACTCCCATTCGCTAAGAGCTTCCCCACCTAACATAAAAATGAAAGCACCTCTCTGTTTCAACTGCTCTGTCCAAAGAGCTAAATTACAGATGTTTTTCCACATAAAGCGATGAGGGAAATTTGTAAAATGAATGGGAGGACAGATAAAGACATTTAATTAACCTGCTCCAGTACAGCTCACACCTGCACCTGGGCATTCACTGGAAGCTCAACCTAGCTACACGCATGTTTCATTGACTCTTTGATAGCATGTATGTTTGTAATGTGCTATTTGCCTGTAAGTCACTTTAGAGCAAGGCATCTGTTATATGTGTAAAATTGTGAAAAAAAGTACATTTCACTGTGACTGTTTGTCCTCTCAGAACAATTCAACCGTGGATGACGTCCTACATGAAGGAAGAAAAAAAAAAAAAAAAAAGAGTATATAATTCTGCTCCAAGGCAGCGATAATCTAATGCCAAAAAGGAACCGGTACCTAAATAATACATGTCAGTCAAGGTATCCACAATCTGTTTGAGGTTCCGCACACAGCTGACAGCGAGTGCCACCAGCAGCTCGAAGGCAGCGTTGATGGTGGCGGGGGTGCCACACACAGGGATGGCCTGCTCGGCCGGGAACTCCCCACTCTTCATGTACTGCAGGTAGACGTTGGATGCCGGGAAGATGAAGTCATCGATCAGCTCCTGAAGGAAGCAGGATGGCAAAAGCAGGGTCATCACTGAATCAGTGGACACTCCCAAAGAAGCACAACTCAAAGTAGGGGGAACAAAAAGCTCAAAGACGCAATGCACCATTAATGCTTAGAACTCAACCAGAAGACATTAAGGCCCAAGTCAAGAGGCAGTTTTTTCGCCAAATTGACACTGACCAAAAAAATTACTGCAAGATCCATAAGAGAAGCGCCTGAGAGACCTGCCCCATGCTCACTTTAATCAGGGTGGCACCTCCCTTTTCACAGCCTATGTAGTACTTCTTCTCCGGCGTTTGGAATGCCAACAGCTCCTTTGTGACGCCAAGATGGCCTTCAAGAATGGTTTCCTCCAGACCAGTTTCTCCAGTCCTTTTAACTTCATCCTAATAAGAAAACAAAATGCTATTGTTAAAAAAACAAACCACAGCGTAGATTTCCTCAGTGGCACAGTGTGTTTGCGTATCAGAGTTGAACACGGCATCCTAATAATCTACCTTGATTCTTTTCAACCAGTCGATTTCATTGTTCAGCAAAACTTCAGCGTTGGGTAGGTTTATACTGCTGTTGTAAGCGTAGTTGAGTAAGTGCCTTAACAAAGTGAAGTAATCCCCCGCGTGTTTGGCTCTCTCTTTTGCAGTGCTCTGTAAACCCAAGAAAAAAAAGAAAAAAAAATCACTTACAATTTTTAATATTCAATGATGTTTCAGCATGCATTGCAGAACTGGACTGACAAAACTCTCCCACCCCATCATAACTCAACAATTTATAATACTTACACCTAAAACAGTGAAAAGAAGGGTGATGAAGAACAGGAGTGGTCTATGTCCCATGCAACATCTCGTGGCCATGAGGAAAAACTGTTCCTGAGCCATCTGACGAACAGACCTACACGGGGTGGGGGGGGGGGCGCATTTACAATGAATAGTGACACACTAGAACACGACCACATAACTGAACCCAAAAGGCAACACTACATAAATGTACATGACATTGCAGAATTCATCGCATGGGTCACTCACTTGCTCTGGCAGTGCAGCAGCAAGTCGATGATGAAAGTCTGCCAGGCCTTCTCTTTGCTGAGTGTGTCCAAAGCCGTGGGAATGAGGGCAAAGCAGAGTGTCATCGCCTCCAGAGCCTCACAGCACACCTGCTCGTCCTCTCCGTCTGGCTCATTCCCTGCATTGGTCTGCACAGAGCCGCATTAAGCACACTGGTGAGCAAAGCACTGAGCAATTCTGGGGCTGCTGCATGATCCTGTATCAGATGAAAAGCAACTTAGCAGGATGTGTAATACGCATCACCTTCTCATATATCTTGCTGATCTCCTCATTGGAGCTGAAAACCAGTTGCACTGACCCACAGCCAGAAGCCCAGATGACCTTCTGCACGGCCCTTATCACGGAGATGTCTGGGATATACTTAGAAGCCTGGAAGAAGTTCTGTTCAAAGAGAGAAAATCATTTATGGGGGGGAAACAACATGGTTTTTAACATCTTAAAAGTAATATAGGAGTTATACACCTTTAAGGTTCTCAGATACGTTTGGATGATTAAACAGAAGATGCATGAGTAAAAGATTGAGCCATGTCTTACGAACTTACTCCCGGAAATAAACAGGTCAGCTATAATACATTCAATGTTGCATGTCGTCATTGTCGATAGCCAGCAAACTCTTAGTGGTAGAGAATCTCATATACTCACTTTTGACCCCCCCGGCCTTAATGCTGAGAGGACATGACCCACCTCATCAGAGATTTGCTGGGCTAACCGGATGGCAACGTTACGCAGCATGCACTCAGAGGATGGGTTGGGAATGTTCTGGAGTGCACTCTGAAGAACCAAAGCCTGGTCATGGGTAGCCTGGTTTATCTTACAATGGGAAAAAGGTGAAATATAAAAAAAAGGGAGGCTGAAGGATCCTGTAATCTGTGTGCTTCAGCCACTCACTCAAGTACTTTACCCACTTTACAAAAAACTATCGTTTCATTAGTTGTATTTTTTGAGTTGCTGTTGACAACTGCTTCCAGATAGCGGCAGGTTACTAGTAATAGCTAGCTTTCACTTCCACACAGCATACAGTATGAATAGTACACAAGTTGTCATACTATTCAGTAGAGTATCAGATTGGTCAAAAATCGATGTAAATAACCAAGCTACCTAGCAAGCGATAACATGGCAGCAAGACAAGCATCCTACTGGTGGTTCCACAGACGCATCAAGCTTGATTTTAATGGCTGCAGAGCTCAATTTAGAGTCCTGCATTGTACTCTGAGTTTGTACAACTAAATTTGCTGAAACTTTCGAAAGGGTCCAAAACACTGACAATGCTTTTACTGAGATGGTTAGTTAACAACATATGACTAAATTTAAGGAAGCCATTAGTTAATTGTATGTGTACTTGCTATATGACAGAATTTGGAACACAACAGTAGGCCCAGAGCAGGTGTACAGCTGGTGGCCAGTAAGTAACAGCAGCAGCCTCCTAGGTAAGCATTTTGCAATTTAGCATTAATAAATGTTAAAGCATGGGTACAGAATGGTCATTTTAAGTAACACTTTCTTCATTTCTGGACATATGAAATAAACCTCACTTACTGGTGACACAGTTCCTTCCCCAGCCGGTTGACAGGCTTCTGCCACGGCCTTCACATGGCCAAAGCCAACTGCCGTCAATAAGAGTTTAGCTATTTTCAGGGAGTTTAAGTATGCTCCCCGCCTCGTCTCCATGTCAGAATTTGGGAGGAAGTTGTTCCTGGTCAGCATGCTCAGAACAAGGGGCAGCCCACCACTTTTTAAGAAGTTGTACTGGAAATCACTGGCATCTTCCCCAAGAGTGCCACTGGCAGGCATGAGCAGCGCATATACAACCTGTAACCACAGACAACACATGTCAAACACTGTTTCAACATGGACAGGTGATCAACTTAACTCCATATTCTGTTCTAGTTCTTGATCAAACCAACCTCTGTCAGATAAAGCACTTGAGATGGTGAAGGACCAAAGAAACGCGAATCCAGGGTTGGGCTAAGGCTGTTATCTCCCAGCTTGGCGTGGTCCAGGCAGATGGCTCGCAAGGTCTCCACTGTAGTGGTATCTACACAGTACCCATAATTACATCAGAAACTGCCGAAGCACTGAAATACGCAAGTGCATCTTGGTTTGACTGGAGTCTTGATTCTTCCATTGAGTGGATATTTCAGTTACGATATTACAGTAAATAACATGTAAAGCGCCAGGGCTAGACTACCTGGAGGCATGAGCTTCATGAGGACGCGTGCTCCATCCCTGAGTAGCGGCATGTTCAGACTACACCCTAGATCCGCCACTTGCCACAGGAATGAAATGTAGCGCAGATGCAGGGACATAATCTGGAAAATGTCAGGTTCCACGTGGTTAAAGAATGCCTTTCTTGTAGGAGCTCACAGAGCCACATTTACTCCCAGTATGAAATACAAGCAGGCTTTCAATCCGATTACAATGCGATGCATAATATATAGTCACCTGTGATCTATTGTAAACAAACCAAAATGTAAAGAGAGAGACAATAACTTACCACGCCTGGAAGACAACCTTCAACCTCAGGGTTGGGTCCATCACTATAGTGATTTCCATGGTTTCCAGGGGACCCAGTTGAAGAATCAGAAGAGCTGTCAGGACTTGAAGGCATATTTGAACTAATCTGGGTGAGCTTGGCTGTGATCAGCTGAAGGACAAGCAGCAGGAGATTTGAGTCATACAATAGTGATTAAAGTGGTGAATCTACAGCCCAATGGCTAAAACCACTAAACAGATAATACTCTCCATCTGACTGACAGAACATCAACTCAGACAACAGGCGGCACTAACATACTTCAGAACCTACCGTTTTGTCCTTGAGGTTGAGCTGTCCAATTAACTTCTTGTCCTCAGCCGGATCCACCATCTCTCCGCCAATGAAGAGTTCAATTTTTGTGTGAGCGCTGTTGGCCTTTATCCGGGTCAAGATACAGCGTCGCACTGAACCAATTGTGTCATTTGTGTGAGACCAGATATCTAGGTCATCCACCTGCCGGCCTTGGTTGGGGAACCGCACGATAAGCGTGATGTGCTTGCCTCGAAATGCCCTGAGGGTCAGCAAAAAAGATAAAATTCAAATCCATGCGGAACTATACCAGGTTTGTGACATTATTCTTAGATAGGATGCATTGTGGGACTGTTCTCTGCATACCTTGACATTGGCAGTATAGTTCTCTCTTCATGGTAGTCACTGTCACACTCATTGATGTACTCTCTCAGGACTGTTAACACTCTCACCATGCGGATGGCCTCTTGCCTGGCACAATTAATGCTGTCTTTGTCTCCATCCAGAACACAAAGGGTGTCATAGGAGGCTTTCAACCGGTCAAAACAAGACTGGATGAAGTCTTCATGAATCTCAACCTACAAACAGCACAGACGGGAGGAATTTATTCCTATGGAGGTATGATCGTATCAACAGGAAATTGGCATTTTTCTCTAACAAACTGCAAGAACGTGGAGGAAAGCAGAAAATGGCCATGTACCTGGTTGACTTGCAGTTTTGGCCCAAGGTTTGTATAAATCTCCTTCAGTAGGTCTATTGCTCTACTGGCAATGTCATCACTTCCTTGTATCACCACCTGTCCAAAATGGGAGATAAAAATGACTGCAGAGATATCCAGCATAAAAGTCCATATTGTCTAACCAAACTATTCGAGCTGTTCCTTTCTTCACCGCCACTTCAGTGCATCGCACTGAAATATACCAAACCATAGTATACCAGAACAGTATTATATGGTGTGCCCTGCTACAGTGCATATCGCATTGAAGTATACCAAACCATAGTATACCAGAACAGAATTATCTGATGTGCCCCGGCAACTGAATTAAACAAAGACACACTATTAATCCACTTAACAAATTTTGGGCGTAAACAAACATCCACACAGAACCGAAAAGCTGGAGTCTGGCCAAATGTTTCACCCCATCATCTAAAGCCTTGGTGATCCTTTCGAATGCGTGATATAATATCAGTGTTATATCGGCCAGCCATAAGTACAAGGTACACTCACAATCATACTTCACTGGCAATATAAAAACACCAATTAGCCTAATTTCCCATAAAACATGGGAAGAACATGCAAACTCCCACTCTGTCAATGCATAGGCAAGCTCCCCAACCTGGAAAATGGGAGGGAACAGTGCTACTCACTGAGCCACTGTGTTGTAGGGAAAAAAATAAAAAATCAATGCAACACTTATGCAGAAACATATTCAGACTCTGGGGAGGATGTTGGGGGATGGAAAGTTGTCTACGGAGCAGATTTGTACTGAGATACAGCAAGACGGTAATTAAAATGACCCCTTTCAAATGACAGAGATAATATGATTTTTATAAATCACACTACTGTCTTTGACCTAGTCACTATATATAAATTGTTGGTGATAGTGCTTTTTTATTGAAAATACTGTATCGGGTAATATACAATGTACTTTATATCATTTTGGTAGCCATTGCTCACCAAAAAGTTACGCAATAGTTGTACAAATGTTACAACCTAAAAGTCTGTGATTTACGAACAAATGAACAAATACAGAGTAATAATAAAAATAAACAATGGACCGCATGGCATAGTCTAGTGTTGGCGCAGTGTTGGAGCATGGCAGTGTTGGCGCAGTGTTGGGGCATGGCAGTGCTGGCGCAGTGTTGGGGCATGGCTTGGGGTTGTCACCATCTGCCGAGCCGGGACCGGGGAAGCAGGGGCAGGGCTCAAGCGATCGGGAAACATGGGGTTTAATTGAGAACAAGCAGAATAACACAATGATGTTACAATGACCGGACTGGGGAAACAAACCGAAACACAGAGTAAATACAGAGGACTAATGACAACAACCAGAAACAGGTGATCACACGGGGATTCCACACGAGGTTAACGAGGGGGCGTGACACACGGGAGGGGGCGTGGCACACGGGAGGGGGCGTGGCACACGGGAGGGGGCGTGGCACACGGGAGGAGCGAACGATAGGGGCAGAACAGGGGTAGTGTTGGGGTACATTCTTTATTGTTTTGGAAGCCATTAAGAAAAAAATGCTCCTCTTGTTTTATCCTGTTCATTTTGTGTTTAAATGTTAAAAAAAAAAAAAAAACGTAGGTGTAATTTTTTGAGGCCGGGAACCAATTAATTGGTTTTCCATTATTTCTTATTGGGAAAATTCGAACTCGAACTTTTTAGGATTTGAACCCGAGTTCTGAACGGATGTCATATGGCTACTTGAAGTGTAAACGCAAGGAACTTAGAGATTAGTGGTTGTGTTTTTGTTTTACAAAAAATCTGATAGTGTGTAAATATTTGCACTTTCCATTAGTCATCATGCTTATTATCTTGTATCTCATCTGGTCTTACAGTGCATCGTTTCCTCTCTTCCAGAAACAAATAAAGCAGAACAGTACGGACACCTACCCTCCACAGGTAATCCAGCCCGATCAGTTCCAGATCGTCCATCATGTAGGCCCTCCGTTTAGCCACCAACTTCCCTTCCCTGCAGTTCACCGCCTTGAAAAAGCGCTCGAAACACTTCATGCCGTTTTCCGTCAGAAGCGACGGGTCCAGTTGCAGAACATTGTTTTCGAAAAAGTCTTTGTTAATGTCCGGGTCCAGGTCCGGCTCATCCCCCATCAGCTTGGAGTACCATTTGAAGCAGGCCTCACGGTCACACAGGAATACGGCATTCTCTGCCAGGCATTTCCAGATCTGCTTGGCTTGAGGTGCACACAGCCACAACTGCCCATCCTTCAGCAGAAACCTGATGAAGAAAAGCAACAATCAGAATTCAACTAATGGTAATAAATGAGTTATTCACACTCATGTACTGGGTAAACACAAGATGCATGACAAGATGCAAAATATCTCCCCAGTAAGCTCTGCTTGAGTTACTGTAAGTACTGTAGTACTGTAAGAGTAATGAGTCAACACCTATACAAGGCGAGACCTCAGTTATTGAACTGTTTATAGATGTAATTTATTGTACGATTGGCTGGAGCTCTAATCTCATTCTGCGATTAAAAACCACCACCACTATCATAAGCGGAGTTAGGTAATTCAGGTCCAGAGAGTAAAAGTACAGACTGGGAATTCATTTCAACCAACCAGTTGTGTACTCTGACTGTGAATCTTTATGCTCAACTGGTTGGTTGAAACAAAATCTTGGTCTGGACTTGACTCCGGATCTGAACTACCCATCTGTGATCATAAATAATACTGGCTAGTAGCATACACTGCAAGGTATTGGTGCAAGTGGGTTCAGCTAGGCAGTAAGGACAAAACTCATTCCAGACCAATCGGATAAAATTTAATTAGGCTTAGCTGGGCCTCCTGTGCACCCCCCAAAAAGCAAATCTCCAAAGAAAATTTAAGGGAACACAATAACAGCGGCTTCCACCTAACTTTGCTGCCCTAACTTTGAATAATTGTTGCCACATTTCTAATAAACAATTCAAGACCTTAAATACAAATATTTCCCAAGTAATCTAGAGTCCAAAAGTCTGTTACACATGAAGATCAGCCAAAAAAAAAAATAAAAAAAATTAGAGTGTTCGCAATGCAGATGTAGCAAAGGCTTGAATCACCTCAAGAAGTTGAGTCTTTCCTGGACCTCCTGCACATGGCTGTAGCGGCTGCCCGAGCGCACTGTCTGGGGGTCGTAGTCCGAGAGCTCTGTGATGCACGTACACAGAGGATGTATTAAAACCGGGGCGTTTAAGAGCTCTCTCATTGATAATGAGTAATACAGAGCTGTACTCAGACCCGAAGATCCGCATATTTCAAGCGTAATGATCACCCAGAGAGCTGCTGTGTGCGAGTGCGAGGCGAGCCGCCATGTTCTTCACCTTTAGCGAACTGCCTCATGCCTTCCATGTAAGCCGACAGGTTTTCAGCCACCAGGGTGACCAGCGCGTGGTTGTTCTGCAGCTGGTTAATCAGGTCATGCCGATAAAAAACGTGGGGACTTCTCTGTGTCTGACTGCAAGAGACAGACAGACGGTGGGAGTCAAGCTCCTAATTCTATGCCTCTGTTTAAAGGCAACAGCAAATAAGGCAACTACTTCTCATTCTCTGAAGATAGTGACTGAACATCTGTCTAAGAACATTAAAACTGAACCCTAAATAGAAAATATGAGTAAAGTTTGAGGCTAAAGATCGTATATGTATATGCTGTTGGTATTTGGACGATCGATCTGCTTCCTGTGTTCCCTGAGGGGGAATGAAGAGGCAGAGAACACACTGGCAAAATTCTGTAAAATAAATGACCCGTCTAGAACACACAAAGGGACAAATGAAAGAAAGGATCCGCCATGTTGGGGAAGAAAAAAAAAAAAAAAAAAGAGTGACACTAAGTGGTTAAGTGTATGTCAGAAGACGGTGAGAGAAGTGCAAACAAAACAGGTTTTAAGAATCACCCATTACAAATTATGGATCGGACATTCAATTTCAAAGCACAGCTCAATCAGATTTAGACAATTTCAGAGGTGACAATAAACCTCAAAATTAACTGTCAACTTACCCCACTAAGTTCTTTTCTATGTTAAAAGGTATTTTCTTTCTGAAAAAAAACAGGTAGGTATGCTACATTTTTCTACAGTTACTTTATTATAACTTCATATTATATAAATGTATATACCATATACATTGTAACTGTCTGAGGAAATATTTTTGAAACATTAAAAAAGCTAAACGCTAACTGGACAGTTGTTTCAATAAAAAGCTAAAAAGGGAAGCCCACCATATTCCGTCTACCATAACCTGAGAAAGTATGTTCCACTTAAAAAGTAGATTAATGTACATCATGGAAAACTTAGAGACGGAGCACAACCCAACTTCAAGAGCAGTCTTTATACAGTGTTACACAAGAGTCAGGCCATTTCAGTATCACTACACTTCACCGTCATGTTCGGTACAGAACAACAAGAAGAATATGGTACAGAACGTTTGCTTACCTTAGGTTCTGCGGAGCCTCCCCGAATAAGCTGCAGATTTCCCGGATTTGCTTCAGTGCAGGAATCACCCATTTGTCATTGGTTCTCAGCTCTTCAATGAAGCGATCTATCCACTGGATTTTCTGTGTGTCTCTGTCCTACAGTTAAAGAAAATCCTATATTTTAAATCTTGTCACAGAGCACATGCTATAGAGCAGAGGTTACTAACAGGTGGACCGCGATCCGGGTCCGGACCCAGAAGCCGTCCCATACGATCCTGGACCGATAGCCAAAACCAGAAAATTATTATTTAAAACCTGACAAGGCACTTCTATTTTAACCGGCATTTGTAGTCTTTTCGGTAGTGATTTAGTAGTAGAATCGCTGTTTCCCACGCCAATGAACAGCAAATGCCTTTGAACGCCAAGCAAGACGCAGTTTGGCATATGCAGCCCTTTGTTTGCGCTAATGTGCCATTAGTGTTAATAACAGAAGCGAAGCTAACAGTCGCAACCAAAACGCCGTAATGTTCCTAAGGAAGTGGTTGATCTGTCCTGAAATCCTACAGCTGAAAAGTTTTCAAATACAGTATGTATTATATAGCATGTTGGATTAACAGACGTAGTTTATTGGTGATTTCATGTTCGTTGAAGTTTCAGCTTTTTAACAACTGTATAAATTAATATTTGTTGTATAAATCAACTGAAGCGAAACAAAAAATGTACGTTTTCAGGGTTGCCAAATCTCATGTACCTGGCATGAACTCATGTTTTCAGACTCTTACGGCAAATCAATATTATTCCATTATAAACCTAAAATTATCGGCGTCAAGTGTATTTACACAGTTAAATACCTGAAACAGTCAGGTATTGATTACATGCAATGTTTATACAACTAATAAGCTACTCAAATATATATCACACTAAATAGTTAGACATTATGATCTTCCAGACTTTTGCTTCAAGAAATTTTCTCTAACTATCTGTAAATTTTTGTTGAATACCCCTGCTATAGAGTAATGATAAAAGAATTAAGCGTAATCAGGTGCAACCTGGAGTTATCAAAGAAAAAACAAAAACTAAAATTAGAAGAAAACATTTTACTCAAAAACAAAACACAAAAATTACAAACAAAAGAAAATATTTCTTCCAAACTGAACTAGAACAATAAAAACAAACATCAAATACTATTTGTCTAAAGTAATCAATTATCTTCAATTACCATTAATAAAACCTGCATGTTTTGACCATTTTCAGGACATTAGTATACTGTGTATTCATACAGAAAGCCTCCCTATATCAGTCTATCCCTAGAAAGAAAATGACCAAAAATTGAACTGAAACTAAATGTAAAAATATATTGCCAATATCTCTAAAATAAAAATGAAAAAAAACACTGGAAAAACTAAAATGGATTTCAATTGAAAATGTAAAATAATGTACATTTAAAAAAAGTATACTATAATACTATCCTAAACTATACTATACTATAGTACACTACCATTCTGTTGCAAGTTCAATGTATAATATTTTAAATAAATGTAAATATAAAACTAGGCCAAGTGTTAGCAGGACATACTTGTGAGCAGCTGTAATCCAGGATCTTGATGTGGGCACTCAGGGCCAGGTCCATGATGTCCACAGGAACATCGTCACTGTGGGCCAGGTTCCACAGTAAGTTTAACACTTTGTGGGCCATCACCCCATCTTTATCATCCTCAGCAAGGCGACGTATCAGCTCCAGCAACTTCTCTCGCTGCTTTTTGCTGGCATTTGTCCAACTTGCCTAACATGAAAAGGGCCGACGAAGGAAGAAAAGAAAAAAAGTTAAGATCAAAAACAAACTGTGAATTAATCAATTTTTGAATTAAGAATTAATTTTTACCTTGAAACAGTCAAAGAGATGATCAAGCTGCTCGGGAGAAAAATCCCAGGCCAGCTTTGCCAGGAGATCATGCATATTCTTCACAATAGCTTCGTGCTTTCCAGCCTAAATGAAGAGGAAAACGGACACCACTACCAATAAGCTTTGTACAACAGAAAGCAACACTTGGTTTTACAAGGCAGCTCAGGCTGACATTCTAAGATATGCTCTAGAAGTCAGAATGCTGTACTATTTTAACACTAATGAAAAAAAATGGACTTGATGACGCCTAAGATGTCCAAGACAGGCCAATAACTGATGTTATACACCATTGGAACTTGTATCCTAACCCTGAGACATAATAAAGGCAATGGAAAAGGTCATGAAGATTCCATGTTGCACCTGAGCTGCCCAGATGTTGTCCAGGTCTTGGAGTGTCAAAGCCTTCTCCTTAATGACAAAGCGGAGGATCTTCTCCAGTTTCTCCACATACTGTGGCTGGTGGAGGCTGTCTCTGAGCACAATGGACAGGATGTGGTTCTGTTGGATCCATTCCTATGAGAGAAGAACCACCAGCCCTCAAACCCTCAGCAAAAGAAGGTGGACACTGCTCAGGAAAGACCAGCACTACCATCACAGAAACAACATCTGATCTACGAGAATCAAGCCAGAGACTGGAAGCCTAACAAACATACTGCCATGCGTTCAGCCGTGAGCCACTCCTCTTCTTCAGGACTGCCGTGCCGGTGGGTGTAATAGGAAACACTCGATATCACCTTGTTGACTTCATTTAGTGCGTTCATTTTGCCATTGAAGGAAGAAATTTGCAATAACCTGTGGTATGCAAAAAAATATATATATTCACATGGGCCACCTGTAACAATCACAGATTACTATAAAAGTTTTTTTAATTTTTTTTTTTTAAAGTCTCACCTAAGAATCATTTTTAACCTAAAAATCTCTAAATTTTTTACGGTCTCCTCTTGCCCCGGTACCCGTGAAGCGAGGTTCTTCAACGACTTGATTATCATTGACAATGCATCGTTTTTGGCTTCGTTCTTGGCTTCCTTTTTCAACTCCTCATCGGTGAGGTTTTCTAGAAACTGTGGAACCATTTCTATAACTGGAAGAAAGTACTTCTTCAGCGTGTGCAACGTAAGAAACTCATAACACTGCCCGAAAGGCCTGTCAAAATAAACAAAACAGGAAAAGCTGGCTGAGTACTGGATTCAAGAAATGATGTAACCCAAAGGTCTGAATGAAGCTGGGCCTGAGGCACACTCTCCCATGGATGGACTTACTTAATAAGCGCTGCGATGACCTGAACATTCAAGGCTTGGCCGCTCATAAAGCGATCATGCAGTGTTTGAAACCCGTTTAACGTGCCAAATTTGTTTATTAAATCCACCAGCCAGCCCTGTGAGAGGAAAGAGAGATCATCTGTGGTGAACAGAGGCACAACTGCATCATGGTTTCAGATCACTCGACAACAACAAATAAGTGACACTGGAAAGAACACAAAGCTCACATTGATACCAACAAAACATTTCCTTGGTTTAAGTATAGAATGTACACTCACAACTTTTATTCCCAGTTCTTTGAAATCTACATCAGGTTTCTTAGCGGAAGAACTGGTTAAGACCAGGAACCCACTAGATGGATACCATGGAGAAAAATACCTTGGGAGAGCGTGGGTCTGGTGGACGGGCGCAGAGCTCATCCTCAGCCAGCTGCACCCCTGCTGGCACAGTCTCAGAGGGTCGTGTGCCATTGTAGATGTGGAACTTGCAGTGGGGGTTCAATGCCATGGCCAGCAGCTCAAGCAGAGGGAACCAGTCCTGAGAGAGCTTGGCCACACAAAGCTCCACCAGGCGGTGAGTGTTGTTTATAATACACCTCTGTCGGTCAAGAGGAACCGAACAAGTCAACCACCAAACAGCCTACTCTCCTCTCTAAACAACTTGGCAAGTGATTGGTAAACCCTAACCATTCCGTGTTGCATTTAAAAGAAGACTTCAAAAAAACAAAAGTGCTTTATTTATAAAAATAAAAAATGTACTGACAAAATGTCTACACTGTACTCACATGAATCTCAAATTTCCAGCCGCTCACTGCCTCGTCGGTGAGAATTTTCGTGAAGGAAATTGTCAAGCCATCCCGAAAAAACCTCTGACATGCTTCACACTTGACATCCAGTCCTTGAAAGTAAAACAAAAGTTAAGCCCATCAATGCCAAGGTACACAGTACACAAACTAATCACTTGAGAAGCATTCATTTAATGTTAAAACAAAACATCTTCAAAATGCTCGAATCACCTTGTCTAAATCTTTAAGCACAGAAAGAGCAATGAGGCTCACAAATTGCTCTACACGATCTTGCCCTGGACCATTTGTACTGCTTAATGTTCGGCGTGTAAGTTATTTAACGTGGCAGAACTACAGTTACAGGAATAAATGAAGCCAATGCAGACAGATTGCAGCAGTCCATGATTATAATGTGAATGTGTCATTGAAGTTATTCTTTTTAATAAGAGGAGAAGAATGTGATTCATCAGGGAAATGAAGAAACATTTCACTGGCTTCAAGGAAAGGAAAACCTACCTTTTTTACAGAGATCTATAGCAGCCTCAAGAAGAACCTCCAACTCGCCCTTTGGTAAAACTGGAACCACCCAGCGAGGCCTACAAGCCGAAAGAACGTGCCAATGAACACAAATACGCACATGATGGAGATGCAAACTGTACAGAGGGGAACAGTGGTGGGTCGGAACGCACCGGTTGATCATGTCATCTAGCTTGGCCAGGTCCGTGTGGGGGAAGGCAGGTTCCTCCTCTTCTGCTTGCGGGGGGGAGTCCCCTTGACCCTGCTCATCTGGAGGGCTCATGGGAGAGTTCTCATTCGAGGAGCTGGGGGACGATGTCTAAAACAGATGCACAAGCATCACTCGGACTAAATCAGAACCCCGCATCGTACAAGAAGCTTCAGCCATTGCCTGAATTCAGGCTGTGTTTAAGATTAGCATTGCTATTATATATTGATAATCGGTTCCTCCAAGAAGCTATGGGAGCTTGTCAATGTCTTTCAGATATGTACAATAATGTCTGCATTATCTCCTGCAGGCATCTCTCAAGCCTCAAGAACATACAATACTGTTCATATTAATCCTCAGCTCAGCACCAGGGACGGGGGTTGTTTGACGACCGGTGTCAGTTGTCGCCGACGTGTAGGGCAGACATGGGGGCAAATAGAACAGAAGAAGAGAGGGGAAGCGACGCGGAGGCGTGTAGAGACATACCGCATCCCCCCTCCCCACGCCATTTAGGGTGACCTACATAGTCAGCTTGTGTCTCACGTTGGTGCATAATGCATCTCGCTTTTGCTTATTCCTCTATTTCATCATGAGTTGGGTGTGACAGCAAGCATGCAGTGTTTCCCACAGAGGCAGAGCAGTAAAGGACAGGTCTTTTGTTAAGTCATAAATCAAAAAAAGACAACTTTCCATAACCACCTACAACCCATGAAAAACTTCTGTATATATGCAATTACTTCAGCCTGCAGTTCTGTGGGGGGAATCACTTATATCAGACCTTATCACTTACATATTTTTATAATATGTAATACGTTATTTTCTTTCCAGACCCTAACTGATGGGTGGATTCAAGAAATCCTTTGGAAACTATATTACGAATTATTAGTATACAGTTTTATGATCCGTTTGTATGAATTTCCAAAGCTACCAGTCATCATTTGCTGCATGTATTTCACAAATAACGGCTAAAATCGTTTACATTTGCCACACAAACATTAACAAAGGAGATGCCAAAAGATCCAGCTTATTCGGTCAGGTGTATAGGCTCTTTCCCACTGAAGTTCAGGAACCTGATTCCTGGTTCCGAGTTCTCGGGCTGTCCCAACCGGGAAACTTTCGTGTGTTGCTTTCACATTGCACTGCAGGGACTATGATATTCATTACTGCATTAAATGTAGTTGAGGTTCAAAAATAATTCCATCTGTTCAATTTGTGCTCCGCTTCCTATATTGCTTTACGACACACTTCTGCATAACTTCCAAGTTAGTGCCAGTGCTTGTGATCAACCAAGTATCTATAAACCCCACCCCAACAGTTTGCAGTCAAACAGAAAGTACCTAGTCTGGAGCAGAAATTTTAAAAAGATTGCGGAACAACTACCTCTGAGGAACTATAATTAGGCCGAGGTCCTGCGATGGGAACATAACAGAAGTTCCTAGTACCAAAAAAAAAAAAAGTCCTGCTTTGAGAGAAATGGCCCTGTTGTGAGAAAGCTGATCTATCCATCCATCATCTTCCGCTTGGTCCGGGATCGGGTCGCGGGGGCAGTAGTCTCAGCAGGGAGGCCCAGACTTCCCTCTCCCCGGCCACTTCATCCAGCTCCTCTGG
>JAODJX010000037.1:15830115-15840656 GCA_026776945.1 Isichthys henryi
CGGGTACTCCGGTTTCCCCCCACAGTCCAAAAACATGCTGAGGCTAATTGGGGTTGCTAAATTGCCCGTAGGTGTGCGTGCGTGAGTGACTGGTGTGTGAGTGTGACAGGGTTGTTCCCTGCCTCGTGCCCATTGCTTCCGGAATAGGCTCCGGACCCCCCGCGACCCAGTATGGATAAGCGGTTCGGAAAATGGATGGATGGATGGAGTTTTCCTCGCTTGCTAAGAAGTTGAGAGAGGCGTGGAAAAGCGGCGGGAGGGAGTCAACATCCGGGTCCTCCGCGTTGTCACGCGCCTAATCACTTCCGGTAGCGGCTCAACGATGGCGCTCGTGTAGTCTTGGCGATTCTTCCCCTATGTTAAGCTGTTTGTTGAATGCCTGCCGGCTTTTCCATGGGGTGAAAACGCCCGTATCGTTTTAAGACCACTGGGACGTAGCGTGAAGTGCACCGGTCCCCAGGCAAAGCGATTCTAGCACCCTGCAAGCTTCTCGTTTATTCTGCATCACTTTGTAGCGCTGATTGTGTAGATAGACCTTTGATTTAACTGGTCCGGTAAAATGGCTCCTGTTCAAATCGGTCCGGATGGGCAGCTGGTCCCGGCTGGGGGACCAAGTTCAATATCCCAGCCCCTGGGGGCACACGGTGTACGGCTCAGTTTACTGATTGAATTCCTTCTGCAGAGAACGTATCACGACATCACCCTCCTGGCTGACCTGTGAGTGTGATGCTGTCTTCATCTTGTGCTGCATGTACCGATTTTTTATTTTCGAGTTTGGTAGTTCTTCTTAAACAAGTGAAGTACAAATGCTTGTACTATCGAACTGAAATGGTGTTGGTATTACAACGGTAATCATTTGTGTTAATGAGTTTTTACTTTGAATCGCACGTAAGCGTCAGATTCCACTTAAGTGATGTGGTTTTGCAGCAGTTATGCGTGTGATTCCAGGTTGCAAGCAGCAGGCTGCTAAGTTATTGAATGAATCGTTCGGATACTGTACATTAGGTCTGCAGTGTAGGTGTTCTTTTGGGTTCTTGGTTAAGCATGCATGATACGGTGAATGTTCAGCCCCGTATGTTCACGTGACTTTCACCGACTGTCACACTAGCTGAAAGATCAGATTTTTTTCTACAGTTTTATTATTTTTATGCTCAAATGTATAGTCTGAAATTTCGAATATATGCTACTGACATTTACCTCTTTGCCTTAGGCTCCCAAGGAAGACTGATATGGAAAGGTAAAATGTTTCTTCCCCTTCCACTCTGTAAACAGTTTGCCTTTCTTATTTCTTCTCATCAATCACTTTGATAATTGTGCGTCATAAATATTTCTTCTTACAGGAAAATTGAAATTGTGCAGTTTGCCAGCCGAACCCGCCAGCTCTTTGTTCGTTTGTTGGCCCTTGTGAAGTGGGCAGGGAATGCCGGAAAGGTTGAGAAATGTGCGGTACGTCAGCTGTGCCTTTGTGGGCTGGACAGTTTTGTTGCTTCACAACAGTAGTGCTCATCAGAGACGCCTAAATCCTTTGACTGCTGAGTCACCACAACTGAGGACTTTATAGTAGATTCCCCAAGAGAGTGCAAGACTCTAATAAGACTGAATTTGTGTCATAGGGTCATTCTGGCTCAACTCAACAAATGGTTCATGCTCGACCATCTCAGAATTGAACCGCTCTGTGGAAGTTTGCCCCTGGGCCATATTAAATTTCTCTGGCCTAGCTCATATAGTTTAGGAGTTACACTGGCTTGAAATTCAATGAGATTTATCCTTTGTTTGCAAAAATGCTTGGTCTGCCATTTTCAGATGCCTGTATCTTTGCAATAGTTACACGTAGGTGCCTGAAAAAATGTGGATATACAAGTCTTTGGCCTATTTCCAAATATGTATTTATTTAGCTTGTAGCACGTACCGAACTTAAAATAAAGGAATTCTATCTCTGATCTGTCAAGAGGCCCAGAATCTCAAGGGGTAGTAAAAGTATTGTCACTTTCATTGTGTCATTTGAAAGTCCTAGGTTCCCTTTATAATATACAAAAAAATTAGAAAGGTATTTTCTATTTTAAAGATTTTATTGAGCTTCTAGTTGTCAGGACAACCCTTTCACCAGAAAACCTTTCTTGTTTGTATCTTTGGACAGATGATCTCCAACTTCCTGGATCAGCAGGCCTTCTTGTTTGTGGACACAGCTGACCGACTGGCCTCCCTGGCAAGGGACGCCTTGGTGCACGCTCGTCTGCCCAGCTTCGCCATCCCATTCGCTGTCGATGTTTTAACCACTGGCTCCTATCCACGTCTGCCCACATGCATCCGGGTGAGACTGCTGCAGTCATTGCTGCATGGCATCTGACGGGGATCGCTATGTAGATCGTGGCCAAACACGTCGGGGTTTCTGCCTGGCGATATTGCACCTTCCCAAGTAAATGTAACGACAGACAGAACTTCAGTACTGGATCATAGTTTTTAAGTTACTAGACTTTGCATTATTGTTAAGCTGTTATTTTAGGCTTCTGGAGGTGAATAAAGATGGAGATGGAGATATGGAACAGAATTACGCCCTTTGCCAAAATCATTTCTAACCTTTTTGCTCAGTGATTCAAGTGCAGATATGTAGAACACAACATGATTATTCTCCAGGCTTGCAGATATTTATTGTGTATGTGAACATACTAGCTGATAGTTCCAGGTTACCCTGCAGTTCACTTCCATTGGTATCTGGGAGGGACTGGGTTCAGAAACGCTGGTGTAAGCTAGCTTAGTCCTGCTTCATTGCACAGCCTGATGCCATTGGTCGCTCACCGTTTCACGTGTTGAGAATGTTCATATCGGATGCACTGGTCATCTTGTGTTGAATGCTTCTTTTACCCATCATGGGACTTGTGTGCAGGATAAGATCATTCCCCCAGATCCCATCACTAAGCTGGAGAAGCAGGCCACCCTGCACCAGCTGAACCAGATCCTGCGTCACCGTCTGGTCACCACAGACCTGCCCCCGCAGCTGGCCAACCTGACAGTGGGTGAGCTCAGCCTCCCTTGAACCCCTCAGTCTTTCATTGATTCTCATGGACTTTTCTGGAGATACCTCAACTCTCAAGCAATCTCTGCCATGGTTTCTCAGTTCTGCTTACATATTATTGTTAACCTTTGATATCGGTATTACAGTTGTGTGCCATGACTAATGTGCCTTTTGTTTGCACAGCTGTTACTTACTTTCAGTGTATATTCAGAAGATTCCCATTTTATCTCATCGAGTTCCCTGACCTTTTAGAGTATATCGACGTTCATTGCAGGTGTTTTGAATTAGAATTTTTTCAAATTTGTATAGACATTAACACCCTTAATAATCTTCCCATTTCAAAGCCAACGGGCGAGTGAAATTCCGAGTTGAGGGCGAGTTTGAAGCCACGCTAACTGTGATGGGGGATGATCCAGACATTCCCTGGAGGCTCCTGAAGCTGCAGATTCTCGTTGAAGACAAAGAAACAGGAGGTGAGTCTAACATATGCTTAGTTTAAGAACATCACTCCTGATCTTCATAACCTTCTGCAAGTCAGTCCCTCATTGTCTGAAATTCTGCTGAAACTGGATGTATCAACGCGTCCCAAGCAGTAATCCTACCTAAGAATGATCATGTTGCAGTAATACTGATCTTCTCCCCCTTTGCTTGAGACCGCGATACCAGGCTGTAGACCAGCCTCATTACACCCATGGATAGGCGGCTCTGTTCCAGCAGTATATTTGCTTTCATTTTAAGGGATGCTTCTGCAGCATACAGGTCTATGATTATATGGCAGTTATTGGCCCAGGGGAATTTTATCGATGTTAGACACCCTCTGCCATTTAAAAAAGAAATTCAGTGTTAAAAAGTCATTTTCCCTCTGAGAAATTAGAAAATAGTCAACCCATGTTGCCTGGTTTAACTCTAATTCTTTGTGTGTGTATAGATGCCTCTGCGTTTCATTACATACACATTTGCTGCATAAGTCCTGCGTCCCACCTTCTGTTTTTTCTGAGCTAATATTGCCGACCCCCGAATGCAGATGGCCGGGCCTTGGTACACAGCATGCAGGTGCACTACATCCACGAGCTGGTACAGTCTCGCCTCTTCGCTGACGAGAAACCCCTGCAGGACATGTTCAACTGCCTGCGTATCCTTTATAAACCTGCAAGGCGATGAGGGCGTCTTTGCGTTTGAAGAATAAGCCACCAAAATAACTCCAAATGTCAAAGCAATTGGTTTTAACGTATTTCGTGACCTGTGTGCCACTTTGTAACCTTGCATGAATTGGCTGCCCCCAGAACCCCCCCCCCCCACCATGATGTCATTGTGATAGTTCAGATGAATTAAACAACTAAAAGATTCGCATTTCATAGTGAAAGGTGAAATTAAACGGTGCAGTGTTCTTTTGCTTGTTGATTTCTTGATGTAGTGTGTACCAGCGGGTCAAAACTGAGAAGGCGTGAACAATTTCAAATCATTATCTTTAACGGTTTGTGCAATATGACTTTCAGGATACCCACTGGACCTGCTGAGTGGGGACCTCACTTTCATTTCCAGGGCAGGTTTCTGCCTTTGTGGGGGGATTGTGTTTCAAGCTTTATTTTGCTACGTAGTGAAGTGGGTTTTTTGTAGGCGTCTATGAAAAACATTGAGAGTGAAAACCACTTAAATCTATAACAACTGAGCATACTTTGGCAAAAGTTATGAAATATCCTTTATTTTTGGGGAAAAAACTTACTTAAATGTGACATTTATGGATATTTCTGGTAATAAGTTGAATCTAAAGTGGCTTACTTCTTTCTTTCCTCCACTCGGTGTTCTTACCTGCTGCGTGGCTTTGCTCCCGGGCCGGCCATGAAAATGCCTGTCCTTAACCTGACCCGTCAGACTCTTTCTGCCTGACCCTGCAGTTGGAGGTGCTCCACTCGCAGACGCTGACGCTGGTGCGCGAACGCTGGGGTGACCTCGTCCAGGTGGAGCGCTACCTCCCAGCAAGATGTTTGACCCTGGCAGTCTGGAAGTCAGTCCGTTATGATGATATACGCAATTTGTCAATATGTGTGTCACAACTTGGTTATATATGCGGTGTGTTGATCCGGTTGGATATACATGGTTGGCTCTTGTATCATACTCCATATGTGGCTCTTCTGTATGCAGTCAGCAGGTCCTGGGCCGAAAGACAGGCTCTGCCTCTGTTCACAAGGTCAACATCAAAGTCGATGAGACGGACAGCTCCAAGCCATTGCAGATATCCCATGATCCTCCACTGCCTTCATGCGACCGTAAACTAATGGACAGAGCCTTGCGGGTATCCTATCCATACTTATGTCTTTTAAGAGTACAATTTTTGGTTGTTCTAGTTTCAGTGGTCTGTATATTTACACGATTGTTAACAGCTCATGTTATTGTGATTGTTTGCTTTCGTCTTCCTCTAGATCGACCATCTGTCAGTAGAGAAGCTGTTGATTGACAGTGTTCATGCACGCTCCCACCAAAAACTTCAAGAGCTCAAAGCCATACTCAAGACCTATAACCCCAACGATAACTGTGAGTTATTCTATGATTTAGTATAGTCTTACAGTATACTACTTTATCCCAGTTTTTTTTTCTCCTTATGAAAATCGCATGTTTAGAGCATTAAAATGTGTATAAGGTTAATTCAAGTATTTCCATAAATTAACTTTTGGCCAAGCTAAAGCGGGACTGGGCAGTTAATCAAATTTTAATTTCAGTTGCGATTTTGGCTTTCAACAATTATCGAACCAAAATAATCCAGATAAAATTGCTATTGTGCCGCATTTCATTTCACAGTGAGGCTCCCGATTTTGTTTTGTGTTACGAATCCTGCTCCCCAGTTCCAGCCCCCTTTTCTTTGTTTTTCAGTAAATTTAGAGTTCAGGGAAATCTACTGTTAAATAGCATAAATGCATGATATTTCCAAATTTGATTAGTAATTGTCTCCTGAGTATTGACCAAAATAATCATGATTTTGAATTTTGCAATAATTGAGAAGCAGACATCACAGACAAGGGCGATTAATCGACATTCCATTTTTAGCCCCTCCTGTTAGAAGATCTCTAATATACAAGTGTCTGGTTTGTTTGTGAGAATCTATTCTGTCTAAAGCCTTTATAGAGACTGCTCTCCCTACCCTGGTCATCCCCATCCTGGAGCCCTGTGGTCGCTCGGAGTGTCTCCACATCTTTGTTGATTTGCATTCTGGAATGTTCCAGCCAATGCTGTATGGAACTGGTAAGAAGAAGAGTAACAGAGTAGGGGCTCAGGGAGAAACCAAGTCCTGTCAGAGTGCTTCTTTTTGTGAAACATTTAGTGCAGGAATCTGGTCTAGTTCTGGGTGGATCAAAACTCCCATCCAGATGCTTAGGATTAGTGAAGATCACCTTGATGTTTTGCCTTTACATTTGACTCCTTCTAGATCAGTCCATGTTGGATGACATCGAAAAGTCTATAAACGATGACATGAAGCGCATCATCTCTTGGCTCCAGCAGCTTAAGTAAGAGTGGCTCCCATCCTGTATGCATCCATGGCATGAAAGCAACATGTCAGTCTCAGCAGCTGGATTGTTTTTCTGAAATAATCGGGGTGTTTTCTGATTTTTGTGGGATTTGTTTTTGCTGCTGCCATGCATGTCCTGATAAATATTAGTCTGGAGATCCCAATTAACAAAAGAGAGGTTGTCTGGTGGGACACTCAGTTTGCAATGATCTTTGATCCATTTTGAGATTTTATATAATGGCACAGTATATAGTCTATATCAGCTTTCTCTCGTCAGGTGTGCTTTTCTCTGTGTTTGATTTTGTATGAAAAGCGGTTGTTTTTGAATGGTTGAGTTTCTTATGATGTGTATGATAATGGGACCTCTGACTCACAGGTTCTGGTTGGGAGAGCGGAGGTGCCGGCAGTCGGTGAAGCACCTCCCCACGGTGTGCAGTGACTCCCTGCTGCTGGCTAACGCCGACTCCCACCCTGCCGGCAGCCTTTCCAAGCACCGCCTCTTCATCAAGCTCACTCGCCTCCCGCAGTACTACATAGTAAGTGCTGCTTTCGCTTACTCTTCGGTAGGATGATGATCAAGATCTGGACATACGATATATATAATGTCAGGAGGTCTCACAGGAGGTGTTTCCAAATCCGGTCCTCGGAGACCCACATTCGGTCCACGTTTTTGCTCCCGAAAGTGAGCTGAGATGGAACAAAAACATGGACTGTCTGTGGTTCCCCGAGGACTGGATTGGGAAACACTGAGCCAGAAGATTTTGTTGAGTAAACTGAACTCCATTTTCAGAGGACCAATGTTTTAGTAACCTCTTTCAGTATATAAAAACTGAAATTTAATAGGACCAAATGCAATTCTTTTTTATGGAAAACTTGAACTGTGTATTTCTGTTATAATCATATAGCCTCTCCACATCTTTGTGGCACTGCATTCCAGAATGTTCCAGTGCTATATGTTTAGAGTACATGCTGCCACCTCGATTCAGCAGCATTGTTGAAACACTAACGGTTTAATCTGAGCACTTATGACCACCCCATTGTGCATCTGCTGGGGCATTGCAGGTGGTGGAGATGTTTGAAGTTCCTGGCTGCCCCACTGAGTTGGAGTACAAGTACTCCTTCCTGTCTGTCAGCCAGCTGGATTCTGAGGATGGTCCACCCAGAGCTCAGTTGCTTCAGTGGTTTAAGTCCAACTTGGAGGACCTGGTGCTAGACTGGGGCGCCAGGTCAGGTGCCAAGAGGAAGGTAGGACATTTCCGCATTGTGGTGAAGGTGCATTGAAGAACTACAGGCAGGTTAACTTACATCGCGCAATTCGAACACAAGGCAAACCAAAGTGCTTTACAGAAGCAGAAGGATGCATTAGAATATAAGTCATTAAAATCACATTTAAAAGAATTAAAAAAACAAGTCAAAACAATTAGTTAACCAAAAAGAAGTTGCATTAGAGTGGCAATGTATGAGTAAACTGCTGATTTTAATTTATTGAAAAGCTACAGCAAACTGCACTGGCTCCTTTAGGCCTCTGTGTATTTTTGTGAAACTTGATTGTTAGCAGGTTTTAGTAAAAGTTACAGATTTATTTTACATTGCATTTTCGTGTGCGATTTCATAGCCTCTTTCCTTCACAAATATTGTTTGTGGCTACATCTCATTGAGCTTGGCTTTATAAATAAATATTCCATCTAGGCTGTTGTGGTCGTATTACAGAAACTTCCTAACTTGCAGAACTTATCTGTTTGGTAACCATGGTAACTAGGATTTTTTTTGGGGGGGGAAGTAATCACAAATGTACAGTTCCTAAATCATTTATCGTATCCTAACTTAAATTCGGATTTTCTTCTGTAATACCAAATTATGATAAATCCTGTTTTGTACTCTATCTTGACTTAAGATAGACAGACAGTTTCTGGAGCACGACCCATGAGCCCTGAGGCGTGAATAGTGAATGAAGAAGGATCAGTTTCCTTTTTACAGCACAGTGTCTCGCTCCTTTCCTTCTCGGCTTGGCTTCTGACAGCTCTCAGGGGACCGGTGTGCCATCGAGCCCAAGAAGCCCAAGAGATCGGGCGAGATGTGTGCCTTTAACAAGGTGGCGGCCCACCTGGTAGCCATGTGCGATTCCAACATGCCCTTCATCGGCCTGCGTTGTGAGGTGCCGTATTTAGCATGTCCAGGCCCTCAATCCTCATGAACCCTTACATGGTCAGGTTCCCCCTGAGCCTTCGTCTGAACTTCCTGCACTCTTCCTGTAGCTATCCAACATGGGGATCCCTCACCAGGGAGTGCAGATAGAAGGAGATGGCAGCGTACATGCTATTCGTATCCTAAGGTACGTGGATGACTTTTGTGTCTAATTCTATCATGAGGCAGTGGATCTGCCTCAGGCACAATATTGATGTTTGCTTCCTTCCTCTATCCTATCTGTGGCTCAGGATCCCTCCAAGCAAGGGGGTCAGTGAGGACACCAGCAAGGCCCTGGAGCGCACCTTGCTGGACTGTACTTTCCGGCTTCAGGGCCGCAACAACCGCACCTGGGTGGCGGAACTGGTCTTCTCCAACTGCCCCCTCAGTAGCACCTCCAGCAAGGAGCAGGGTTTGTAGTGGCATTGTGGCCTGAGTATTTTGGTTCTCCGTGCCCTATGAGCTGGCCTGTTCATGGCAGCAATGTGGGAAGCGCTTATTTATTCAGCATATCTGCATTAAAGTCTTTATGAGAATCAGCTTTATGATCTTAACTCTCAATGTGTCTCCAGTCTCCGTGCGCCATGTGTACCTGACCTATGAAAACCCACTTTCTGAGCCGGTTGGAGGCCGAAAGGTTGTGGAGATGTTCCTAAATGATTGGAATAGCATCAGTAAGCTGTGTGAGTGTGTGCTGGACCTGGCTCGATCTCTCTCAGGTGAGCATTCAAACCGCAAACGTATTACTTTAACTAAAGCAGACCGACCTTGTGCCTGTGTGTTTGCTTACTGCCTAACAGGCAGGCACATTCTCCACTTCCTTTCTGAAGAGTCGATGATTGTTTCAGGACACTGAATAGTGGGGCTGGGAAATGAATTAAAATTTCACATGCAGTTTTGGCTCCCAACGATTATCAAAACCAAATAATCGAGAGAAAAGAATCATTGTGCCACGTTTCGTTTCACAGTGATGCTCCCATTTTGTCCTGCGTTGTAAATTCAGCACATCCCCATTTCCAGCCTATTTTTATTTGTTTCTTAGTTGATTTATATTTAGAGTTCAAGGAAATCTACTGTTGAAAAGCTTTTTAAACTTCAATAAATGCATATGAGTCAGAGTCAAGTCAATGAGTAATCGTGTTAAATAATTGTGATCTCTGTATTGACCAAAATAGTCATGATTATGATTTTTTTTTGCCATAATTGAGCCACCCTATTGAATTAATAACATGCTCCACCATGTATTCTGAACATCTGCTTTTTCTGCCTATTTTCCCCTCAACAGACATGCCGTCTTATCTGAGCCTCTTCTCGGAGATCCGCTTGTATAATTACCGCAGGCTGGTCCTGTGTTACGGCAGCACGAAGGGCAGCTCGGTGAGTTACAGCGACGGCTCCGGGTCTCGGCCAAAGCAGTGAGCGGGGAGAGCTTTACAGCTGCTGTGCTGCGGGTCGCATCTCTTTGTTCTTCATGGGTGCAAAGAATTCCTGCCCTCTTTCCAGAAGTCCGCGCTGAGCGTTCCGTGCTGGCGTGAAATTTCACAAAGGCAGTTTTGTTTCGTCTTCATTCACAGAACACTGGTCTCCTTTTGGCAAAATTTGGCTTTGACACATGCATTCATTCTGTATGGCTATAGCAGTATAGTACAGCAGTATCCCCTCTCCTCATTTTGTGGTTTTGACATTGTACAGTGGTTATTCTTGTATGAGTTGCGGCCGTAGAGTAGACAAGTCTTGTATTTGTTTGTTGTGCAACGTACATGCACACCAGAGGAGGATGGTGAGTTTTAAAACGGGGGGGGGGGGGGGTGCACAGCCTGTGCAGTTGTCAGAAATTTAAAT
>JAODJX010000037.1:15840666-15868152 GCA_026776945.1 Isichthys henryi
GTTCTAGTGTTTTTTTTCTCTCTCCGCCGGCCGCCCTTCCCCCCCCCTCCGCCTCCGCCGGCCCCCCCCCCCCCCCGGCCCCCCGCCCCCCCCCCCCACGGCGTGGGCAGTTGGCAGTATTTTCCTTGTATTTTATTCAGTCAGCTGCTTACATGCAAGTTCTGCTCTCCTCCATCAAAGGTTTTCTTTAAAATGAAGTCGGAATCATTAGCTGCAGTGTCTGCCATGCTGCTGCAAAACCTGCAGCTCAGCTTGAACGCACGCAACTTGGTTAGCAAGCTAACTACCAGTCTAGTCTACTGAAAATCACTGAGCGTATAACAGATGATCGGACTCGGAGGTAACTATTTTTGTTTACGATGTTTACAGATGCCAGTGGCTAAAGATGACACACAGAACAATAAACTGTCACTCCGGGTTTTAGCCAAATGCTTCTGCTCCCCGGCATGTGACAGAATGAACGTGCACTGCGATCCAGCACTGCGATCCAGCACCCCAGACACCGCGTGAAAGTCACTGTTTTTGGTAGTTTGTCCTGTCTTGAGCAGAGAAGCATGCGAGTGTAAAATATCTGACTGCAAGTCTTTCAGTCCAATCAATGCTGACGAAGCAAAAACTAAGTATGAAGTGCCCATAGACTCGCAGTGAAGCACGGCATCCGGGCAGCCCCGAAATCACGTAATCAGTGCAAATTCTCCAGTAAGCTTTCGTCTATTCTCCATCTAGACAAAGCGTACAAGAATCTTCCGTAGACTTTCATTGAAGCGCTGCATCAGTGGGCTTTATTTATATTGGTTTCAAAGGGAAAATTAACGTCTATGCTGTCAAAGGCTACTTCCGTGGAATGATCAGTGCTGTGATTCAATTAGTAAGAAAGATTACACTTTTCGGCAATAAAATGAATTTACCTTGATACACTGGCTAATTCAATTTTTTTGACAGTTTTATGAGGGACATCTAGCTTCCCATCTAGTCTTGGAGCATATGTAAGGCCTGGAATTTTGGAAAGATCTTTATCCGTACATAGGCTCAGACGGTTTTTGTTTTGTGATCATTTGCATTACTCCCATAATTATATAGTGATATTAAAGGAAAACATTTATTATAATGGATTGAAGCATTTTAGAAATCATAAAGGTTGTTTTCATTAGCATAAGAAATGATGCTTTGATTTAAAATTGATGTCGAAGTATTTTCCGTGTTGATGTCGCCGACAGCGTCTACTAACCGTGGCAGCCCTAATCTGTTTGTACGGAATAAGTCATGAAAAGCATTTGTAACTTTGAGGGGCTTCACAAAACCATAGGCAGAGCTTCGATACCCAAAATGAGGAAGTTTGGAATGTGTGTGTTTCTTTTTTTCTGGAGTGGCTGAATGTGCCAAAATTATTAAATTGTCCAAGAAGTAACAAACAACCCTAGAATAACATTCATGAATTTTAGATAAGGGAGTTAAGTCTAGGGGGAAATAAGCTGAACAAAAATGGGAGATGTGGCGTGATCAGCAACTCGGAAACAACGCAAGGAGAATGTCAATGCTGCTGTTCATCCATCTGTCCATCTTCTAATTCTTTGTTCTGGTCAGGGTCATGGGGGGGGGGGGGGGGGCTGGAGTAAATCCCAGGCAGCATAGGGCCCCAAGCTGGGATACACCCTGGACAGGATGTGAATCCTGATCTCACTTTGTAAAACCAGCTTGCATATCTTTAAGAAATCGTAAAGTAGTTTTTTTGGGGAGATGACTGAAGTGTAGAACTGTTGTATCTGGCTACAATGAAGCACTGCATTTCACAGTAAGAATCTCTCACCAGCAGTTAAGTGTAGTGGTGATAGTGTCAGTGGGAAGCTTTGCTGTGGGACCTTGATGACTTTCCATGATGTCATCGGAGGGCCTGCGAGTTTTTCCGTTTTGCTGCTCTGTGGTTTTTAATTCTCACTACTTTTGACCTGATGCCGTGTCCCTCTAGGTGACGATCCAGTGGAATTCTGTCACCCGCCGGTTCCAGCTTTGCCTCGGCACAGTGGGGCCTAACTCTGGATGCAGCAACTGCCATAACATCATCCTCCACCAGCTGCAGGAGATGTTCAACAAGACTCCCAATGTTGTGCAGCTGCTCCAGGTAAGGTTTCTATTTATGTTCTATGTACTCTGGCATTTAATCTTTTAGGCTATGTACAAACGACACAAACAATTTTGGGCTTTCTATCTGTGTCAGGATTAGGGTTAGGGTTTTGTGGTCCTTTCCAGTGAAAGGCTGGATGACGGAACATCTTCCTATTGATGCTCAAAGGTCTTGCTTGTTCTTTGACTCCAGTGATCTCCCATCCTGCAGGTGCTCTTTGATACTCAAGCCCCATTAAATGCCATCAACAAGCTGCCCACAGTGCCCATGCTGGGACTAACTCAGAGGACCAACACAGCCTACCAGTGCTTCTCCATCCTTCCCCAGTCTCCGACACACATCCGCCTGGCCTTCCGCAATATGTACTGCATCGATATCTACTGCCGCAGCCGCGGTGTGGTGGCCATCCGCGACGGGGCCTACAGCCTGTTTGATAACACGAAAATCGTGGAGGGTTTCTATCCAGCACCAGGCCTTAAGGTGTGAACCCATTATCCTGTTCTATGATCATTAAATGGTCTCCAGTTAGTAGGTCTTGCTTTTGGGTATCCTTCTCCAGTTGCAGTCTTGGGTATATTGTATCAAGACTGGTATTGAAAAAGCTCTGTTTCAGGTAAGCTGTGTCCTTGCTCCTGATTGGCGTTTGTGAACCTCTCTTATCCTGCCGCCCTCTGCAGACGTTCCTCAACATGTTTGTGGACAGCAACCAGGATGCACGGCGGCGCTCGGTCAATGAGGACGACAACCCCCCGTCGCCTGTGGGGGTGGACATGATGGATTCCCTCATGTCCCAGCTTCAGCCCCAGCCGGTGATGGCCCCTGTTCGCACTGGACCTCATCTCGCCGTGTGGTCATGCTGGATAAGCTATCGCTAACTTTTATCTCCTTGATTTTCAGTTTGTCAAACAGCAGCCAGGAGGCAGCGTCTATGCTCCACTCACATCCCCTCCCACACCCTACCACCAGAATGTTGCCCCATCTCCCTCCATGATACCCACGCAATCCCCAGGCAAGATCAACAAGCTCGATTTTGTGATACATAGTAGAATTGCTGGGGCGTCTAATCGACAAACACTGTGATTGGTTTTTTTTTTTTTTTTTTTTTGTGAAGGTAATATCCATGCAGCCAACTCCCCTAGCGGTGCGTTGCGGGCTCCCTCTCCCTTTGGACCCACCCCATCTCCTTCTTCGCTGGGCATTTCCATGGGACAGACATCCAGCTTTGCCAGCCCACATGGTAGGCGCTCAGGGCCAGGACAGGGTGCCGGAACCTTCTTTTGTCATGAGCTTATTGACACTTCTTTTATCTTGTAGGAGCTTTGGACCCCAGCTCACCCTACACAATGGTCTCCCCCAGTCAGCGTGCGAGTACCTGGCCGGGGTCGCCGCAGGTGTCTGGCCCTTCTCCTGGTGCTCGTATCCATGGGATGTCACCTGGCAACCCCTCCCTCCACTCTCCTATCCCTGACGTTTCGCACTCGCCCCGCGCTGGACCCAGTAAGTCCTTCCTTTTGCTTGCTCAACTTGCCCCTCTTACCTTCTCCATTACGTCATGGGCTGATTCCTTCTGTGTCTCTCGGCAGGTTCCCAAACCATGCCCACCAACATGCCGCCGCCCCGCAAGCTCCCCCAGCGCTCCTGGGCGGCCTCCATCCCTACTGTTCTTACCCACAGTGCCTTGCACTTGCTGCTCCTGCCCTCGACCACGCCTTGCCTGGTGCCCGGGCTGGCCGGCAGCTACCTGTGCTCCCCGCTGGAGCGCTTCCTCGGCTCTGTCGTCATGAGGAGGCACCTGCAGAGGATCATCCAGCAGGAGAACGTAAGTTAGTTTGGGTTCACAGCACTTGTTAAAGAGCAGGCAATCGTATAATAAATAATCATGAACAGGATATTAAAGGAAATTGGTACAGGATTGTAGTCCTGTTTTATAATAATATTACGTGATTTAATACTTGATTGACAGTTAACTTGATTAACTTACTGCTTGCTCCAAACTCGTACCATGAGCATTATTTGAACTTTATTTGAACTGTCATCCATCTCTGGTCTTTTTCAGTATAACTTTCTGTTCCTTATTCATTTTGTATTATACTGTTATTTTTGAAGTTTTTATTGCTTTCATTGTTATGAAGGACTCGATCACCATTCATTTCACTTCGGCTTATAGTCCATTTACCTTGCATGTGATAAATAAAACCCTTGAACCTTGGATTTAAAAAAAAAACAAAAAAAACTATGATTTTTATGATAGGATAATAATTAGGAAAGCATATGGGTGCTTTTCTGCGTCAGCTTTTTCAGCGTTGCAGTTGCTGGATAACTCACTCTCAATTCTACACTCATCTCTTTATTCTTTCTTACTGTCCTGTCTTATTTACCCTTTCTGCTCTCCTACCCTCTCTTTGACAGTTTCTCTCTCTTTTTCAGGCCTACGTATGTCTTTCTAATGCATGATTCCTGTGGAGGTGTGTTAGACCAGTGATTTGAATTTTAGCATCACATAGATAGAGGTTAATGAGGTGGAATGCGAATAATACAAATCGACCAGTTTATCACGAGCACCCACAATTTCTGGCGCGTGATTTTTGTACATATGTGACCCGTCACCACGAAATGAGTCTTAAGTCGCACTGATAGAACTGCACCTATAAGACTCATTTTGTGGTGGTGGGTCACATACAACTCCTCTTTGTAAGCGGCCCTTAAGATCATCATGACAACTGGGTGATAGATATTTTTCTGAACTGCATTAGATTACGCGCAAAGGTTTTCCAACATGGTGCTTCCTGAAACATTAAACGAACAAATTTAATATCTTGCATAACCACGGCTAACTGATATGTTACACGCCCACACTGCTGTGTGCCCTTGCGGTGTGGTATGGTCATACTCTGAATTGGTCAAGTAATTATTAGTAGTGATGGCCAAATGAAGTTTCGTGAACCATTTGCTATATTTACATCATGAGCCATTTTCTGCATTGGCCCACTAGATGGTGCTGTTAGTTTGTTTTGGGGCATGCTTTAAGCTCTTTTTGGAATATAGAGCACCATCTAGTGGGGTCAGAAAGTATAGTAAATGGTTCATGAAGCTTCATTTAGCCATCACTAATTATTAAGCGCCGTCCTGCTTACGCTGCCCTGCTTGTCCCCCCAGCTCACTATAGTGAATTCGAATGAACCCGGCGTCATCATGTTCAAGACAGATGTCCTCAAGTGCAGGGTAGCGCTGAACCCCAAGACCTACCAGACCCTCCAGCTGAAGGTGACTCCTGAGAATGCAGGACCCTGGGCTTCGGAGGAGCTGCAGGTGCTGGAGAAGTTCTTTGAAACCAGGGTAAGGTGTCCCAATCTCTCACCTGTATCCAGTTATCGTGGCTGGGGTGTTGTACCTCTAGTATAGCTCTGTGGTTAATCTGCATTAGCATTTCCGCACCACAAAGAAGGAAGCGGAATGATGAACCTTAAAAAAGTGGAATTCAGGGTTGTGAACTGGCCAAGGAACTCTAAGCTTGGTTAGGGCTTAGGGCAAGATCTGCATTTAATGTGGCATGGCGTATTCCTGCAAGCCTTTGCCCCAATGCCCCTGGCTGTGGACCAGGTAGTGTCTGTACAGGAGTGGGCAAAAGGAAATCAAATGACACATGAAAAGGGCTTTAATTTCAATGTGACTTAATCATAATAGCAAACGCAGCTGCAAATGCGAGTCCCTTTAAGTCGAATGCCAGTGAGCCGTTTGTGTCGCCTGTGGATGGGGTCCAACACAGTTTTCAAAGGAACATCAGGCAGAAGAGTCGAAGTCTGAATTGCAGGTGCATCAGTCACAAAAACTGCTCAGTTGTTTAATCCATTGAGGGAAACATTCTGCGAAAAATGATGCTGAACACAAACTGGCAGGGAGGAATAGTCATTGCAAATTAAAGATCACCAACAGGGCTAGATGACACACGACATGGCGGTTACTAAACACCACAAAACTGCTGAGTCATTCTAGCTATACTGTAAGGGGTTGCATAGCGACCAAGGAAATACGATGTCATTTTACAGAACAAGGTACAAATACAAGTTGCCCATAGGTGTGTATGTGTGAGTGAATGGTGTGTGAGTGTGCCCTGCGATGGGCTGGCCCCCCATCCTGGGTTGTTCCCTGCCTCATGCCCATTGCTTCCGGGATGGGCTCCGGGACCCCCCGCGACCCAATAGGATAAGCGGTTTGGTGAATGGATGGATGGATGGAGGTACAAATACTCATGATCACAAAATGTGAAGCATCTTGAACAATTGGTTGAAGTAAAATGGCCACTATGTCCTCCTAAATCTGATATAAACGGCGCTGAATCTTCTGGTGGGCGGAATGCAAAGTCGATCCCCCCCGTCCTTCATCCCCCCAAGAACACGAGGCTTCTCTTCTTCATACAGTTCTCTATCCCACTGCACACTGATTAGTATTTGAATGACAGGGATCCCATAAGGACTAAAGCAGTCATGAAGGCAGTTAGTGGTCCTGCTCCTTTTCGGTGTGTTTGCTGTTTTGTCTGCCACCTTAATCTTCAAGGGGCAGGCAGCCAACCGCTACTCTGTTTACATACTTTCTGTGGATTTTGAGGTTGGATCTTGTTCCCAAACATACACCCGACACTGAAGGCACAAGGAACAGGGTGGAAGGAAAGAATGTGACACAGAAATCGGAATACAAGAGTGTTCTTTTTGACCTACAACATTATAGTTTCTTGAGCGATGTGTGCAAGCGGGTCCTCGCAATCGACATGTCCCTCTTTAGGAATCTCCCATCGTTCTTTGCTTTTACAGAATAATTTTAATCTGCTCTGAGGTTCTGAGGACATTTGATTCGTTTTCCGTGCTCCTTATGTGCAATGGTGCCTCTGTCTGACCTTCTGTAAGATCTTCAATGCAGTATATGTAGCTTGAATATGGGATCACGGAGGCCTAGTTTGCGGTCCTGGTTAACAGGGGCTGATTTTATTTCAGAATGTTTTCAAAATGGTTTAGACAGACCCAGAGTATATGTTTATGTCCTTTGTCTTTTACGTTGAATATGTCTTTTTTGCTGTAGGGTTTCTCAACCCAGTCCTCAAGGACCACATTGCCTGGGAATTGGGAGAGAGCAAAAACACGGACCGTCTGATGGTCCCTGAGGACTGGGTTGAGAAACCCTGCTCTACAGTGTATTTCAAAGTCCTTTGCCCTCTTTAGGTTGCAGGACCACCCTTTAAGTACAACACCCTAAATGCCTTTACCAAGTTGCTGGGGGCCCCCACCAACATCCTCAGGGACTGTGTACGCATCATGAAGCTGGAGCTGGTGAGTGGGGGCGTGGCTCTCGCAGCAGCGCTCAGTGTTTTACCCTCTCGGCCCGTGGACCAGCGTGTCACTGCTTCGATCTCTGTTTTGGTCCAGTTTCCAGAGCAGGCTGCCCAGCTCAAGTGGAATGTGCAGTTCTGCCTGACCATCCCCCCCAGTGCGCCTCCTATTGCCCCCCCTGGCACCATCGCTGTGGTTCTGAAATCCAAAATGCTGTTTTTCGTAAGTTTTTTGCGTTCTGTATGGTAACTTCACTTTTAAGCCCCGACCTTTGGTTTCTCCTCCACTTTTGATATGATTCCGCAACGAGGCATTTGCTTGGCCTTTGTTATAGAGGTGGATCAACATCCCCCTCAGATCCGTGTGTCTCTGCCTGTTTCTTCGCCATTGCTGCTGATGCTGCTACTCAGGATAATTAATCATCTTGTCCAGTTGAACATTTATGCACATACATGTGTATGTTCATGTATGATCTGTATGGCTGTTGTGTGTACGCATGCAGACCGGTATTGATTCTAAATATTTTACTTTGATATGAATGATGAGTGGGTGCTTTTTTTCCTAGTTTTTAATTTCAATTTCTTTGGTCTCAACTTCATCACAAATTGCACAGTGACCCCAGAGAAATGATATTTTGTGGTACGCAAATGTTTGCACACATGCAGAAAGTAAAAATCCAGACCGGGACTTTACTTCAACCAGCCTGTTGAGTATTAGGAGTCAGTCACAGAGGACTCAACTGCTTGGTTTGAATAAAATCCTGGTCTGGGTTTTTCTCTCTGGATCTGAACTATGTACTTCTATGTACATGTATACTTATACGGTGAGATGATGACAAAGAATCTTGAATCTTGTATCTTCTTCCTTTGCCTTGACCACCCCCCACTCAGCTCCAGCTGACCCAGCGGCTGCCCCTGGGCCAGGAGCCCGTGTGCCTCATCGTGCCCATCGTGTACGACATGGCCACGGGCCTCACGCAACAGGCTGACATCCCACGCCAGCAGAGCTCCTCCGGCGCCGCCGCCCTCATGGTCAGCAGCATTCTCAAGAGGTTCAACGACATGCATCCCCCACGCCAAGGTCAGCAAAGGGCCCCCGTTTCACTTAGGAAGTCTGAGATATCTCTTATCCGTTCCGGGGGATAGAAGGCATACAAGGCGCAGAAATTTTAATTAAGCAGTAAGTTTCAAAGGCTCTTGTGTTAAAGAAATCCTTTGAGGAACCAACATTTCTGAACTGGAACAGGTGGGAGAATCCCTGTTTAGATATTTTCACGTTAAATTTTAAGGTATTTAAAGTCCTTCAGTTTCACTGTGCACTTACACTTCTTCCTCTCTCTGCAGGTGAATGCACTGTATTCGCCTCGGTTCATGAACTCATGGCCACTCTTACACTGCCACCTGGTGGTCGCCCATAGCATCTTCTCTTCTGCGCTCTAAATCCTACATGGACAGGAGCAGCTCCTGTACACTGCCTACTGTGCCCCAGAGAAAACTCATCTTTTCATTTGACAATGATGTCAAAATCGAGTGTGTGTGGGTGAGTTGCCTTTAGCCATCAAACAGTTGTGATGCAAAAACTTTATAAAATTCAGTTGTAAGGATGTTCTTAAGGAATGAATGAGCACCACAGAATCCGAGTCATAAATTAAAGTACAAGCTACTGTAGATTTTTAATTTATTTTCTTCCCATTCGCACTTCACTGTTTTACCTACAGTTGTACATTTTTTGCTTACTAGGATAAACAATAGTTGTAACAGGACATTTTGCAAGAAGCTTTATTCAAATAGATTTTATACCAAAACGCCAATATTATTGATGTATTGGAATTTACTTTTGCTTAGTACTCCTATATAAATGTCTCCCTTTTTAATGTTGTGATTTGTCAGTTAAGTGTCACTTTGCATATTGTAAAACTGTGACAGTTTATAAGCCCTATTTTATTATGGGATTGATTCTCTTGTGACTGGATAGAAGAATGTGAGATGAAATGTCTGTCTTTAATAAATGCTATTTAAGTAAATATATCTGCTGTCGTCATTCTGTCATTTCGTATGGTTCTTTATCGTTGCTTTTTAACTCGAGTCTCAGGAGTCCTTTGTCAGTGAATCCAAGTAGGAGTACACAGCGCATTCAAATGGAATTTTCCCTGGGTTCTTCATGGTGTTGCTCATGAGAACAAAGACAGAACTACTCACTTGAGTGTGACTAGAACACACACCTTTCCGACAGTGTGTTTGCGTTTGGGCAGTAACGGGGTAGGCTAGGGGAAGTGCCACCCTGTGGTAGGCTGGCATGGTGGGTTAGAATGCATAATGGGTTGTAGTTTTGGGGCTCTGTGTGGTTTAGGGTGCTGTGCCTGTGATCAGAAGGTTATGGGTTCAAATTCCGAAGTCAGCTGAGTGATTTCACCAGGGACCGTCTGACGTAGAGTACTTTCATCTGCATGAGTGCTACCTTTTTAGCAACAGACTAATATCGATTAAAACTTGGATGGTCACTAGGTGGCAATAAACCCCCCACGGCCGTCTTGATGTGCAAACCTTAAAATACTGCTTTATGGAGTGAATGCTGTGGTGAGACACAGGGTTCGAGGTTTTCAGTGAATGGATATTTTAAAGGGAAAAAATAGTATTCTTTGTAATTTTGGTTTATTTGTACTTTGACAAAGTATATTGCAAAGCGGAATTTTGGGAGTCTCAATATTTTGATGGAAAAATATATTATTTTTGGTTTATTTGAAAATTCATTTCTCAAAGCTTAATTGTGGGAATGTCAGTCACTTGCAAATGCTTGATGATATTTTCTAGTTTCTTGTAGTTAAATCTGAACTGAACTCATACTAAACGATCTCTTTGGGCTTGGAATAAATCTCTCATGGACAATGAATCTGAATGTTAATCTTAAGTCCTGATTTAATCCTTATTTTACTTTATCTGACGTTGAAAAGCTTTCGTTTCTCACCACCGTACTTGAAAACCCTTTTCTGAGTGACCGGTTCCACTGCATAGTTCGCTTTTTTTTTTCGTCCAGCAGGTGGCAGCTTCTCTCCTCAATCTTATTAGCTAACTCGTCAAAGATCTCCCTGTTGAACTATTTAGACATATCACAAACATAAAACACTTTTAATGCAAAATTCTCTTATTTAAAATAATCTCCAATTACTTACATAACTTGTAAGAAGATTCAGATGCATGTTTGTGGATATTAAGAGTAGAGTCACACGAAGTATCTCAGTTCATGAGGTCATTATGTATGAGTAAAACGTTTTTGGAATGCAAATGAGACTCGGCTCTTGTTGATAAAAAGGGCAGAATGAAAACAGTATGTCCAGTATGTGCTTATGAGACGTGTAAATACCTCAAAGTTCATATTTATCTTGACAAATACTAGTCCTGTAGCTTACAGTAGCTTGCCGATTCACAGCTGCGCTGTCATGACAATGATTAATGCCTAAAATCCAACAGTCTATGGGCAGTCAAACGCTGGCTGTGTGTTTGGCCTGCAAACTATTAACTGCCATTAAGGGTTCTATGGGTCTAAATCACCAGACAAATGCAGTGAATTAAGGATAATCTGACTGCACACAGTGTTATTTTGTAGGTATGGGCATTAGCTGTGTTGCTGTGTAAACCATTTTATACGCAGTATGAGGAGAATGTGAGAACTACTGACCAAACAGGCCCTTCACCCAATATCACTAATACTGAATTAGACCAGGTCAAAACCTCACATCAGGCCACTTCTGCTGGATTTCAAACCCTACAGAGTCTACAAATAGTATATAGTTTTAAATATTTACTTCAAATGTCACTGTTTGTATTATTTTCTCATATAGGCCCCTCGTTGGCATAGAATAAAACAATCTATATAAAATTTTAAAATCTATACTTCTCTTAAAGAAGATAAAATTTAAAATTTACCGAAATAAAATGACAAAATATTGCAGAATGATTTGCGAAAGTGCAGGAATGTAACCGGTGCTTCTTTTATGAATGTCTATAATAATATTTCAAGAAATAAAAAAGAAGTTGTAAAAAATAATTATGGGAAAATATTCACCTTTGACAATTAATATGTAAGGCACCACATTTTTAAAAGAACATTACCAAAGAGACCTTCACTGTTTAAAAATTATTTTCATGCATATTGCCACTGGGATATTATGTTAATATAACGTTAAAAATTCAAATATAGTTTTTCATTAGCAGGTCAGTAACTTCCATACACAGAGGTGTGCATTTTAGTAAGTAAAATATTGTTCTGTAGAAATTGTACAGCATTTCGTATACTACAATGACCATGCTAAGGAATGACCATAGCTAATCTGTGCTGTAAATTTGTGGTGGTTGAACACATGGACGTTCATGTTGACTTACATCAGCACTATCTATTGTAAAAGACCTTTTCTGCTCCTACAACTCCCGGCTCCACTGGGAAAATGCTTCTTAGTCCCATGGTTCAGTGCAACAGATTTCCATGGCAACAAATCCAGTCATCGTATCATTGATCCAGGGATCCTTCTGTTCATCTTGAGAAGCTACATTGGGAAACGGCATTCGAAATCATCTTCATAGTCGTACTCGTACATGTCCAGTGTGTATTGGGGGTTGGGTAGCTCAAACAGGTGTGTTTTTCCTGTCCGCAGGCTAAACTCACCCAACATGCGGTGGTTTACTGGGTTATGAGTATTTTCATACCTGAACAGGGAAAAAAGGACATTACAACTTCTATTAAGGCTGTATTCTGAGTTGATGTTTCCTGTTGCATAATCATCTCCTCTGTCTTAGCATTTTGCTTAAAACTAGTAAGTACTAAAGCAAGCAAAACAAGGTAATAAATCAGTGGTTAGCAGCAGGAGATAGAAGCTCATGGGAGTTTTATTTACACAAAAATGTTCTGAGAACAGAATGAGAAATGACTGGTTCAGAGATATAACCGGATTGTCGAAGAGGTGGGTCCAAGCAATTAGAGAAGGCGGGACCAACCAATCAGATGTCTTGGTCCCACCTCCACTAATAACTTGGACTGACCTCCTCTACGATCTGGTTGGTTATCTCTCTCGATCAATCATTTTTTTGTTTTACCCACAGAAAATTTTTATGTAAGTAAAACTTCCGTGAGTGAGATAGAAGGGCTGGTTGTTCTCCTTGTAGCGGATCGATAGTGAGAAAGTGCACATGAGAAATGCTCAAAGCACACTAGCTTGCTCAATTGAATAATCAACGCTACTCCACAGGTGGATGTAAAACCTAGCATAAGGGGGTGTGTTTTTTTTTTTTTTGTTGTTGTTGTTTCCCAGTCTTCCATTGTCTTCCAAGGCCTTTGTCTCCGTAACCCCAGTTTAGATGACCTGGCAAAAGTTTTCATTTCCAAACTTGTCTGCCTAGACCTTCGATCCTGCTACCCAGCTAACAGGGAAGGTTCCCAGAACTTTAGCCAATGTTATGTGAAGGCCTTCTCAAAGTTAGCCGAGGATATTCTTACTGTAACGTTAATGGAACATTTACACATTTTACATTTTAACAAAGATTGTCAGCATGATACAAGTCTTACCTCAACATGCTTTAAATGTAATCAATCTTGAAAAACATTTTTTTATAATAAAGTATAAATTTATAAACATGCTATGTGTCGATATTATGAACACATCATCTGGTCTTGAACCCATGATCTTTGATGTGTAAAGCATAACAGTGACGCCCCCCCTCTCCGTTCGAGATGCCTTTAAATTTTTTCCATGGTACTGGTGTTAGTGTTAGTTGTGGTAGTAGCTGAAGCAGTGCTATAACATTCTGGGCATTATCAGGAAAACTGGACAATTTGAATGTTTCTGTACCTTAATCGTAACGTTCGGCAAACGTTCCTAGAACAAAAAATTGTTAGCGCCGTGCATCCTGTATTGGAGTATAAATGGACTAAACCAAAGAATCTCATAAACGAGATTCCTAAAATGTTGCAGCTCATCATATCAGCCCCCGTAACGGTTGCATCATAGCAAATTACACTGTCTGACCATAAAGTTTTTACTGTTCCTCTTACTGTTCCTTATTAACTCTATTAAACTTACCCGTTATCTTCCTGCTCGTTGGCCATTTCCTCTGCCAGCAGGACGTCATATTCTTCAGAAGCATACTTCTCCCAGTCTGACGCGTAAGGATTGCTCTGGTCCTGGGTAGGAGAACACATCAGTGCTTAGCAGACCCTCCACTAATGTGCGCTAGCTGTGACACATTCTCCACTAAGGCCCCGTAGTTACCCTCAGTCCTGAGAACGGGTCCCTCTGTTCATGCTCCAGGTACTTCTCAATGTTGAAGAAAGTGTCAAAGAAGATATGGGACATCTTGCACCTTTTTAGGTCACAAAGGGTGATCTTTCCTAGTGAAATCACATAGCAATTTATCGACATATATCCCCTTGAACTCAGCATTGCTTACGATCTGGCATTGCAGCAATGAGAGAATATTATTGAGCGTACAGGACGTTTTGTGCACCAGTAAATTTAGATTTAAGAAAAAAACACAGAACACCAGCTTTTTTTCTCAAGCGCTTCACAGTTTTCAGTGATAGTAACTAGTCATCCACCATAGCAATAGCAATCATCCTGCACAGAGGCTCTAGTGAAAAATGATAGATGGCGGAAGGACAAATGGGTTACATGTTATGGCTCTAAGACCTGCCTGTGGGTGTTGACAGTGTGTACCTTGGGTTTGGGGATTGACAAGGTCCAGCATCTGGCAGAGACAGTCCTCAAAAGGGAGAGGCTCTATTGACATACTCTCCAACTTGTGGCACTGCTCCTGGTAGAAGTATTCCAACTCGTACATGGACAAGACCCCATCGCCATTCAGGTCCATGCAGCGGAACCAGTATTCTATGCTGAAAGTGACAGACATGGCGGCACAGACAGGCCATTCAGAGAATGGTAATTCAGGTTCATATTAACACAAGCAGAACCGCATGATGAGAGCAAACATTTACAGCTGTACTTTTCTAAGCGATACAGGGCATCTTATTTAAGCAATATCATATGAGAAGAAGTGCGGTTGTACTCCAGTATATCGTGGCTCTAATTTGGTTGTAGGCATGAGGCTACAGCCTGAGTGTCGAACATAATTATCTCTCCAAACTATTTTCCATCATGCAGTAACTAAGTAACGATTTTTAGATACACCTGTTAAGCGGAGTGATACATCTGCTGATAAAACGTCTCAGTGCGGTTATACTCTGATAACCACACTCATAGAACGCCTCTTGTCCAATCAGATTTCTTAGTTAGAACTAACTTTTGTATAAAAATGTTATATTACCTAATACATCAAATTAGGAATTATGATTGTTAGGGTAGAAGCTGAAATAGGTTGTCAGGGTACCTGGTAGAAGTTTTCTTGTCCTCTTCCGATATGAGGAACCAGACAAAGTCTGCATAACTCATTCTTCCATCTTTGGATGTCCTCTTGTTCCTACAAAGAAGACTGGGGTTGAAAATCTGTGGCTCGAATGGCACCTGACTCACCTTGGGATTATTCTCTCTAAATCCCTAATATTATCCAAACCACAGCAACAGGGATGAACAGAAATCGGTGGTGTAGTTAATTTACCTGGTTACAGTCCCAGAGAATATTCTCTCAATTATTTTACGGGAGACTGTCGAGAGACAAGCATAAAAACCCAATTAACCCAATATTAATCTGACATTTGGGACTAAATTTATGAATACTGTATTAATTTGTTTGTTTGTTTGTTTTATCTCATATGAGGAATCAATTAAAGTGCAGTAAAAATAAATGAAAATTAATTATAGGCCTTTTATATTTGTCATTTCATAAATACACAGGCTTGAAAAATAAATGACCAAACCTAGACATTACACTATTGTTACTTGGAAACTAATGTAATGAACAATGGAAGAGATGCAAAAATATTATGGTTTGAAGTAAGCAAAAGGGAAAACAAATCTCACTGGGTTAACATAATGATCTCCACACATCTCCATGAGGTCATTAGCCAGAGTGGACAAGTACCTTGATGGCTGTGCTGAGCCAGTTCACTTTGGCTTATGTAGAGATCGTGGTCTGTGTCGAGCTCCCAGAACTTGCAGTAAATGACATAAAAATGTTCATAGGAGAAGTAGTCAGTCAGCTGGTTGACATCGGTCTCTTCTTCCAGCAAGGCCACGTTCTGTTAGAAAGGCTAATATGGTTAGCCAGCCTATGGCGAACAGCGGGGTTTATAACCTCAGACTATGTCTCTTCCACTGACCAAACACATCTACATCTGCAAGAATATCAAGGCTGTCACTGAACTGCACAGCTGGGTGTGTATTCATGGAAAAAGGAACAAACCTCCAAAAAATTGCTCCTCCTGAGCTCTGAACTTGAAATCCTTCCTGTCCAAGATCGGTTTACATTGTAAAATATTCTTTGGATTACCTATTAATGAGAGACAGGTTCGTAGAAGAAAATGAATTTGCGTTAACTAGAAGACGAACCCCTTGTGAAAATATTCAATATTACCGTGATTAACAATTCACTTGGAGTCTCTTACCGTGGTAATATATCGAGAGTGGAAATCAGATGCTTTCTTTAGAAATGCCAGACTGGCATGTGAGTTCACCACGTCCTGCAATGCAAGACACTGAGAAGAGTTACAGTCATCTCTACATAAAGTTAGATAAATAGCATCAGAGCTGAAGAATAACACTGATACATTGCAATGTTCTTTGCATCAAAAATATGTACTGCATGTCTTAGTCTTTCAGATAGAGACTAGGTAGAGCAATGTTTCCCAATCTGGTCCTTGGGAATCCACAGATAGTTTTTGCTCCCATGTTTTTGCTCCTTCTCAGCTCTACTGGGAGCAAAAATGTGGACTGTCTGGTAGGGAGCTTGGAGGGAGCAAAAACATGGACCAACTATGGGTTCCCCAGGGATGCTGAAATGATGGCTCTTTGTTCATGCTTTTGAGTCTCAGCTCAGATGGCAGGTGCCATGTTCGGCTCCCCTTCACACTTAAGGATTACCATCCTCCAGCTGAATGATCTGTCGCTGATATTACAGAAAACGCTCATGTAGCATTAAGAGGCTTATGCTGAACATAAATCACTGTTATGAATCTACTGTACCAGGGAAAGTGAGATCTGCTGGATTGCAATATTTACTTCATTCGTCAAAATGGCTAAAGCAACTGTGAAATCCACACAGCACAAATTAAACTGGGATGCTGCAATACATCCCTGAACACATCGCCGAAATTCAATTGAAGGTCTGCTGAACAGGCCTGACTTTGACCTGTTTAAAAATATAGCACACTGGGGTACAGAACACCGAATAAGATTTTACAGTAAAAATGTGCCTTTGTATTGAAACATATTACGTAATTCAGTTGAAACAGATATTGTGAACAGGGACATTGAGAACAACATTGCATTATCTCTAGTCTAGTCTGGATTTATTGCATCATCTCAGCCCAGTTTAACACAGACATAGGAGAAAAATCTTTGGGGGGGGGGGGGCCGTTGGTTATACTTCGATTAGACTGTGAGACTTTTCCTGTTTTCCTGTTTATCTTCTCGTCCAAAGAATTTCATTGCTATGTTGACCTGATGTTAACATACATATGACAAATGAACTGAAACTTGAAGTGACACTAATGCACTGCCAGAAAAAAGTACCAATTTGTACCTTTGCTTGTCACTGGGGCTGTACCTTCAAGGGTCTGCCAATTGTACCCTTAGCTGTAGGTATTTGCATCTTTTAAGATTGAAATGGACTATTCAGAATATTTCGTACCATTGGAGGTACATTAATGTTGTTTGTACCTTGAGGATGTTTCTCAGAGTCCATTTCGGGTCCTTAAACTAGACAAGACAGTACATTTACTTACAGTTACGGTACAGTTGGTAGACCCTTGAGGGTCCAGCCACAGTGACGAGCTACAAAAGGTACAAATTGCCACTCCTTTTTCTGACCGTTTGGAAGCTATTTCCCTAACATGAAAACACAAAAATCAACCTGCAGAAATGGGATGAAGTCCTCTTGTTCCAAATAGCAACGGCCAGGTTTGGCCAGAAGGTGAACAAACTTGGATGCATCGTCATGGCAAGTCTGTAACATTCTGGAAGGCAGAACAGAGACCAAAATGGACATAAACACAAACTAAGATCTTTCAATTGCCTTCAGATTCAGATATATATTGCATAGCCTTCTCTGTGTGGTAAAAACAGCAGTAGTTTTATTGTATGAACCCGTTGTTCATTTTACAACTACATTTGTAATGTCTGAACACATTATGAGTGAGGAAAAATAACAAAAAGCCAAACAGGAAGACTGAATCACATTCATAAAAACCACTATTACTACATGTATCTGTTGTGTGCTTAAGAGTACTGGTGAAAAAGAGAATTCGCTGCCAGACACAAAACACCATTGTCTTACTTTATCCACATTGCAGTGAAGTTGTGAACAGACACAAACCCCGTCTTGTCTCCTCCAGTGGAATGGAACAATGGGGTTTTCCAGTACAGGGGACACTCACAGGCCTGGGGAGAGGAGCAGTTTTAACACAAAGCTGTCCCCAGTGCACACTTATATCCAGACAACTCAACATACTGTATCATTCCCCAAGGGGGAAAAAAAACCACTAAATAACGAAAATCACCTCTTTGCATTGGGATGACTTCTTGAAACAATTACAGTTCAAGAATGCAAAAAGACAGAGAGATCTCGCTCTACAAGCATGATGAATCAAACCTGCTTGTACTTAAACCCAATAATCCACGGCTCTGTATTTCCTACCAAGATTAATTTTAGTTCGTGTAAGGTCCTCAGCTTTCAAAGGTGTCTAGTGGCTGGATTGATGGTGTTGACTTATCAATGGCGTAATATGATACTATGGAAAGAAGCTACTTCAAAGTAAATGCTAAGAATGTTACAAAGTACTTTTCTATGAATAACACATTTATTTAATTTATTTTGTACAAGCAAAAAGTGAGTGTCAGAAAAATGTTATTAGTCTAATAACACAAGCGGCTACTGACGAACAAAGGCAATTAAGTATTGCTGTGTTTAGTCTATAATGAGCCTGAAAAATTAAACTATTTGTCATCTGTGTGTAATAGCATGAGAGAGAGTTTGATAGTGGGGAGGACACACTTCATGATGTAATTGCAATGGTCCATTTATTGGGGGGTGGTGAATGGAGCCAAATGAAATACTGGGGGAAGTACACGTCCCACCCGCCCCGGTTTCTATGCCCAAGTCTGTGTGCACTAATAAAAGTTACTGTCCAACCCCTTTTGTAGACAGGCCTGGGGGAGATTACATTAACTGCCGGGCTGCAGTTTTCTCAAATGAAAAATTAATAATAAAGTGGATCTCATATGTTCCTGGTAATGCACATTTTTTTTAGGAAAAACAAACCTCTGCGCTGAATGAATTAATATATAGGCTTATTATACATATATATAATTTGCATATATGTGTGCGTGCGTGTGTGTATAAGTTAATTAAATTAATGATTGCAAATTGCTGAGTAAATAGTAATCAGTATCACACTAACCTTGGCTACCTTTCCCATGTCCTCAATGGATGCGTTTTCATTAGGAAACTGTGAAAATATTTTCTGGATTCTGATTATGTGAGCGTTGATGTTGAGGTTCCCTTTGGGCTTCCCTCCAGGGAAGTAGAACTTGGGAATGTTTTCGCTATTCTCTGGTGAGATGGTCTCCTCTTTCCCAGGCTGGACCTGCTGAAACAAACGGAACGAAACAGCGTTAGCTATGTTTCAGCCACATTATAAAAGCGTTACCACTGCTTTATGTGAACCTGTCATTTCAGATACATTTGGCTTTTCACTTGCAAGTAATTTAATGTGCGATGTGTAATGTTACTGTGAGGTGTAATGTTACTGTGATGTGTAATGTTACTGTGATGTATAATGCTTAATGTGATGTATAATGCTTAATGTGTGATGTTTTGCTACTGTAAGAAGTTAAAACCAAATCAATCACTAGTTGCCTTCATTTTTACTTTTCAGGCATTTACTTAACTATTACACGCTCCTACTATAATTATGTTTCTCTGAGAAATCACCAGACATGTGACTTTGGGGTCAAGTTGACCCCGGGGTAGGCGTGACAGTTAAGCACCTATGTGGTCAGACATATTATTTACTGTATTTAGAATACATTTATTTTAAACCCTCCATTCCTGAGGGCGACTGGTGACTCTATGGATATCCTTGTCGACTTCTGCATCTAATGTTGGTGGTTTGAATCTCGCCCCTTGGCTCTATGGGGTATTGTCCTGTTGTGCTATTCAGGGTCACAGAGGTCCTGAACCTATTCTAGAAGCTACAGGCACAAGTCAGGGAATAACCCAGCCTGGAGTGTCAACCCATGGCAGGGCGCACACACCTACAGACAATTTGGTAATTCCAGATCATCTTACCATGGATTTAAATGGTTGTGGCAAACTGGACTTAGAAGAAACTCCATGACACCATGGGGAGAACATGCACACTCATGGAACCGGGGCAGGAGCCTTTACTGGATATGCGGAATGCTTTGCTGGATATACAGTTTGGACAAAGGTGGACAGGCCTCTCTCTAAAGCTACCAAAATCCTTTACAATTTAACCCATGTACACAACTTGATCACTTTCTGAAACTGATTTTGCTAAAAGACAGACCGACAAGGACAGCCAACAATGTCATTACAAGCCCAAGACTTTTTAGATACAACCATATTTCACTGCAAAAGATTATATAAATACTATAACTACAAAACAAGTTTAACAGGACAAGTGATATTGCACAATCATACACAGAGAATGTATCAAAATGAAAAACTATAAATTAACTGATATTGAAACGTTTTATCATCTGAAAGCTGAAAGCCAATGTCAAAATCTATTTCACAAAACCAGAAAAAGCATGTACTCACTAGCTTCCATCAATCAATCCAGCTGCTTTTGCTGGTCAGGGTCATAAGGGGAATGGAGGAAGGCCATCACAGGGAGCAATGAACCCCCCCAGACAGGATGCCACTCCATCACGGGGAATAGGCATACACAGGCATACACAGGCATCCACATGCATACACAGCCATATAAAGGCATACACAGGCATACATAGGCATAACCAGGCATACACAGGCATACATAGGCATACACAGGCATACACAGGCATCCATATGCATACACAGCCATACACAGGCATATACAAATTAACTCAGCAAACTCACACACAGGTGAGGCAGATTTGATTTGAATCCTGGAGGTGTGAGGCGTCAGGGAGATCTACTGAGGCACCATGCTGGCCCACCACCTTCTCATTTTAACATTTTCTTAACGTAAATGCAGCCATTCATATACGTTCCATGAACATATCTGAAGTTTGGCAGGTGGGAACCATTTAGCTTGAGAAAGATGCCTTTGAAAGTAAGAAAACGAATTTACACTGTTATTACAAACCAATATTACAACCAAACACTTCAGGAAGAGCAGGTTTAGTATAATGTCCCACTTTACCGTGAAAATAAACCAAACCTTATGAACAACCTTACAAGACGCTTTGCAATTGCCTCTTTATATATAATTTGATGTAGATAAATAGAAAACTGATCATATACATACATTTTCACTCAGGCATGTATACCTCTCAAGCTTTCCATGGCATTAATTACATTTTTTAAAAACTGAATGTCAAATGTCATCTTTGTGAAGCTTTTGCACACTGAAAATTTGACTCAGAAGTATAGCTTCTCATCTGGGGTGAGTTTCCTGAAGCCTTCTTAACACCACGTCTTTCATAAGTTCTGTGTTAAAAGACAGACGTAGCTTCGGGAAACTCACCCTTGGTCATGGTGACATCACAATATCAACAGCATAAACAATGAAATCCCTCGATTAGCGGCAGCCTCCTCCATGGAGCAAAAGTCAACTGGAAGCTAAAAAAACAGCTTAAATTTAACACGACATACACATGATGCTCCATCTTTGTACCTCCCCCCGGTTCATCATTAAAAATGTCCCCAGTCACACACACACACACACACACACACACAGACGAACAGTCACCTACTGAAGAATGAGCAAACACGCAGAATCAGGTGCAGTAAGCATCGAGCGAATGCCCACCAACACAGGGGGCAATTGGGACAACCTGCCTGTCCTTGCTGGATAGCCTTGAGCCTCCTCTTAAAGCGGGAAGGCAGTACAAAATCGCATCCCCGAGCCAGCATGGCCAGCTCCTTCCTCAGGTCGGGGTCTTGCCTCAAGGACAGGTCCTTTGTCCTCATGGCGTCCACTGGGACAGAGTTCCCTCGGATGAGATGTTTTCTGTAGCCCCACAGAGTAGCTCGTCCTGGGTTCCCTGGCTGTCCCATAACCTCTAATTAAATGCGGACCGTCTTAGCAGGCAGTGATTTTGCCTTTGAGTCCTGCAAGGCTCCACTGCTCTGGCGGGCTGTAATATTTGAGCCTGCTGTCCCATACGTCAAAGGCTGGCTGCAATCAAGGAGCCCAGTCTTGCGTAGTCACTGAAAGGATAGCGGGAGGGGGAGCATGAGTGTACACAAGCGTGTGTGTCTCTGTGTGTGATCATCAGTGTGTGTGTGTGTGTGTGTGTGTGTGCGTGAAGAGGGCTGCCTCCTATATATGCAATCCAGAGCATATTATCAGAACAAACATCCTGCAGTTTTTCTCCACAGGAAAATCGGTAGAATTGTTCATTGCTTCAGAATGTCAAGAGTACAGTATGTGTTGGTGGGTGTATCTCCTCTGTATGTGCAGCCTCTGGATTAATCTCTGTGTACTTCTATTATACTGGGATACAGACTCTGCAAAGATACTTACAGAATCATTTTTATTATTTAAAGATTCTTACGGGAAAAAAAAGTGTACAGTAAGCCGTAAACTGTGGAACTGCAGATGTAGATGATATCTATCTGGTAAAAATAAATCGTCGTCCATGTTCTAACGAGATGATTTACAAGTAAGAACATATGAGCAAGTGTTTCAAAATCCCAAGATGCTCTATGTGTGTGAATATTTGGCTTCCTAAGTAATTTTAAAGCAGCTAGTTTTTGAGGGACTCTTGTCTTCTTCTAAAAAGGGTCAGGAAGAATGAAACAAATGTTCTTCAGTGTAAGCTGGCACGGGTCAAATGAAATGGCTGTTTGTTTGGACAAAAGAACCAAACTCGAGTCATGAAGAGGGACGTTCTCCCGAGTAGAAAATGTGTCCGATCAAAGGGCGAGGAGGACAGCGTGAAGCTGGCAGCTCACGTGACAGGAGTGAATAAATTCCCATCTTCTTTGCAGAATAACAAAGAAAACAAGAGACAGGTAACAATGGAGCCTTCGCTTAACCTCTGAGTAATAGACTGATAGCAGTGTGCCGAATGAACGTTTGACAGAAACAGTGCCACTTTTTTACACTACAATGGCTCACTAGTGCTGCAACCCTGTTGTTGCAGCTTTGAACCCGGACCTCGTTTCTCTGTCTGTGGTGAAACTTAATTTTGAGACGATTGACTCTGAGCCCGGTTTTAGCACATCCGTCCCATGTTGCAACAGGTTTTCCTCAGTGTACTCTGTGAGGGACCGATATCCCGACTGAAGTGCACATTAATAGGCATCACCACACTGTATCAGTGGCTGTGTAATATTTAACCCTGTCTTCTAAGCCTTTTGGTCATTCACCTCTTTGTTGTGTTGATTTATTTTTACTATACTTCTGTTCCAGAGTGGAGGTTTGTTTGTATTTGTGTGATAGGAAATGCTAGGCAATCCAATATGATCTTTGAAGTTGTGTACATGTATTCAAGGGCTTTTTCCATCGTGCACTGCAGAGCATCTAAAGTTCAAACTACTTTGCAGACCTCGCTTTGTCTGGACAAGCGGCCAAGAGACATCAGGAGGCATGCCAACACGAGAGCTGCAGCTATTCCTGTTTGCTTTACAGAAGATTCCTTGACTCCAAATGTGGCACTTGGCTTCAAAAACAGCAAAAAAGTATTTCCCAACGAAAAGCCTTTTCCTGTTTTTATGTATTATTGTACATTGTGAAATGAATGTTGCCAAAGCGTATTGTCTCCTCATTTTAAGTACAAAAACAATCCCCTATACAACATACAATTCACCGTTGATCCTTCTTATTTGAAGCACTTCAAACACTTCAAATATTGCTACAGAAATACTGAGGAAAATCAGCCCAAGGAAGTTATGACTACATTATAATTCAATGCTTGAGACATTTCTAATTTACTATTTTGTCATGGGTTTAGTATTTTGTTAGACTAGATTAAATCCCAATACTGAATTCAATTTACAAACAATGTGCTAATATTCTAAAGTGAAACGCCAAAGAAAATATAATGTAGAAATTTTAAATTGAAACCTATGATCATATTCAAGTTTGTTTTTCTTTTCGGTCTGTTCTCATTACACAATACAATACAGGGAAATGACCAGTTTTAATGTACAGACATAAAATATAATACATTATAAACAAAATATATGTGTGTGCCCTATAATGGACTGGCTCCCCATCCAGGGAGACCCCTGGCCTCCTGTAACAGACTGGCTCCCTATCCAGGGAGACCCCCGGCCTCCTGTAACAGACTGGTTCCCCATCAAGGAAGACCCACGGCCTCCTGTAACGGACTGGCTTCCCATCTTGGGAGACCCCCGGCCTCTTGTAACGGACTGGCTCCCCATCCAGGGAGACCCCCGGCCTCCTGTAACAGACTGGCTCCCCATCTTGGGAGACCCCTGGCCTCTTGTAACGGACTGGCTCCCCATCCAGGGAGATCCCCAGCCTCCTGTAATGGACTGGCTCCCCATCCAGGGAGATCCCCTGCCTCCTGTAACGGACTGGCTCCCCATCCAGCCTTGGGCTACCTGAGATATTGCTGAAAAGTCCGAACAATGAAAACAAGCAAAAAATGTTTCACAGGTCAATGACAAAACCAAACTCACAAACTGACACATCAAAGCAGGGCAACAGCAGAGATGACAGAAAACACTTAAAATTGCAGTCAGCTCAGGAACATAACTAAAAGAATCTTGGTGTGGCCACCATCAGGTAAACACTAATATTTATTTAGATTCTACCCTGGCACTCAAATGAAGAGTTTAGATTTACAGAGAATAAAATTATTACTTATTCATTAATATCGAACAGCTCCTAGTTTACTGTAATATGAGCATGTATCACTGTGAATGTGAGTCTGCCACAGAACGGTGTAATGTAGGTTTATCATTTTCAGTGGTCATGTTTGAGCTCCATGGAATGGATTTATTGAACAATAATTTAAACAATAACAGAATATTATGCTATCTCAGATTAAAAAAACCCAACATGCACTGAAATATCCGTCACTGGATGTTTCATACGGTAAAAGTTCAGCATTTTTGCACATATACAAACCAGACCAGTAAAAACAACATCATGTTTACATCTACTCATCACTTCTATTTCTTGACTTCCCTCCTGTCCCAAAATAGATCCTGTTTTTGACTGGGGTCTTATAGCCAGAAGCCAGCATGCTGAGCGGAACAGCGTCCCACGGCCAGCACATTTACGTCACGCACAGCGAGCGTCTCTGTGTCGGAGAGGCGAGAGGCCAGCTCATTAACTTCGCTGCTTCCAGGCGTAGACACGATGAGACCACTCATGCGGGTCGCGTGCCACCTTGGGTGACTGCAGACAGCTCTCCTCCAACCTGTGGCAGTGCCTTTCACTTCTCGATGGATGGAACAATCGAAAGAGGGGACACATCCGGTCCGGGAGAAAGGGGGAGGTCATTTCATTCATCACTGAATAATATTCTATGAATTCATAATAGACCATATTTCCTGCACTTTGTCCTAAAGCCATTCATATTTCCTGAGAATATTTTACCTTCTGGTTTTTATTAGGAAACAAGCTTTTTCATTGTAATCCATCTTTATATGGAATATAATTTATACAAAAAAGTAATTTTTTTAAGTTACTTAATAGGTTTGTATAACATACCCTAATATACTGCCATCCATCCATCTATCTCTCCATTTTCAAACTGTATCTAGTTAAGACTTGTTAAATCATGCATTTCATAACATCCATTGGAAAACACCCACAGATTGCATTAGTGTTTAAAATATTATCGGACTGTTTAATTTATGGAATCATTTTCAGAGAATGTATTATAAATTCATAAATAATAGTCACGACACAGGTGCTTAATGAGCATCTATGTCACTGGATATTATAACAATCCAACATGGGTGAGGTGAGACAAGTGAGGGTGACCTGAGTGAGGCAGATGGCTCTCACACTCGCCATGCTGAACAGACAGAGGGGGGCATTTCGTTGGACTGAAACACAGCAGGTTCTTTGCTGAGGCAAAGTGTCAAGATGGCAAGCGATCCTGCGATTATCTAGTAATGTACACAAATAGTATCATGAGAGACATCTTGGTGGCTAAGGAGGTGAACCTTAATCCATAATGTGTGGTTTTTAAGGTCTTTTGGTTACTTTAGTTGGATGAATGCCGACTGAAAAATGTCAAAAACCTAGTAATATATGCACAATATATGTTTTTCTCCTGTGAATCCATGTTTGAAAACTTTTGAAAGTTAAGAATTATTGAACTCTTTCGGGTCTTTAAAAAAAAAACATTGACCTTCCTATGTCACGCCATCTATGGATGTTCACACAGTACACAGATCTTTGAAGGGTCAAAGAGTAAACTACTAAGAAATGTCCAATTACTGACCTGCTCACATGATTTGAGGCAGGACTGTCCGCAGTGTATGCACAGCCCAATACACTTCAGGGCAAACCTTAAGACCTGATGTTGACCTAAAAAATAATGGGCAGTGGTGGCTTAATGGTTAGGGAAGTGCACTTGTAATTGAAAAATTGTAGGTTTGAATCCCCAACTGGCAAGGTACCCCCCTAAGTACTACTCCCCAGGTGTTGTTGTGCACTGTGTGCTGTGCTGTGCTGTGGTGTGTCAACAATGACAATAGATCACTAACTATCTAGTGGAAAAACATCCAGATTGTGAAGAATGAATCAAAAACTTAAATTGGCAGGCAGGTAGATATATGACCATGCTTATTATACATTTATTGGGAAGGACATTTTAGTTGTACATGTAGGTCTCACTTTTTCCCCAAGTAATTATTAGCTTTGGTCAGGTTTATATGCTAAATCCGGTCACATACACAAGTTTAAAAAAAAAAAAATATGGGTTTTCAAACATTTGGGATAATATTAAATATTTTGTTAAAAATGTCATCTAAATTTGATTTGGTGAGTTAGTGATGAAATTTATTTTCATACTTATAACTACTGCAGTGGCGTGGGTAGGACCCGGCAGAAAACAAATATTTTTCTTATGCCGTATTTAAGAATATGTGCTGTATTTGGCTACATGGAGCCCAAATTCTACAAAAGCAAGGCTGTTCTTATTCTTTAGAAGTATTTCATCAGATCAATTATGTATCTAACATAGTAGTAAGACTAGTTTAACTCGAAAAGAACCACAACACATACCCCCTTTAAAAACAGAAATACAGTCATCACCCCTGTAAACATGAGACTGATGTGTAGATTATGTCTGCGTTGCGTTGATCGGTTCAGGACCATATCTGAGTGCCTGCAGGACATGCAGATCAGGCTCAGTATTTGGACTTCTGACTATGACCCTTCTTGGACATAGATTCACAGTTCAATATGTGAACATCTGACTGAGATATCTTTTGGATGTCTGTGGACGTGCAAGACAGGCACAGGAAATGAACACGTCATTGTGTACTGTCCAAATATTTGAACAAAATGTCATAAAAATACGTCGTAAAAACTTTCGTTCATCTTGGGACATCTAGCATATGGGAATTCCTTGGTTCCCTAAACAAACACTAGATGGCAGCACAATCTACATCTATCCATCCATCCACTTTCCAAACCGCTCATCCTACTGGGTTGCGGGGGGTCCGGAGCCTATCCCGGAAGCAATGGGCACGAGGCAGGGAACAACCCAGGATGGGG
>JAODJX010000037.1:15881485-15906620 GCA_026776945.1 Isichthys henryi
CACTACGCTATAGCCGGTACTAAGCAGAAATGCACACTACGCTATAGCCGGTACTAAGCAGACAGGCACACTACGCTGTAGCTGGTACTAAGCAGAAAGGCACACTACGCTATAGCCGGTACCAAGCAGACAGGCACACTACGCTATAGCCGGTACTAAGCAGGCAGGCACACTACGCTATAGCCGGTACCAAGCAGACAGGCACACTACGCTATAGCCGGTACTTAGCAGACAGACACACTACGCTATAGCCGGTACTAAGCAGAAATGCACACTACGCTATAGCCGGTACTAAGCAGACAGGCACACTACGCTATAGCTGGTACTAAGCAGAAAGGCACACTACGCTATAGCCGGTATTAAGCAGGCAGGCACACTACGCTATAGCCGGTACTAAGCAGAAAGGCACACTACGCTATAGCTGGTACTAAGCAGAAAGGCACACTACGCTATAGCTGGTACTAAGCAGACAGGCACACTACGCTATAGCCGGTACTAAGCAGGCAGGCACACTACGCTGTAGCCGGTACTAAGCCGACAGGCACACTACGCTATAGCCGGTACTAAGCAGGCAGGCACAATACGCTATAGCTGGTACTAAGCAGACGGGCACACTACGCTATAGCTGGTACTAAGCAGAAAAGCACACTACGCTATAGCCGGTACTAAGCAGGAAGGCACACTACGCTCTAGCTGGTACTAAGCCTTTAGCCGAAGCTTTCACACTTTGGAGATTTCATGCCTCTTGAGTTCTGACAGGAAAAATCAATACATAACCCCAGGAAAACTGTGGCCATAGCACAAGGTCTTGTACAAGGGCAGAACTTCTTTTTTTGCATGCTAATAAATATTTAGTCATAATAATCCCAGGGTCCTGCAGTGTTTAAGATGTAGGTTTGATTGTTCAGGTCCATGCTGAGATGTGTTTTACGTGAAATGCTTCAGTAAAGCTGATGGTTATATTTAAGAAAGAATAAAAAAATCTGTCAGCTAAGCAAATTAACTTTAGCTTAACAACAGCTTTTTATGTATAAAAATCATTTGCACTGAAAATGCTAAAAACTAGCAAAGCACAACACTATTAAAATGTGCTCACGGTGAAATGAAAATAATTCTCACTAATCAGTCTTTTATGAGACCATTTGACTGGGCATCATATAAACATGAATAATCAAAATGAAATATTTGAATAACTGAAATAATTGTTATTTCAAATGAGTATTTCAGGGGCAACATCTGTGCAACTTTTCTTACACAAGATATTTGTTTTACTGACATGTGGAAAAGTGGTGAGAAAATGCAGTTTCATCGGCGTGTACTGTAAAGTGTAACTCTATGCTAGACTTTATAAAAGTCTTCAAAGACCTGCATTGTTAAAAGTAAATTTCTGTAATGCCCATCATAAAAGCATCACTTCTCCAGACTTGTTTTGAATAGCATGTAGTAATGTTATATCTATAGTTATATATTGCCTCTTTTTACTCTCTTTAATCATGGGCCTAACCATAAATATCTTAAAATAAATTAAAGAATAAATCCAAGCAAACTGCAATATTGGTTAACACATTTTTGGTGATACATTCCTGCTTATGCCTCCTAGCACTCAGCTAGATGGCTAAGCTTCCATACGTGAATGCATTTTCTGAAAAGGACGCAAGGCATTTCTCCTCAGAATGAACAATGATAAGCCATCTGGTGCATCTAAAGAGGAAAGATTAAAATGATATACAGTACGAAGGCCCTCTATTCAGTTGCTAATGCCCACAGTTTGAGATCCAGGGAGCAAAGTTGTCAGTCTCCGTGGATGAGATTATTATGTTGTCCTCTAAAGGACCTTTCGGACCTGCATCGGGAGACCGCATTTATGGAACGGTGACAATGGCCGCCAAATGGCTTAAAGGCTAATCCCCCGATTCTCTGTATTCATAGTGACCTGCCCACGCAGGCCTAAGGGTGGCCAGACGAGGGCAATCAAGGTCAACATCCAGGCCCAGATGCACAAGCAAGCCCACACTTGGTGGGATGGTATTTGGTTAGGATTATGTCAGGGGTGGTAGAGCTTTGTTGCATGGATAAAATACAGCTGGATGTTGTTTTAACTTTAAGCTTTAATCTAGTGGGCTCTTACAGTAAATAGTATTGTTTTGCACTAAAGTATGCTAAATATTGTTCATCGCCGTACTATATAAATTATGTTCTACAATACAATCCACGTCATATATCTAATCAAGATTTGAATAAAGGCATTCTTCACAACAATTGATTCTATACCTGTGAAGTGCAATTGAGAGTAGTTTGGTAAACTTGAAGGTGACTTCCACGGTTTTTCCTTTAATTATTATTTTTTGAATGTGTTGATATATGCTCTTAACTTCGCACTTGTTTTTTTACTTCATGATTTTTGCCAATATTCACAAGCGCGCTTCGTCACGTTAACTCCAGTGTTTTACGAGTACCTCGCTTGGTGGCCATATAAAACTGATTAAATCCTTGACCTCACGGCAAAAACAAATGAAACTGAAACTGACACGAGTACGAAACTACCATTTTTAACTTAGAAACAGGTGAAAAGCATCATAATTCATTCAAAGGATTTGTTTTTTTCGTTTTTATTGAGATCAAAGCCTTGTTTCAGCCCTAATTAACAAAAGTAATGTGGATTGCAGACCTTCTGGCACTGGATAAGGCCTTGGAGGAACAGAGCTGGGGTTTTCTGAAGATTTAAATAATTAATATGACACCTTCAGCTCCACACAGAAAGCGGCCCCCGTGTTCGAATTTGGAACAATGTCATCGCCGAGTGTAATGCCATTTGCTTGGAGGAAAATGAGCTGGCCACATCACGGCAGGTTCATTGTCTGTGCTGCGGGGGGATCAGTCAATTGTGCGACCTTTTCTCATGCTAAACATTCACTTTCAGGGCAACTTTGTAAACCAGCTTTCGCTCCATCTTGGATGGGAGGTGCTGGGCTGTGTGGGGGGTGAGCATTGAAGAGGGGTTGTGGCTGGTCATTTTATGGTTTTAATCCTCCTAATCTCTGTAAAAAGCAGTCTTGTTGGAGAGAGATCTCCCCCCCCCCCACAGATTCTGAGGATTCAAACGACAAGCTAGTGCAATGGTGTCATTTGCTAACAGAGTCAGAAAAATAATCTCAAAACACATCTACACTTCCCTACACATCTTGCTCTTTCCTCTTCTTTTTAACTTCATAGCAACCTTGACACGTGGGTGAAAATGACATGGCTGGTGAGGGTAATGTGATGTAGAAAAAATACATATATGGCTCATATGCAAATTAACCTTCTGTTCATCCAGCATGGTGGCTTAAGACGCTGGCTAATCCAGCTGGGCTTATTCAAATGAATGCTTCTGCAGTGATAATCACAGCGGAACAGTCCTGTCCACTTCATTATCACTCCATTAAAGGTGAAAAGGAAGATTTTATTCAGAAAATGTTCAAATGCTACAACTAAATTAAATTAGTTAATAGTATAACTAACAGCTACAATTCCTGCCATTCACAGATAAGGCAACAAATTACCTGTGTTTTTCGTGACATACAGATTATTTTTAAATTGTATATTAAGGTGACATTTAATGCTCTAGGACTGTGTTTACGCTGGTGCCTTAAATTTCAAATGATCATTAATCAAAATATGAAATTTTCAGTTAATCACTAAAGAAAACTTAATTCCAGACACACATACACGCACACACACACACACACACACAAAAACACATACGTGCATAAACTAATCAATCATAACATTCTCGTTACGATGGCACCTGTCAAGGGTGCCATTATATATTAGACAAGGGAACAGTCAGTCCTTGAGAACAGTCAGTTCTTGAAGTTGATGTATTGGAAGCAGGAATAATGGCCAAATGTAAGGTTTGACTGGGCCAAATTATGACAGCTAGACCACGGAGTCAGAGCATCACCAAAATGGTGGGTCTTGTGGTGTGTTTCCGGCATGCAGTGGTTAGCACCTACCAAAAGTGGTCCAAAGAAGGCCAACCGGTGAACCAGCAAGCGGCTAATGGGTGCCCATGGGTCACTGATATGCGTGGGGAGCGAATGTTAGCCTGTCTGGTCCAATGTCACAAGGGAGCTACTGTATCACCAATTTTTGAAAAAGTTAATGTTGGTTATAACTGAAAGGTATCAGGACAGGCGGTGAATCACAGTGTGCATGTGGTTCACCTGGGGAAGAAATGATAACAGGATGCACTAAGGGAAGAAGGCCAGTTGGCAGATGCAGTGTGATACTCTGGACAATGTTCTGCTGGGAAACCTTGGGTCCTGGCATTCATGTGGATGTTACTGTAGATGTCACCCAGCTCCAGACCTGGTGAAGTCAACAAAACATATTCTGACTCTCAGGCTTTGTGATGTCACTGGCTCATGTTGCTACATTTTAATAACTAAGTAACCAAGATCACGAGCATCGAGTACAATCACTGCTACGGTTGAAGACCACGGTAATGGAATGATGAAATCTCAATGAACTCTGCTGGGCAGTAATGGAAGCGCTCGTTGAAGGCCCACTCTCTCGGTTCCTGAAACGTGGCAGTGGCTGTGACAGTGGTTTGTTTGTTAGCACTCAGTGTTCCATGTGTTCCACACTTTCTTCATCATTTTACGTCACACTTTGCTCGGATCATGGACAGAATAAATTATTCCCGGTTTGTATTGTCTCCTGTCTGGAATAGCGCCCTTTTCCTGTCCACATGTGGCATAGCTTTTCCTGCAGACATCTTTTGGAAACAGGAATTATAAATATACAATTGTTTGGGAACAGCAGTCCACCCATACTGCTTTCTTGGCGATAGGCATTCCCTTAAATGAGGCTCATTTTCAAAAATAATAATAATAATTAAAAAACCTGTTACAAGTTATATACCAGATGTTGGTGTTTTCGTCAATGGGCAAACAGACATCATTACCTGGGGAAATGTAACGATATAATTTTCATTAAAAACAGTGAGAAGAAGGTGATGGAACAGGTGTCATGGGTGAATACTGCATCAGATTGAACGTTCTTTAAAGTAGAGGGGGAATCTGCCAATACCATTAAAGTTTAAATATAGTACTGTGACAGGTGCCTTTTCAAATCGAGTTACCATGAACTAGCATAAGTCCATGTCAGAATTTCTTAACCCTATCTGCCAGACGTTAAACATGCCCAAGTTTAATTAGATAACCTCTATCGAGATGAACACACAGATTCCGGACAATACATATCTTATCTGTCAGATGTAGGTTTTTATCTGTGTGGCAGATTATGAATGAAATGCAGTTTTTCTGCCAGCATATGATCTGGAATTTGCCCGATGGATGCATGACCAGTGCAAAAGGAGGCGGGGCAGCTGCAAACCAATACGACTCATAGGATAAATGAGGATCCCTCTGTTTGACTCCTCCCACCAAAACCTGGTGCACATTGTAGCACATTGTAGCATCATGATGACATGGTGAAGTTTTGTCACTGTACTCCAGTGAACAAAGGAAACGCTCATTCTTTCATTTGTTTAACTATGGAAACCGTACTCCTATCCCGGAGAAGTAATGAAATATTTGACTTAATGTTCATCAAAATCACCATCCTTACCAAAGAGATGTAAGTTATTAATGGATTTTCTTAGAATTACAACATTAATACCCAAATTTAAAAATCATTAAAAAAATCAAGACCATCTAACAATATTCAGGTCCCAACTAATCTTAAACTAGATTTCTTCTGTTTAGGAATTATCTCATTCACATGTAACTTTTCTCTACAAAAAGCTGTCAGGACTGAAACTAATCAGGCATTGAAACATTTTATATTAGTATTCGACCTGCAAAGAAAGATGCATGAGTTATAGTTTTGATTTTTCAATTTAGCTAATATTTTTATTTTATTTTTAATTTTCATTTAGAATACAGTTTTAGTTTTCGGTGTGGTTCAATTAGTTTTTATTTTCTTTTAAAAGATATATTTCGATTTAGTTTTGGTTATATTTTATTTTCTGTTTTATTAAAGTCATTTCTAGGAAGAGACTGAAAGTTAAATGTGTCTAATCTTCAGAGAATCCAACATTAATACACGAAACACGTTATGTACATATGTCGTAAAAATCAGCAAAACACGTTCCAGGCATTGTTAATGATAATTAAAGTTAGACAATTCATTACTTTAGCTAAATAGTATTAAAAACCGGTAACAGAAAATATTTGACATTTATTTTTATAATCAGTTATTTGCGGGAGCAATATTTTTAGATTTCATTTAGTTGTGCTTATTTTGTTTTTGTTTCTTATTTTATTTCAGTTTACAAAAAATGTTTCATAGTTTTTATGATACAGTATGATAATAACATTGCTCTGATTGCTTGACATTCTCGTAGCTGAAATCCCTTTTTTAAATTTATGTTTGTTTTTTTTTATTATCGGATGCTTTATTTCATTTCGCCTTATTATGACAAATTGTGTGCCGGCTCACTTGTGTTAGCTGCGTTTATGGAGGCTTGCTTACCAATAGATATTCCCACATGGTCACAACAGACAGATTGCCTTACAAGCCAAGCTAATTAGTCCATCTGTTGCCCTAAACCCCTTTTTTCCTGCAGTGACTCAACAGTAGACCATTATACACACACTTGAGTTTCACAACCATTTTACAGAACTTTTGTAATAATTTACAACATTTTTAATGGGGCAGAAGTAAGGAGCTAGCCTGGTCGGCCAGAATTTTATGGCAAGTTTTCCCACAAGCGCGTTTCACCTCCGGTGACCCTGACATTCCATGCTGCCAAGGCACCGATGTTAAAACACGGAGAACTAAGTAAGATCATATGCTTCACGTCAGAGTACGACTTTGGCGAGCTGAACAGCAGCTTGTGGCTCAGAACGGTCCATCTTAACACTGACAAGGGGAAGGTTCCGGATCAAACTCTGAGCAGTCACCTGTGTTATGTGCAGAATACATGTTCATTATTGGACTTTTTTTTTAACCAGTTTTACAGCTTGCCAGCTGTAAGGCTTTTTCTCAAGAATGACACGTATGAATATGTAAAGGTTTAAATGGTCCCATAAGGACACTGTCTGTGTTCTTCGGTGGAACAGTTATCACGTTATAACTATAAAATCAAACAGAAGCTTTGGCAGAATGGTACTTAAATTTTCTTGTTCTTTAAATGGGGGGTTTCTATGGTTATGCTGAACAGGCTCAATTACTCAGATTCCGGGGGCGTCGGGAAAAGCACAGATCAGCTGGATCTCCTGAGTGTCCCACAACAATACCGAACAACGAGGTGATCAGCGTACTTCAGCAGAAATGACTGCAGTCTGTGTTCCCCCGAGATCTTTTACGTTAGTATTCGACCTGCAAAGAAAGATGCACGAGTTATAGTTTAGATATAGTTTGTGGTGATGTTATCAAAAATGTCCTTTTCCTTTTTTCTGTACCGTTTCGCTACTTTCTCAAATAGTTAATAATCTCCAGTTTCTTAAACTATATCAAGATAACGAGGCCCACAGAAATACATTTTATTAACACATTTTAATATGTAAGTGCAGAATATATTGACAAAAAAGGTTTGATAATGCTTCATAATCCATTCATAGTATATTTATGAGCACTGTCTAAGTACTAAGTACTCCTAAGGCACCCGAACTACTTTAGTACACATCAATAACAAACATTGTACAATTATAAGATATTTGTTATTATCCTGTAATGTTTGTTATTAATGATATATTATTAATATTAAGGCTGCTAAGGTATGTTAGGAGGTATACTTACATGCTTCTTATGAATGCTCTATAAATGCATTATGTAGGGGCATTGAATGTTCTATGAATGCATTATAAAGGCATCATGAAGGCGCAGTTAATATAAAGCATTACCAGATGTTTTAGTACCACTGTAAAAAAATGATCTAACCTGAACAGGATCAGCATGGAGAACCATCCTTGACTGAGTAACTTTCATTCAGACTCTGGGGAGAAGAGAGTGCTGCTGGGGGGGTGGATGCGTATGCTTTTCTGCCGCCACAGAGCTCTGTGCCTCCTCTCATAGCCCAAATATATTCATACACTTCAAAATAATTGTCTTAAATAATTTGCATTCTGTCTGTCAGCCAAGTCACGATGTGGCATTAGCTACTGCTGAAATAGCAGTTCCCTCAAGTCAAGTCTGTACATATTTATATGCCACATTTAAAAACAGCCCCAGCTGACCAAAATGCTGTACAATTTGACAAAATCACAATCATCGAAAAACATCGCAAGCAGAAAAAGAAAGAAAAGACATAACATGGCGCCATAAAACTCAAATTTTCAAAGAGGATCATTTGCATTTTTAGCCAGAGATGTTTAAACTGAGAGGCTCACCTCGTGCTACCCCGTATCAATCTTATATACAAACAGACTATAAGTTTCATATGGTCGTACTCCCGGAAGCGCCACGCTACCTAATACTGTATGGCAACAGGACCAGTCCAGCCTCACACGTATCTCCCAGTCTCCTACTCACACCTGAAAGTCAGTGTGATTATCCTATTTCTACATACATCCATTTGGACATACAGAACCCAGATGTAAGTCAGGGACAGTGAGTTCAGATCCAAGGGTCAGATTAGTGATTTCACCTTTGGGCCACTGAGCGAGGCCTTCAGCACCAAACTGTCCCAGGATTCATCTAACCCTACTTTGTCAAAAAAAAAAATGTATGTCACTCTGGATATGAGCTGCTGCTAAAATGTAAAAACAAACAAAAACATGTAAATTGTAACTGCGAAGTATAATAAAACAGACTTGTTTAGGGGTTTTCAACCCGAGGAAATGTTTTGTAAATTAATTAAAGGTATTATCATTAGTTTCATGCAAAAAAACATTCTGTAGTACTATGGAACAAAATAATATTCAGTGGAAGTCCTTACTGGTTTGATAAAATAAGTCCATTTACAAGCAATGTGTGACATATCTGCACATCCATCCATCCATTTTCCAAACCGCTTATCCTACTGGGTCGCGGGGGGTCCGGAGCCTATCCCGGAAGCAATGGGCACGAGGCAGGGAACAACCCAGCCCATCGCAGATATCTGCACATATGCGCAGATATTTTCTTTTTATTGCCATCATTTTTTGACTGTCAAATTCAGTTGAGAACAAATTACTAAAACAATGATTTTGTTATAAAACAATAAATCTACAATATCCCTGTTCGGGGTCATGGGGGGTTCAGAGCCTATCCTGGAGGTCACGGGTGCAAAGCAGGGAAGGGAACAACCCAGGATGGGGCGCCAACTCTCTCTCTCTCACACACACACACACACACACACACATCCACCCAACCCTGCCTTTTCTGCATTTCAGCAGTGAATCTTCACCCTTTTTCTGCCTGCACCATGCCCCAAGTCAGTGACGCACCATTTACCCCTGCGGCCAATATGGCAACTCCAATGAACCTCAGCATGTGTTTGGACTGTGGGGGGAAACCAGAGTACCCAGAGGAAACCCCACAACGACACAGGAAATACATGCAAACTCCACACACACAGAGCCATGGCAGAGACTCAAACTTTGATCTCAGAAGTGTGAGGCAACAGTGCTAACCACTGCACCACCATGCCACAAATTAGCAACACTTTTACTGAATTTAGCAAGCATCCCAAGACCTTCTGTGAGCACCACATAAACACACATACACCCAGATAGACAGACAGAAACACAGGATTACGACATAACTGGCTGCATGATGGCCAGTCTGCAGATGTTAACTTTAAGCAAAGTACCATTTTTCAGTACTGCATATTGACGCTATCTGCCAGGAAATTTGCGTTCTAACTGAAGCATTTAAACTGCTTTCAACGGGATACTGTGCTAGACATCAATTCCACAATTATTCTACTTAGTAAACCGGCAGAATAAGACACTCTGAAGAAGCTACGAAAGCGGCTGCAGTGCAAAGGATTCTGGGGAGGGACGCTTAGCTACTCGAAAACCAGACTAAACTGCAAAACACAAATTAAAAACTAATATCTTGAACTTTGCATAATCACACCAAAAATGAATATACTGTAAGAAGGAAGTATGGTCACCTAAAGAGTCAAAAAATTAATAGCAAATATTTAATAATGATTATATTTTGAGTTCACGCTTTCCATCTGTCTCTTATTTAAAATAAAACGTTTCCACTGCATGGCCCATTCTGCTCTTTTCTGCCGGCATTAAAAACCAAAGCAGACTTCCAATGCCCATCTTGATATGATTTAGCTTGTCCCTGCCCTTGTTTGATTATTCGTTATTGCTGAATTTCATACTGATGTGATTCCTAATGTTGAGGTACGAAAGTAGACTCTAACTGTAAACTATATAGACCTACGTATGATCAATTCTGTATTACTGTGTCCTATTATGGATTGATAATGAGAACGAGACCCGCAAATTAAAGTATATAAATGTAAAACGTCGAATGTGTTACTGAAAAACTGGTTTGTGCTTGGGAAGTACCGTTTTTCCCATGATGCACTGGGAATGGTTCAGGTCTCATGAAGTTGTCATTGGACGAGAAATTATATACTTATGCTACAGCCAATAACTGATAAATGAGCAGTGTGACATATAACCAGAAACCTGCATTCTACTGCCAAGATTCACCTTGACAGATACAGGATTAACGAATCACATTATATTCAGATTAAGTGGAGAATGTTTATGCCAATTATATCGACTTTGCAGTGAGAGTTCTTCTTACCATTTTTCTGCAACCTGTTGTTTGCGTGAGAAAGGAAGCTTCGGGGAGTGTTTAGAACTTCTCTGAATTAGTTCTGTAATAAGACAGAAATGAGGTCATCCTAGGGCCGATAAATTTGTTTACAATGCCTAGCGGTTTTATGCTTTACCGAAATACCTAGAAGATGTATCAAACATTCTATCATACTATAAATTATACGGACGTTTGAGCCAAAGGGGGTGAGAATCTTTCAAGAAAGAAATACTTATTTATTCTTTCACTTGTTCTTTCATTAATTAATTCACTTTTACTGATAGAGTCAACATGGACTCTGCAATTAATTTATTTTTATTCATTTCTGTTTATTTAAATAAGAAATAAGTCAAACATTTCCGTAGCCTATATTTTTCTCCCATTTTTCGGCAAGAAAACTAAGAGGGTCTGTTTACTGTAGATGATCCTATATAAATAACCTTTAAATGCTGTGCCGTCTAATCACATTTGCTTTGTCGTGAACACGACTAAATCAGTATAATTATAGGCTGGCGAGTTATACAAGTAATTCTAGCAAAAAAAGAGAGAAAAGAATTCGAACTCTTAACAATTAGCAATATTTCAGCTCCGTAAAAATGAACGCTGCAAAGATACGCCGACATATAGTTCATATTTTCTAACAGTCTTGCGTTGTAATTACTTTATAAAGATATACCTAGAATACGTTTTTTAAAAAAAGCAAATAATTAAGGCTAATCATATCCTGTGACGTATACCGATAGTAGGCCTATTATAAATTTGGTGAATCAAAATGCACATCAAGCCGCCAATGATAAAAAAAATAAAAATATAAGAATGACAGCTACTATAAATCATTTTGAAATACGCGTACTAATGAAATGCATAGGACTATGGTATTAATTCATGTTAACCTTTTTTTACTTCGAATTTGCGTTCTCTGTTGTGTCTGCCCTTAAAGAATAAAAAATGTTTTTAATTTATATTTACGGTTCTTGCCAGTAATTTTTCTAAACCTTACGGGGCCCCTAAGTGGACATGGGAGGAGACCATTAATTCCCGACCTCAGACGATTAATCCAACGCGTTTCTAATTGCTTTTTATTTATTAATCTGCTCTTGAGAAGCGTTTGAGAAAAAATGTCTAATCGAGTTCTTTCCGCTGTTAGAAACATTTAGTATGCTATACAATGCCTGAAGCAAAAAAAAAAAAAAAAAGCTTAACTTAATTTCCCAAAATAATTTAGGAAATCGAAACCCCTCCCTTACTTTACTGGTCAAAGACACTTACTGTTTACAAATTCTTGTACATATTAAGTTATGTAAAACCACTACAGGTAAATTAATACAAAATTGCACAATAAGCCACTACATTAGTTCGAAATTTGAATGTCAGGTAAGTCTTTTTTATTTTCATTTGAAAGAAATTAATGACTCATTTGACGTAAATTTTGTTTCTAAATGTTTTTCAATGGATTTAGAAGGGGAAAAGCTTAACATGAACCACGAATCGAGCCAAATTAAATATTGGGAGGATGGCCGACTAGTTCCCGCCGTCCTCCCTCGGTTCCTATACCCCTCTGAGGACGCCTATGAGACGGGTGATTTGTTGATTATTTCCCTTTACTACTAGTTAATTTTGTCTGGGTAGGTACTTTTTCATTTAATTATTTGCCAGGTCCACCAAGGCTTCATGTCTTATGAATGATTCGTTTGAAAAAGATAAAAGAAAAAAGAAATAAAAATTAGATTAAATTAAATATATGTCGCTTGCAAAAACGAGGTGAAGCCACTTTACGCCTGGGACACAAATGTATTGTAAACTGGTGCGTAAAGGGTAATGGCGAGATATTTTGTTTAACGAAGTCAGTCTATATGAAAAAATGAGGACTTTCGTATTAGACAAATTATCACATTCACATAAATAGACGACCCAAACAATCTGCGTGAAGTGTATAACCTCTTTTTGTGCACTCTAAGGCTCATTTTAGTTATCTGAACTACTGTGTCGAACTGCGGAGAAGTAATACGGAGCATAACTGGAGACCTGCAAAACTACTTTACGTTATTGATTCCAAAAGTGTGTAACTGGTGCGGGATTGCGGGTAAAGCGTAGGAAACGGAAGGCCGTCTTCGGGTGTCCTGTCATTGTCGTGACACACCCCGGTTTTCCAGCATGTGTTCTGTAGGCCTATAGTTCGTTTATATTTTAATAATAGAAATCCACGTAGTTTAAAAAAATTACACAGACCAATTCAAAGAAACGTTTAGAATAAATAAAATGCAAAATCAGTTCAAATGGCAAATAAAAAAAAAACGAAAAAAATTCTTTTCAAAAGATTCACTAAGCAGTTTTGGTCATTTAAGGCAATGTTTCTTCATAAAGAGGAAATATTGCCATGTGTCGTGTTTTATTAACGTTAAAATTATAATAGGCCTATTCAGGTGCTTGGAATTTTTAAACCAGTAAATAATACATGGTTTATAAGATGGGCCAACTAAAGTATTAGGCCTGAAAAATATGATTGCCAATATTTAATGATATTTTCAGAAGATAATTTAAAGTAACAAAACGTAAATGAAAACCTATCGCGAATACGATGTTTGTAAAGTGCGTCCGTGATGCTAAAATGATATGCAAGGTTGTTTACTGTAAATAACAGTCCAAACGCCATGAATAAATAACTCGCTAAGAAAACAACTTATAAAATGTGTAAATATTCTAAAAGCAAATCATAAATTCAATTCAAATAAATATGTTAGTGTTTGGTAGAATATATTATTTCAGACATACTTCCATAAGTGTAAGAGGACAAACAATGGATTTGTGAAACAATGACGATACAGAAGACAAATAAATGAACTATATTTAATCATCATTATCATTAACAACAAAACAACAACAACAATAATAATAATAATAATAATAATTATTATTATTATTATTATTATACATTCCGTTTTCTTCCGTTAAGAGTAGGACTTACATTTGTGTGACATTCTCTATAATTAATAGGAACGGGACAATTCCTATAAAATGTAACATTAATACAATGCAATAGTGCAGGTGTTGCAGCAGAATCATGCAAACATTTCTTTAGGTGGATAAACATATATGCTGTGCAGCTGTCTTATTCAATTCTAATTAAATTAGCTTAGTCAATGATTGATTAAATTTGAATATGTTGCGAGCTCACTTCCAAGCAGCTGAGCCGCCTGCAACTGCTTAAGACTCAGCCGGGGGCAGGGCCACAGTACGCGCGTATAAAAACGGTGAGCTGTACAGCGCAAACATAAAGCAACAACAGCCGTAGGAAGCGTCGGTAACCCGAAAATTACCTTTAAGTAAGACCCACCCTTGTAAAAAACGGACTTGGATTTTGCGATCCGGACCTTTGGATAGAGTAATGGAGGAACTTACAGCTTTTGTTTCCAAGTCCTTCGAGAAGAAAACGAAGGGGAGCAGGAAAGACAATATCTCATATCGTGAAGTTTTGGGGAGCGACTTGGCCAATAGCAGAGAACTCGGAACCACGGAGCCAAATCTAAAAGGCATTACTGATACCAGCAACCACTGTCCTATTTATCTATTCAAAGAAAACTTAGAACTCGATAAAGAACAAATTGAGGATATTAAGAATAAAAGGGCTGACGAAGGTAAGCGAATTTCTAATAGCTTTTGCTATAAGATTACTTTAACTTTTCAGACACAACTTCTTAATTTACAAATCAGCGTGTACTACAGCCAAGACATTTCCACATATTGGAGCGTAGTATTCCCAATGCTACACCGAGTAACATAAAACATTTTTATACGCATACTGAAGTTTATCTAAATAATTACAGAATGTTTGTATTTATTGTCACAATGGGAATGCTAATGAAATGTCAACAATGACTTAGGAGGGAAGGTACAGGCCCAATCTACTTTTAGAAATGAAAGTTGAAGCCGTACTTTGATGATCGGCGGCTGTACAAACCGGCAGACAATATTCTTTCAAAATTCCAGTATATATATGTATATAATTTTGTAGAAATATAAAAACAGGAGTGGTGGATCTTGAGGGGAAGATTGCATTTACAAAAATATTTATACTCTATAGTAACATTAAATGAACTGGAGTTTTGAACACATTTTTGAGCATTGAAAATCTGAGACAAGTGAAAACAAATTACATCAGTCCTAAATACTGGCTGCATGCACCGCTGCTTATAACGATTTGTGTTTAACAGTTTACAGTTTAATAATTAGCAAGAGGCATCAATGAAGCAATGTTACTGAATAAAGAGCCTTTGTCTGCAAGGTTAGTGCGGCAGGACTGTATAATTATGACTTCATTACTTGATTAGGTAAATATTCTTTATTCCATATTAAGGAGACGTCGCTTGTAAAGTCATTAGAATGGGAAGGAATAAAAATATCTGCTGAAATAAAAAGGTTAAAAGGTTTGGGATGACGAAATTGTACAAATCACGTAATTCTAGTGCATGAATAGAATTATGTTTTATTGTTAGGCCTTACGTTTTATTACATTTATGAAGAAGCGACATGATAGACAGACAGACAGACAGCGATAGATAGATAGATAGATAGATACTATGTAAATAAGGATACGCACATTTAAACAACAGAAATAATTTTACGTATTAATACATAGTAACAATAACTATTAGAGAACAATAAATAGTATCAGTACAAAGAATGTCAGGTAAAACATTGTACGGAATTTCGTATGTATTGCCTTGTATGTGGAAGTATGAGAACGTACACAGACGAAATATTAAAAATAATTTATATTACTTATGAAATACTTTTCTGCTGAGTTTCTTATTTATATTAGGTTATGAGAAAGACTGATGGCGATATTTCAATGTCATGACTAATAGCCTTCGTACAATATTTGTCTACGCCAGATGCTCACGTACCGTGTAGGGCCAGTATTTACGCTGTAAGGGTACTTTATGCTTTACGGATCATAGGCTGCCGCGCGTCTGTCACTATAGGTCATTTTTCCCTACGAACCTAGGCCTGGTTGTGAGTACTGATTCTAAAATGTTATATGTTCGTACAGGAATATATGAATGCAACGACAAAAAAGATAGATTGAAACCCGAGGACGAAGACACGCGAAACAAAATGAAACAGAGGCGGAGTAGGACGAATTTCACACTGGAGCAGCTGAATGAACTGGAACGACTGTTTGACGAAACGCACTATCCAGACGCATTCATGAGAGAGGAGCTGAGCCAAAGACTGGGACTTTCGGAGGCCAGGGTACAGGTACGCGCCGATCCGAAAACGCGCAGAAACGATCAGATAAACAGCGATAGTATTAATCGGTAATCGAATGAATCGAAGGAAATACAGAAGATATTAAATGCAAATTAAACATACGACGCATTTCGAGATAAAGACAGGAGGTTATATTGCGTGCCGTGTAGCCTATGTAAATGCATGTAGAGTACAGGGTAAATGTCAGGCAAGTTAGGTAGGTTATACATTGTATTACAAACAAGGTTTTTCTAGCAAAACGGAAATGGAATCTTCATAGCGTTAATAACATAAAGTTCCTCAATAGAGATATGCGGGCTATAATAAATAAACTTCGCTATAGCGCATGTCGTTCGTTCTTTGCCTGTGAGCAGCACAGAAAACAAATAAATAAATACAATAAATAGTTACGCGTGTATTATAACTTAAAACGTGATATTTAACCATCAATGATAAAATGCCAATCAAACTATAACATATATGTATAAAAGGTGATTTGGGTGATATATTCCTGTTTGTGTACACCTGTTACCAGAAATCCACTTCGTAACTGTACTAAATAGGCGAAATATCTGTAGAAAATTGACATTCATCCATTATGCTTTAAGGCTGGATATCAATCGATTATTAATCGGTTGTATTTCAGTTCATAATAAAACATAAAAATGATTTTCATACATCTATCTAGCACAGAAACATTCTTTTATACTCAGCTATGAGCTTTTAAGGGTTCATAAAAGAAGGTGACGTAATTATATTTTTAGTTAGTCTTCAGCTGTCAAGTACAAGCCAGAACAAATGCTGAATAAGAAAAAGGTGACAATTTGAGTACTCACATCTTTCTTATATAACAATTTACGAAATATTTCAAACATGAACACTAATCAAATGTCATCGCTTTTACCGTGGATGCGTCTAAATGATGCCGACTAACTGATACCAATGGAATACTGTAAGATGACCGCAATGGGTGCAATCATCAGAGTGAAACGCCTGTTAAAATTTGCGGATTAAATGTCATATCATTGCTCTTAAAAGTTTCAAATTCCAGTGAATCACAAACAGAAATCCCATCATTCACGATGAGTTTTAACGTATATATATTTTTAAGCAGCCTACGCTGTTTGCATGCCTCGCCATAGTAATGCACCGCATACCTTGCAGTATTTGAAAATTCTTAAATCTCCGAGTTGCAGTAATTAATTGAAATATGACCTGCATCTTTAAGGTCAGTATATTACCATTCAATTCAATTCATTACCATGTTACCTTACTCTAAAACATTAAACAAATAATTGTCCTAAATGTACCTATTTTAATGCAACATAATATTTAATGTAAATAGATTCTAAGTATAAAAACATTTCATCCATGAATCCGTGTCTTAAATTGTTAATAAATACATATACCGACAGGTATTCTTATTATTTTAAATTTATTTAATATAATTACTTTTTGTCAGACACCAAGCGCCATCAAAGTTTTGACTTGGAACAGTTAGAACAAATTTTTGATTATTTATTTATCTAACTTTATTAATTTATATTCATTTATCAGTATAGATGAAAGATTCCCGAAATTATATTATTAACTGTAAGAAATGTCACATTGATTGTTGTCCGCTGTAATTTTATTGTGAGACAGTACATTTCACATGACAAAGGCAGGGGATTTTGTTAAATAATTGAATTTTGCTTCTTTTTGAAGGTTTGGTTTCAAAACAGAAGGGCAAAATGTCGAAAACAAGAGAATCAAATGAATAAAGGTACTGGACAAAGACTTTCTGTATTTAAACACTGACTATGCTAGACTACGACAAATAAGACAAACTCTGAGCTACTGGATACTATTGGGAGACATAGTGCATAAAATTCCGGCGTAATACATACTTGTATGTTTTCACACGTGCCTGATGCCCTATGTGGGGTATAATAGCAGAATTTACCCAGCAATGAGGGTAGTTTCACTGCAGTGTTACTGACGGCTTCTGTTGCTTTGCTTAGGTATCATTTTGGGTAGCGACGGCCACCTGGAAGCCTGCAGAGTGGCCCCCTACGTGAACATGGGTGCCCTACGGATGACCTTCCAACAGGTTTTTATTGCAGCTTTTACAATTTCGAGGACTGTAGTACATTAATTTGCCTTGAGATGTAATGTGCGTTTGGATGTGTACTTTCAGACAAACACATATTTTAAGTTTTAGATCTTTATCAATTTAAAACTGAGAATCTACTGAATACCAAAGGGTCATGAATACTGTGAACTATAATCAAAATAAACTTGAAATACCTAAATGCAAACAGGAAAATTGACTAATAATGAATAAACTACTATTGATTCCAGTATATACAGTGTTGCCTGTAAATTAGGTAATTGAGGATATCAAGGATCGCAGAAAAAGTCTTCTGTAAACCAACCACATTTGTGACCCGTCGCCACGAAATGAGTCTTAAGTCGCAATGTATAATAATAATAATAATAATAATTATTATTATTATTATTATTGTTGTTGTTGTTCGTTTGTACTTTATCATGTATTAAGACTGTATAAAGGCTTAATACATTTTTTCTGCTTGCATGTGTTTGATGACACTTAGGTACAGACCCAACTGCAGCTGGAAGGAGTATCTCACTCACACCCACAGCTGCATGCTCACCTTGCGACCCGAACTCCGTACCTGATATTTCCGTCAGCGCGTTTTGGACTCTCACTCGGACCGTTGGCAGACTCCGGCTCGGTGGCAGTGGAGGCAGCTGCCAAGAGCAACAGCAAGAATTCGAGCATCGCTGACCTCCGACTCAAGGCAAGAAAACATGCGGAGGCCCTCGGACTCTGACCCCACGGGCGTCCCTGCCACTCCCAACTCAGATAATTGCCTCTCACACAAGACGCAGCCTGTGAAAGGCCATTACAGTCGCGGTTAAAGCAAAACAAAATAAAGAAAACTGTCAAAGACCCAGCTGCCAAAACAGCCACTTGTCGGAAGGTGCAGTCAAATGTCAATGAAAGTGACTATCTTCTGTCTAATGGAGTGAACTTTTAAAGTCTGTTCTGTGTGTCTGAGCTCCAGGCCTGTGCAGATTCCTCTTTACGACAAAAAAAGAAAAACATTTAAATCGGGCAAATACAGGCAGCCCCCAGAATAAGAATGTCCGACGTCCAGACAACTCGTATTTGCAAATGGACTGCCATAGACCCTATTGTATTAAAAGTCTGAGTTAAATACAATGGTTTGTAATAACAAACCCATGCATTATTTTGTGACTATCATGAAAAGATTATACGGCTTCAGCAGTTCATCTGCTTTAGGTACAGTACAGTGTAGTATGTAGCTACTTTTATTATAACTGTTTTATTATTATTATTATTATTTAAGGAGTGGATCTCGTTTGGAACCTGGGGATTGCCTGTATTGACAAGAGAGAAGATAAATGTTGAAACTTGAGAGAAACGACTGGTCCCTTAACTGTACAAAATGGTTTTAATCGCAAACTGACTTCTAAGCGCTGAGCTGCGGGCTGCATCCAGCACATCTGACTGCAGTAAAGACTCTTTTGGGATTGATTTCAAATCCAGATTATATGTGTCTGCTGGACTTGGAGCAGCATGATTGTTTTCCTTTGTGGTGAAGCATCATGTCCTGGGACTCGGAAGACGGGATACGTCTTATACTTCTCTGTCAAGTACAATCTACAAGCAGGATTTATTTCTAGACATGCGAGAATACTTTTGATACCATTTGAGGTCATCAAAAGGCCAATGTTGAAATGAGTGAGATTTTTCTAAAGGAGAAAAAGTAATTATAATTTAATATATAAATCACATATTGGTAACGCTGCAATTAAATTGCGCAGTTAAGTGCAATATTGTAAAAGAAAAAATCATTAGCTTGTTTTCTATAATGAAAAATAGCTTTTCGCCAAGTTTTTTGAGATTTTTACCCGACTTTTGTACACAATACACGAGCATTTTCCTTATTTAGACAAAAGCACTTTTTGTTGCACTCAGCAACAGTTGAGAACAGGGATCTGAAACTAGTTATAAAGTTTCATGTCAACACTTCGTGTGGACTGTTGGACTGGTATCACATCCAGACTGGACCCTGAAGAACCTTCTCAGACCTAGCTGTAAATCACCAATGACTCAAACTAGTGAAATGATTACGAATGTGGAAAAATGTAATTACAGAGTACAACAGACGCTCCTCTACTTACGAACTTTCAACTTACGAACTTTCACACGTACAAACGAAGAGGACTGTAAGTTCAAATTGTGTTCCTTGGGCTCCCGTTTCCTGTCCGCAACATCAATTTATTTTCTGCGTGCCAATTCCACCTAGTACGACTTCTGGCCGCTACTCCCGCCGCACAGCAGCGTAGCGTGCGTACTCCCAGCATCATACTTCTTTGTACTTGCGTATACCCTTAAAATAATGTTGAATAACGACTTACGAACATTTCAGGTTACGAACGGCCGTTCGGAACGTATCTCGTTCTCAAGTAGAAGAGTGTCTGTATATTGAAATCACCAATGTTGATGCTTTTATATTTTCAGTGAAATATTCTGATATACCTCTAACAATATATTACTAATAACTGTGAAACCAGTGAAGTTCAATCTCCATAATTTTTTCATTTATACCTAAACTATTGGGTGTTGTTATTTATTACTGTTGTGCAAAATGCAATACATGAGAGTTTAATTTCATATAGTTTTACATTGATTTTAACATATTGCTAAGTTTTGCTTCATTTTTTATATTGTATGTAGAATCCGTATTTTATGATAACTGTATGTTGTTTGTATAAAATGTAACATAATTTTCCAAATGCTTCAGGGATGTGAAAGCTAGAATAAAAAAAAAAAATGTAACTTAAAATGTAACCTAAAATGTAACCTAAATGTAACCTAAATGTAACCTGCTTTATTTTCTAAAAATCTTTTTTTTCCAGATTTTTCTAACTTTCTTGATACTTTTAACTTAAAACTATAATGTAAAATTATGATTTGAAGCTAATGTTCTTTTACGAAATAAGATAAAACTTCATCACGAGTCATGTTTTATTCCATGTATGTGTAGTAAACGAACAGCAATATAATGCTTTCAGTCTCATATATACGGCCATATACTGGTTACTTTCCCTTACAATAGAGTTTGTGCACAAAACCTCACGCCGAATAAAGTTACCTGCCTGTAGGTCAAATAGCAGCTTTATTAGTGACCTTCAATGTCTGACTAAAACACCTAGAACATTTGCTACTGTTAGAAGTCTGTAGAATGACATTGTTGATTTCCAAATACTGTAGCTCTTTTCTCTGTACTAGATGAAACCGACAACGGATCCACCACGGCTGACACGTGCAAACGGCATGTTGACTTTGTGGATCTTCGCTTCTTTTTTCTCACCACCATCCCAGCGTTTTTGCCAGCGTTCACCGTATGTTCCGGTGCGCTTTACCGCCCTCTGAATGGTCAAAACCCCAAAAGGGCTCAATCAAAATTAATCGTCTCTCTTTTTCCTATTTAATTTAGCAGTCAAATCATCCGAAGACACGCTATTATCTTTAAGTATAAGAATGCAGAAAAAAATAGATAATATATATATTAGCAATTAAAAATATGCTGCTACATTAAATACAGTCCAGAGATAACAGGTTTAACAAGCTGAAAATGAAAGCAAAGTGCGGATCGAGTGGCACATCTCTAGGAGCCCCTCTGAGTGGGGCAGTGACAAAATAGCACACTGCATCCAGAATGGGGTGATTACAGGGTCCTCATTCAAGCAGGCATCTCAGTGGACAGCCTATAAGGTATGGCCTATATATAGATATGCTTTCCTTTAACCAGTAACCACAGACACTTCCAGCCAGCAGGCCCTCAGCTTTACAGAGAACATAAAACACATGCAAGGACTGTTGCTTTCTGCCCTCCGCCTGGAGATCAAATGCACGAGGGTCATGGGAAAATAGTTTCCAACACTCTTTGGTTTTGTAATCCTTTCTAAACATCCCCCTGCACAGTGGTGACATGCAACGCTTGGTGTTCTCTGATTTTGGGTCCAACATGTAATTAGTATGATCTACAAGGAGCTGGGCTCAAGCACTGTGACAGTGAAAATACCTTTCATGAAGATCAAAGAGGGCGTATATTTACATTTCGCCATTTAGACATGATCTGAATTAGTGCTCCCCTATTTCTTTAACTTTCTGTGCATTTTCATAATGTAAGAATAAATCAGTTATTCGGGCAAATGGATCTATTGTCCAGTCATTAGCCGTTCATTTTCCAGAATCCTATATGCAAAGTCTCACTGGGCCCGGGGCCTATCCTAGGACGCACACTGGATGAAATTCTAGTCCAGCATGGTACACACTTATGGCAAAACACACGAAACACCGATTATCCTTCCATGTGTGCGATCTGTCAGAAAACATGGGAATCCTCTGAGGAAACACAATCAAACACAGAGTCCCCATAAAAACGCCGTAAATGAAAAAAAATTAATGTATATTTGGAATGCGCAGTGATGCACAGGTTCTGTATCTTAATGACATTATAAAAATGTGACTAAACCCAGATATACTGTTTTCATTCTTAAAACAGGCTCTCGGTTGGATTTACATCATTTTAAGACAAGAAATGATTCCTGTTGTGTGTAAATGCTGCGTATTTTCGTATTGATTTATAACTACAAACAAACTGATCTTTTTTTATTATTTATATTTCAGTGCTATTTAAATGCTATGTTCAGTTTATATGCAAAAGAAAAACACTGTTTCTTGTCTTTTTTTTCCTTAGATGATGGAACGGTCTCACTGACGGGCACTATATCATAAACGATAATTACAATCTATTCGTAACGTAGAGTAAAAAGCATTTCTTCCCAAAAATAAAGTGAGCTGTACGGATGTCACGTTATATTTTACCCCAAATCATGGTATTTATAGAAGTCCTTCTAAACCACAGAGCGTGTTTTTGATAAATACAAGCTGCATCCAAGTAATTAGGAAAAGACAGAATAGGTCAGTAGAGGGTCCTGACAAAAGGAACCGCATGGCCCTCGCAACTGTGGTTATCACCAATGAACTAAAATTCCATCAGTTGCTCAAATATTACTGTTTATATATACATTCATTGCCTTCTTACAGACCTTTAGTCCAGAACAGTGCAGTTTGGACAGCCAAAAAAACCAAGCGCTATTTGCCTCTGCGTTTCCTGATGTTGAATTACGTCCTCGTATTAGCTTAAGAATGGATACTGTAAATCAAATTACAAAACTGCGTGCTGTGTAAATAAATTAGGATGTTTCCCTTTGGTCTTTTCAGAGGTAGCTTAACTCGTCCTCCAAACACTACTAATCAGCATTTCCATCCATCCATCCATTTTCCAAACCGCTTATCCAATTGGGTTGCGGGGGGTCCGGAGCCTATCCCGGAAGCAATGGGCACGAGGCAGACTAATCAGCATTTCTTTTTCATAATTAAAATAGTTTCCAAAATACAGGGAAATCCCCATAGAGGGTAAATTCTAACAAAAGCAAACAAGCCAGTTACCTCAAAACGGGGTATCTCTAATCTTTTGAATATCAATTTTATCAATCAATTTCAATGTTTTGCCTTGTGTACGTAGTAAAATCACTTGCTTTCTTATAGACCTAAATGCCAATGAATGAAGACAATATGCAGAACAGAAGACAATAACAGTAAAAAATGTGACGAGACTGTATGCATTTTGAAATGCATCAGAGAAGTGGTGTGAAACATCATGTGCCTTCATTCAAGCGGCTTTGCTGGACAAGGGTTCTGAAAATATTCGAAGCAATCAAATTCAGTATTAATGCTGTAAGTGCTACCTCTGCCAATAATTCTGATTTACAAGTTATTAAACTACTTAAGGCTGGGTTTATAACATCTTTTCGAAGGTCAAGATGGAATTACCTAGAATGATTTTTTTTCCCAGACAGCACTAAAATGTTGCCACAGTGTGTGCTTTTGTCCTACCTGCACTATATATAATATGTATCCAGAGACACATTCAGCACATGGTCAGTAGTCTATTGTGCACATAATTGTGCGTAATTAGCCCATGCGATCTGCCATTTATTTGCCATAAAGGGCATGAAATGCAATTCTTCTTATTAAGCGTATGCAGGCAAAGTCGGAAAAGATAAAGTGCCTAATGCCAAAGAAACAAAAAATACATTTTTACAGCAAAAAAAAGTTAAATTAGTCCAGGTGGCACCGGCCTACATAATTCTTTTTATCGTATTAAAAATCATAGACATTAATCTATTACTTAAATGCTTTGTATGAGACTAATGACTAAGTAACTATTTCCATATGTTTACTGGCATGGCTACTATTCCAGAACAATGCGAATAGAAGCAGCTCAGAATGGGAACGTTGGTTGTGAGAATCCCAAAGGTCATTCTGTATGTTTATATACCGGCCGGTCACTTGAGGGAAAGTTAATGCATGATTAGTCCAACACTTGGGCTCAAACCATGGCCCCTCTTCAGATTATGTGATGAAGATCTGAGTCAAATTTGGCCAATTAGTGTGGGCCACAACGCTCAACCAATGGGCCATATCATGCCAAAAATAGGCACAAACTGAGCAGAGAACACAATGCACCTAGCATTGCAAGAATAAAATTAATCCAGACACAATTTTTTTGTAATCTGTATATTAATCTCCATTCCAACTGGCGTCCTGTGTGCAAAACAGTTAAGCACAAATTCATTTAAATGTGAAAAAGAATTCAAAGAATATCAGTATTTAAAAGCAAGATAGCCCAAGATCGTAATAAAAACCTTAAAGTTTCACTGTGCTAAAGTGACTACAGACTCACTACTGCCAGGTGTCATTAGAGGGACTGCATACTCAGTACTGCCACTGCAATTTTGTCACATCAGACCATGCAGCATACATCTGTATTTTTCACCTGCTTTATAAAATGCTCCAATTAGGGTCAGAGTCACTGGAGCCTGGCACCTATACCAGGCCCTGCTGGGATGAAATGGTTTGTTTTAACAATTTATGATTCAGAAAAATATCCATCCATCCATTTTCCAAACCGCTTATCCTTACTGGGTCGCGGGGGGTCCGGAGCCTATCCCAGAAGCAATG
>JAODJX010000037.1:15906720-15927397 GCA_026776945.1 Isichthys henryi
AACTCCACACACAGGTGACCCAGGCGGGGATTCGAACCCGGGTCTCAGAGGTGTGAGGCGACAGTGCTAACCACTGCGCCACCATGCCGCCCCCAGAAAAATACTGTTATGAAAATATATATAGTAAGAAGCTCACACATTTAAGAGATTGAAAAACATAAAGTTTTAAAAGGATGCAAAATAATTCCACAAAAAAAATAAGGCAGGTAAAGGAAGGAAGGTGCCCAAAGCTTTCGAGATATTCTTATCGGTTCTGGATGGTGGAAGGACCCGCCAGAGTTGAGCCAGAGAACGGCGTGTGTGCGCGAGTGTTACACTGGTTATAAATACATGCATAGACTTTGCATGCGTAGTGGTTGATTTCTTGGCCTAACTTTAAATATAATAATAATTTTGTGATTTACGTGTGTTATTGTGTTAATTGCGAAATGAAAAATGACTTTTGTAACATTAGTAACGTAATGAGAGCTTAACAGACTGCACCTCCAGCAGCGAGTCCAGTTTAGTGGGCGATACGAGATCATCAAGCCTTCTATGACAAACCATAAGATGCACAGCCTGAGCGAGCCTGTTGACATTAACTAGAATGGCACTAGCAGTCTAGCAAGTTAAGTCACAAGTTCTAAAGCACAGCACTGCTCTTTGCTAATTGCTCCATTTTTTGCTAATTGCTCAGTGACATTCAATGAGCAATATCTGATAATATGATGCACTGCATACTTTACCTTAAGGCAATTTGTACTGAGCACCAAAGCAGCATCTTTCCTTGGATTACTGGTGATGGGAAAATGAACTGGTCACATTGTGGTTACTGGTCACAATGAGCAAGCTGGGCCCAGCAGGATGGATCATCTGATTCACTCACATATAACCAAGCACAGTGATAATATCTATAAGTCTGTAAGCTTGGTGATGAAGCATCTTTTAATAACTGAAAATAAATAAATAAATTGACATAAAATACAATCTCTCAAAGTATTTTGATCTATTTTTTTTTACATCCAACTAAACACAAACTACTAAATACTCAAATGTAATTAAATTCATAATGATTATAATACATTTATTTTAAAAACATTATAAACAGGGCTATACATTTTAATAAAAAGGTATAACACATTATAGACATATTTATCATGCCTTCTTATTGCTTTACGAAGCTCTCATCTATGATGCACTATAGACATAATGCAGCACACAACATCCTTAATTCTTAAACGGACTATTATAATGCATTATAAAGTTTATCTATAGTGCACTATAGATGAGAGTTTATGAAGTATTATAATCAACCATAACAATAATAGATGCTGTAATGCTTTATTAATTCTTATACCAACGATAATAGTGCATTATTAAGGTGCGCGTATAATGCATTATAGATTACGGCTTTCAGTAAAGTGTTACCGCTACATTTTGCTGACAAACTCATTATGTTAAGCACAGGCAACATTTATGGACAGACAGATAACAGGGATTTCCAAACATTCTTAAACCTGGGACCCCCATGAAACTAATGCAGATCTCGGCACTTCCTACCAGTAACATTGTTTTTTATAACATAAGAATTTAATAATTTTACAAAATCTCTCAGAACCCCCTGCAAATGTTACGAAGTCTATGTCAAAAAGCCTTGATTTGTGTGGTCAATATTAAGACCTCAGACAATAATGCAATCTGGGTGGTTAGAATGTTCCAAAGCTTCTGATACCTTTGAAGGTTTAATTGCGCTAAAGACTGCTGCTCATGTAAAATTCATGAGGCAGATGAAAACTGCTAATAACTATTTTGTGGGCACATAGGGACAGAAAGAGTAAAATGTTACTGAGGTTATACATAAAGGAGGTTATTGCGCATTTTACTCTAATTGCCTCAAGACAGTTTAGTACAAGAAAATTGCTTTCATGTGTCCCAACATGTGTAGAAAGAGAATTTAATTATTTATGTTCAACCCCTTTCCACTCACTTGGAAAGAGAATGAAGTAAAGTGTGAGATTTTGCTTTATTTACAAATCATTCTGTTGAAAATACATGCAGATTTTATATATAATATTAAAGATAATTTTGTATGCTAAGAGTTGGACTTAGTTGCGTGCCTGTTTATGTCTGAGCACAATATTTACGGACAGTTTAGTTTATAAAGTTTTTCCTTGAGTCAGACCATTTTTGTCAGTGTGTCTGCAGAATCTGGAATGTCTGGAAGAAACCTGGAATCATGAATGGGAATATGAGATGACAGACAAGGCTTTGGAACGAGCCGAGTTCAGTATTACAAAATGGAGAACGCCTAAACATAAATAAAACAAGACATCCTTGCGTGTGCGGCCTCAATGCACTTCATTGGTCCGCTTAAAATTCAAAAGCCTCAACATCCAAAATCGGAGACTTTTTCTGTTTTCTTTTGAAGTGACCCATGGCTGGGAAAGTTAAATTATAATTTGTGTACTAGTATTATGTCAGATGTGGTGATTCGTAGCAGCAGTTAATAATTGTAAAAGTGCTCCGGGGTACCAAACCTGTCCATCACTTCTGTTTTCATTTTGACATTGAATAACACTTTCATTGAGCACCCAACTGGCAAAGATTTCATTTTGGCGCTTAAGCTGCATAAATTCAATGTCTAAATTCACACATTAAAAGGCAAAAAAAAAAAAAACGTAGCCGAAATATGATTTTCTTCATGCCCTCTATGTTCTCTTGCACATATATTTATTTATTTACATCTCTGAGAGCTCCTCAGTGTGTCCTGGCTGCTTGAAGGCAGCAGGTTTGACAGGGTTGAATTGACAGTTTAATGATTTTAACGGCATTATGTCAGGATGCATGAATTGAATTGCAAAGGAGTTGGACACAGATTTTTTTTTATTTTAAATCGACCTTTCATTTTTACGCCAAGTTCTATTGTCAGTGATGTAGCTCCCCTGCCGTTAAGCCTGCGATTTTGTACTAGATTGGTATTTCATATATTTATAAAGTCTGGCTTCCCATCCAGGATGCACCCTAGCCTAGTGACCTGTGCTGCCTCGGTTAGACTCCAGGGCTCCACTTGTCCCTGGCCAGAATCAGCTTTCCAACCTGCTCATCATCTTCCACTGATGGTCAAAGCTCTTTTTTTCAGAAGGGCCAAAAATAAAACGACTCTGAAAATGATCTTGCGCATGAAGTCTAGCAGTAACTACAGCCTAGACCAGATTTTGGATCAGTGCATCTCATCGAACACAGAGGCAAGAAACAAGTGGTTTTAGATTTGTGCAGAGGATGCTATCAGATCCCAATGAGCCCAGCAGATACAGAGAAAATAGCTTTCATCTGAGCTCTGGGGTTCTGTCACATTGAGTGGATTCCCCAATGCAACTCAAACACACCTACAGCTTTTCAATGACTGTGGTAGAGAGCTGTTGGTGATATGAACAGTGTTGGACATTTCAGATCCAGAAAGTACAAATCCAGACCAAGATTTTCTTTCTACGAACCAGTTGAGTACTCTGTGACTGTGGTTGGTAGAAACAAAATTTTGGTTAGGGTTAGGGTTAGGATCTGTAGCTTCTGGACCTGAAATATCCAATACTGTATATGAATATATTGGAAGTACCTGTATATTTAGATGACATAATAGTATACTGCATACTAATGGAGTATCGTTAACCCTAACCCTAATCCTAATCCTAACTCTAACACTAATCCTAATTTACATAGGACATGTTCTTTCAGTCCAATTAAGATTCAATTAAGATTTAAGTTGCTTCTCAGTGCCTTGGCCCCTTAACTGGATTACTCTTTGATCCTTCGTAATCATCTTGTACCCCTTGGGGATTATAATCTGTGTTCTCTCAGATGGATGCTACAGGACAAGGGTGGTTAATGGCTCCGTCCACTATACTTTAAGTTTCAGTATCTGCCAGTTGATGCTAATGCACGGCCCTGGTCTTGTAGGAGCAGCAGGAACCGGTGGGAGGATAGGCGAGGTCACACCTGTTCCAGATTGAGCCTAGTCCGTCATCTTGCTTTGAGACAATAGCAAATCTCTTTGAATCTTATAAGAACAGAGCTCGCTGCTCACTCATTATCATGGCTCCTACAGTGTAATGCTGAGAGCTATAGCACTACAGTTTCTGGAGTTTGGTCTAGCTTAGTTCATGTTATTCCCCGGCGGGGCTGGACTGGTATTAAAATCAGCGCAGGACTTTGTCAAGATTGCTGTCTTAGTGGTTCTGGGTTCTGGCGTCTTGCTGCCAATTACATGGTTCTTGATCAGGATTGGCAGCTTCGTTCAGCTGGCTGGCATAAGACTTTCAATTTGAGACGATACTGCACATGCATTTACATGTGTGTAACAGTTTTATTTCCTTGGAAATAGTCTGAAGGGTTTGAAATCTACCCCAACACCTTTGATGTAGCTAATTTTAGGTTTAGAATGGAATGCCATAGATTTGCGATAAGAATTGTTTGCGTGAGTGTGGGAGTCAGAAAGCATGAGTTTCACATCTGATGCATATAAGTTTGTAGCCTTGTTCTTGATGATCAGCATTTAATAAGTTTTTGGTCCAGGTTAGCTTGTCTTGTTCCTGAGTTCGTGGTCTTGACCACCCTGAGAAACCATGTTCAGTCTATCGATGTTGCACCCTCTAGTTTACAATCTAAAAGAGGTAGAGCTGAAGCTTATGGGATGGATGAAAGTCAGGAAGCATGAGACATTAAGGAGTGACACCCTGGACAGCCCATCACAAGACACATTACGATGTCCCCCTTGCCCCCATTGGGTGGCAGTGCAGGGACCATTTCAAAAGTAATCCTGGGTGAGTTTCTTGCCTGTTGCAGCTCAGTGAACTTTACTAAATGATATGAACAATCAGTGTTTAATTTCTGCTGGATCCTGCCAGAACACATTCTGGAACCTCTCTGTTTTTGACTGCCTGCATTCTGGTACCTATTCGCAAGGATCCAGCAGCTGTATTTTAATTTACAGACCAATTTTCCACACAATTTCAAATCCTTTATTAGTTTAGATTTAATCTAAAAGCACATTGCATGTTTTCAGCACGCCTTCCAGGACTGGCGCCAGCCTCATTACCCCTCTGCTCTCATATACCCTTTACGGTCTGGTACCTTTTGGCTTACAAATTAAGTGCTACTAACAAGTCAGGTTAGGAAACTGAAAGACACTTTCCTGAAACCTCTGAAGATTTTAGTAGTAAAGGCAGTACCTGTGACGAAAGTCAAGCTTAAGTTCTCTGAAGGCATTGATATCCCATGCAAGTAGACATGAAAATGAGGCAAAGATGAAGTAATCAGCCTTACCAGAGAAACATTTGGAATGGGAAGCTGCCAAGCTGAGGTTTTCTTGTGATGCTGAAGCTCCATATGAAAGACAAGTTGAGAAGGCTGACACCTGAGATGAAAAAAAAACTGGAGAAGCAGTCAGAACACCAGGAAGGTGGGAGACTTTGAGTTAAAGAAGTTAGGATTAATGTTGGCAACCAAATGAACTGAAGCCTTTTTCACTGGGAATGCCTAACAAAATGGTTCCACTAATTTCCAAAAAAAAGTTTGGGGAGTATTTCTACCACTACGTGGGTTGGAACTACCTTGCAGTGGCTTAAAAAGTTCTAGGGTGAGTTTCCCGAAGCCTTCTTAATGCTACGACGTTCGTAAGTTCTATGTTAAAAGATAGAACTTACGAACTTTGTAGATTTAAGAAGGCTTCGGGAAACTCACCCATGGACCTTACTGCTGCAATGTGCACTAACAGGAAATGCACAGGATGTATGTCCATGTCTGCAACATTTCAAGAACCACAGGAAAATCAACAAGCAAACACATGCAGAATTAGCCAGAGAAAATGAGCATATGTTTGGCAGGTGGTTTACTTCTGAAAACACAGAGAGAAGAGAAACAGAGAACAATAATAAAAAAAACTGTTAATGTCCATCTTAAAGAACAGAGATTCTGATGTTGGCCGAGGCAGCTGTTATGGCAGATGAGATTCCACTTTCACAGGGTGGTGACCAGGGAAAAAAGTGTCTTCTGAAGTAGACCGAACCCAGCCGGCGGAGGATCTAGTCCACTCTCTTCCCCTGCAAATCCAAACAGCAGCTGCACCTCATGTAGCTGGACAAGTGGTCTATTGACTGAGCAACGCATAGGTTGTTGCTTCAAATCCCAGGAACCACACATAACCCATTGCTGTGAGTGGCTTTGGATAAAAGCAGGGTGTAAATGAATGATACGTATATGATAAATGAATAAGAAGCCAATAGAATCAGTTATTATCCTTAAAGAACAGACAGCAAAACCAGATGTGTTACTTGCTTCGTGTGACACCCTTATTATCCATACCGAAGATGCCTTGAATGTTCTGTGTGTCAAACCTCATATAGAAACAGTTCTTTCCAATCTCTTGCCATCGCCAAATGCTTTCCAGACCAGAATTACTTAGTAAATACATCTTGCTGAAAGATGAAAATGCAGCTGCAATTTTATTTTTCTTCTGTATGACCTGCATCTGCTAGTGACCACGGCCTTGTTTATGCAACCTGTTGACCCGGGTTCTGCTTATATTTTGTCATCAGCAGATAAGAGGGGTTTATAAGAAGATCAGATTCTCTCCCTGACCACTTAGATATGGGTATTAGTATTCTCTTTTATGAGATTACTAAGCGTCGCCTTAAAAATTCCTAATTCCTTGCTGACCTAGCTCAGCATCTTCCACACCTGTCAGGCGGTGAATAGGTTGACAGAGTCTTACCCATCCCTGTTCCCTGATGTGCTCACTCACACTTCTGCCATTGAGCACAATATTGACTTAAGTTTGGCGCCACCCTGAAACCTACGAAATGGGAAAAGGTGATGAAGGAGGTAAACCACCTACGAGTGTGAGTCTACTCTCCATATATGGAGGTCACACCTTATCCAGTTCCGTACTGATTATTTATGAACTGATGCTTGTATTGATTGAGTCAGATCTGGCACATCTATGAGCAAATCTTACCTCCTAAAAGGGAATTGCTGCTTTTGACAGGTACAGACGGCTTTTGACGGCAGACCCTAGGGAGCTGTCTGTTTTCATTTTGCCGGACAATTTGCAAAGTGCGAGGTGGTGCCCCCATAATGCACCCACCACATTCCAATGCCATGTGAACCAGATGTCATCTGAGTTCTATGGTTGTGAGTACCAGACAATGTGGTTTTGTACAGCTCCACTTGGTGTGAACACCTTGCCTGGATTAAAGGGCTTTTCACCTTTCTGACAGCGGCAAATCTATCAGTCTCACTTAATGCATTTTTGTATAAGGTAGATGGGGTGAACATGCATGCCCTGTTGGGGCTAAGGTTGTAAATTCCCTGTACCCACAAATTACAGGAGATTATAGAGATTCCTTTGCATGACAGGGTATTGTAGGGGATTCTAAAAGCTTTACTAACATACGTCCTCCACAAACATACCTGCTTAGTTCAAGGGCCAGCTTTGGGGGACAGAGGCCTCTCAACAGACACTAGATGATGAAAGACTCATGCTCACCAAATGCCATATTTTCCATCCATCTCCTATAACTGCTTTTCCTATTCAAGGTCTGGAGCCTATGGATGAAAGACAGGGAACAATCCAGGACAGGGCACACTCACACGGATGATTTGGTAACTCCAGTTCATCTTAGTATGCTTTGAACTCTGAGGGGAAAGTAGAGGATCCAAAGCAAACCCCACAACAACATGAGGAGAACATGCAAACTCCACACCCATGGAATCAAAATTGTGAGGAAGCGGTGCTAACCACTGCCCCCTATGCTGCCCATAGCTTTGACTGCCCCAAATTTTGACGCCAGTGATTGCAGTGCAGATATATATATATGAATCACCTCCAGAGTATGATGAAGCTGAAATGCAGTGCTGTGCATAACCATAGGAAGAATGTAAGCAGATCACTACACCACCTTGGATATTTAATATAGGCCATAATATGTAGCCAGGTTTTAATACAGACCACAGCAAGGTCTGGTTTCAGTTGAAATTCTGGTCCTTGAGAATAATCAACAGTTCATTTCAAGAAAACGGAAAGGGAGCATATTTTTGTTAAGAGATCTTCCAGCTGTCATGTCTGTAGCTGGTTGACCAGCAGAGGGCACAGTGGAGTAGTTACACCATGTCTTAGTCCTAGTCCAGGTTTGAGCCCTGGAACTGAGAATGGCTCCTCATAGTCTGTTTGTCCTGTTGGGTCAGTCCTCTTGGCCACTCTGTCGGTACCTGTCTGAGTTGTAGCCCCAGAACCAAGAGTGGCTCCCCAAAGCCTAGTAGGAGGTGTAGTGCCAGAACCAAGAGGGTTCCCCAGCAGAGATGGAGATTTCAGGTCTAGAAAGTACAAATCCAGACCAAAATTTTGTTTCAGCCAACCAGTTGAGTACTCTGTGACTGACTCTTTATACTCAACTGGTTGGTTGAAACAAAATCTTGGTCTGGATTTGTGCTTTCTGGACCTGAAATCTCCACCTCTGTTCCCCAGTAGGTGTCTCAGACTGAATGAACCAGGATGGTTCCCTGGTATGTGTCTTATAGTGAATGACCCAGGAGTCTTCCCTGGGAGGTACCTTATTCTGCTAATAAGCTGGAAAGTTGTTTCACTGCAGGCACTGATGATATTAGACAAAACTATATCAGTTCTGGATTAAATTTTTGCAGGTATGCAGAAGGTTTGGACACACTGACATTACGATTCCAAATTCTGAGACCAACTTTTCTGTGTTGTTGTGCTGGAATATTTTGTTTTTTCTGGCCCTGGCCAAATTTTTTTTGTGGTGGAAAAACCCGGAACCATTTCTGGAGTGGGAAAAAGCCTGGCACTGTTTCCGGTCCAAGAGTCAAAAAGGGGTCTTCCCAGTGTGTCCGGTCGTGTCACCTTAGTTCCTGGAAGTCTGGTTCCCCTGTTGGCTCCTGTTGTTTGTTCCCCTAACCCTAACTTATTCCCTCTCTTTCAGTTTGTCTGAGCATTGGGATTCATTACCGTAGTCCCAGCCAAGACAGGAACAGCCATTAACGTTCCAAGTTTAAACGAATTTATAGGAAACAGGGCACATGATGAGTTTAATGGAACAGTATCTTTGTGGTCTCTGTCAGTGGCGGCTGGCCCATAGGGGGCGCTGCCCTCCCAGATGTGTGGGGGGGGATATAAAATACATAAAAATAAAATATATTTATATTTTTTTTATCAATGTCAGTTTTACTTAATAGTGTGTGCCTACATGCAATCTGAATTATTTAAACAACATTTCCACCAACTCACTCTCATTCAACAGTAAATTTCCACTGACAGATTTCCACCCATCATTTCTCTTCTTGGGCGCTCATCAAAGCGCCCCAGAAGTGCAGCGAAATAGGCAATCATGTATCGTTGCTAGGTGAATATAATAAAAATTTTGCCAATCAGCATCACTGAATTAAATGGTTTTGGGGTGCTGGAAATTTCAGTCATGCTACAGAAAATGCGGGAAAGTTTTGGATCGCTCAGGTCAGTCAGTCAGAGAGAGATGATGGTGACGACGACAGTTGAGGGGCAGCTTCCGGCAAGTTCGGTGAGATCGTTATTGAATTACCCTTTTGCGAGAAGGACGATGGTGGAAAAAATCCACGTTAAGGAGCTGGGACCCGACAAGCCCGAAATAAATATCACCCAGCCAACTAAGGAAATTAAATTATGATTGTGAAATTTTTGTCATTTTCTGACTGTTCATTTGAATGCTTATCCTGGACTAGGAAGGGAAATCTATTGGTACGTCAGCCCACCAAGAATTTTTTTCAGCAGCCGCCGCTGGTCTCCGTGTGTTTCCTCTTTAGATGCTATATCACCTTATAGTCTAATATCAGTTTCTATGCAGGATGAAACTACTGTATTCTGAACACACAAAATACTTTTTCCTATTGAATAAAGTGCGTCCTCTACTCACACCAAAGTGTGGTTTGGAAAACCCAAATAAGTAAACTGTCTAGCTGCATATGAAGTCTGAGAGACACCATACTAACATATACTGCTGTCAAGGACATAATCAAATATTGGACTCACATCTCTAACCTGAATCTTTTCTTCATTTGCAGTAGAAAACCAAAGCACAAGAAACTTCCTAACCCCTATTCATATAGCAAATGTCTCATTCAGGAAGTCCGGTTCATGCCAATCCATCAAAGGGCAAAACACACACTGAGGAAAACTAGAGAACCCAGTTTTAACCCATAGCAATAAGGGGAGAATATTCAAGCTATTGTCGAAGAAGCAAGATATTAGCTCCCAATTTTGGATGTATGAAGCAACAATATTTCCCACTTTGTTGTACTATATATCCAGGACTATAATTGAGGAACCTTGATAAACGGTATGAAGGAAAAAAACGCACAGTACAACAGAGGTATGCAGAAACACGTGAAGTGGTTCTGGAGACAAAGGGGGGGAGGGCATCATCCCTGCTACTATGTTAGGGGTACCAGGTGTATAGCCATTCTGACTGGGCTACTCTTATGACCCCATTTCATGTCACGTGTACGTGCTTCTTGTTTTGCGGTCAAGAAACCAGCATATAACAGATGCATGATCCAGAAGCCTCAGCTCCCAAAAGCATCACCACAATCCCGCCTCCATAAGGCTAATTGCAGCCAGACACCTGGAGCCTTATGTGCTTTCGGTCACCCTGGGCCTTTCACCCCTCACCCCAGCGATATGGATAAATGTTCCAATTTAATTGCACCAATCTGCTGTGGGGATCTTATGTGGCGTTCGATTGGTCCCATCCTCTCTCAAGGCACAAGCAAGACATGCATCTAGACTCTTTTCTGTCTTGGCACAGAAAGGAACTTCACTTAGACGTCCGAACAGCTGAGTCATTGGGTGTCTTCAAGCGATGACTAAAAACCTACCTCTTTCGGAAGTACTTGGATTAGCACTTCCACGATTAAACTCTTATTAAAAAAAATATATATATTACTTGCCAACAGAGTTTTTTAGACTGATGGTATTCTTAGCACAGGTTCCTTTGGACCAGTGTCAGAATGTATACACTGATAGAGAATTCTAAAGACTTATGTAGTAGGTTGCTCTGGCGAAGGGCGTCTGCCAAATTCCATAAATACAAATGTAAATGTAAATGCAAATGTATGTGGCTGCGGTTTCTTGGTTATTTTTTTTGTGGTGCATGTAAAAGTCTCCCCTAAAGATCTATATAGTCCCAGTCCACCCCAGCCATTAGAATTTCCCAATGACTGTGAATGTCTTTGTAAAATGTGTTCTCATCAAAAACACGCTGAAATAATGGATGAATGAACTAGTGATATGCTTTATGACAGTAAAAAAAAAATCATGACTCACAAAAATATAAAGAAATAATTTTTCAGAAAACCATGCCGCACTAAAAAGCCCTTCGTGTTTCACGTCATTGCAGTTAAAAATTCAGATGTTGTTCATATTGACCCAACGGAATTATTTTCGCATGTGCATTTAAAAAAAAAATAATAATAAATGTAGTGTGCAGTGGGAAGATTAAGTTCTCCGGCTTTTGCACCTGGAGAACCCGATAGAGACCCACGTGACACCAGGAGAACTCAAGCAGAGCAGATGCATATTCAGCACCACAGAAACAGAGCTGATATACTGAATTACAAATAAATTAATACTTAATTATCTCGTTAATGAAAATGAAAACCAGAAACCATAAACCATAACTAGCAAATTCTGATCTGGTTCTGCGATTGTTAAGTAATTCATCCCCTGTTGCTTAGCAATTAGCTTGCATTCATAAGACAGTAAACATGATCGTCGCACGGACTAATGTAAAAAAAAAAACTAATAAGTCATCAACCACTATATGTTCTTTAAATAGTGCTTAACAGTATCTGAGTGCAGAGTTCATGCTGTCGATTCACCAGAGCGAAACCGTTGCAGGAAACATCTCAAAAAGTATAATGAGCACTTCACAAGCACTTGGTGTTATATTATGAGTGGAACTGTACCTGCTATTCAGCTCCAGTCCCCACCTCCCACCTGGGAAAATATAAAAGTCCTCTATTTATTTATATCTTTGAAAAGATGGGAACTGAAACTATTCCGTCATCACAAAGCAATTTCAAAAATTACAAACCGTGACATCTTCTCTTCATATATACAGTAGATCACTCAAAGACAATGCGATGGATAGCTGACAGTTTGCTTAGCTTATATTGAGTGTGCATCAATAAACTGACGCAAACTGAGAGTCAAATCATATTCCCGTAAATTGACCTTAATGGCTAATCTGCAGAAAATGATGCAGTATTTACATAAAGCGTAAAAAACCGGAGTGAATCACATGAGGAAAAGTGAACTACTCTTTCTTATTTCTGCTCAAGGTCAAAGGTCATTAGTAGCCTAATAACAGATATGAGAAATTAAATTAACAATAGATGTTCCTAACTCAAGTAGGGGTGGTGACAAACAATGTCTCCTTTATCTCAATAGGACTATGGAAAAATAAAAGATAAAACTGTTCTAGAAACATTTGTTACTCTAAAATATAGAAAACATGACATTTTTTCCTGCATGAGCAATGTGACAGAGACTAATAAACAGCCTGCCAGAATCGACAAGAGCATCACAGGCAGCTGCCTGGAAAGACCATTAATCCGATTTACGTCTTGGGCCTAGGGAGGCTGGTCTTTGAGAAAAGGACAATTGCATGTGACTTACATCATCTTAAATCATCTGCAGGCATTAGTGACTACAGACCAGAGATAATTATGTATTGATAAGTGCCACATGTTAATTTTTTTTACATGAGTTACATTTTTTACAGAATGCAAGACTTTTCAAGAACTATATCTAATAAAACCAGCCAAGTGTTTCACGCACTGCAACCTGGACTTTGATAGGATGGAGGCTAAAGGGAGACAGGCAGTGGTGGTCAGAACATTGTCAATGGCGGCTGGTTAAAAATTCATCAGAATGCATCACAAGATACTGAGCTTCCAGAGCTGTAATACAAATAATGGTAACACTTTACTTGAGGGTACATAAATACTGAAGCATAAATCATGAATAAATATAGTAATTGCTTGAAATAATGGATGTGTGAAGATTCATTAATGCTGAAGGAACATAAGATCAATATGTAACTATGACTAAGATTGCTGTTAATTAATATGTAAGCAAGAGAATAATATTATATTATTTATTTCCCCTAGAGTAAAGTGAAACTGTATTTGCCGGGCTTGGCTGATGGTGCTTGTCCCAATTCAAGGTGTTCTGGGGCGTGGGGGGCAATGGGGAGGCTGGTGATTCCTATGAATTTGAATAATTCCATAACTGACACAGTCTGAACATTGACTTCCAAAGGGGGGCAGGCATGTGGCAGTCTGATAGTCTGTGGTAGTCTGTGGCAGTCTGTGGTAGTCAATCAGCATTTCCACTGTCGTGATGGCATTGAGCTCATGGTTGTAATGGATACATTATGCTGCAAGACGGTTCACCTCTCCTTGCTGGCACATCTCATCATTCTTGAGTCACACTGCAACCATGTTGTCCACACAGTTACCCATTTTGGTGGATTGCTCAGTTATAGTGGTAAAGTTTTTCGTGTAGAGTGAGCATAGGAAGGATAAGAGAACCTGTGTACTCAGTCTCGCAAACTGCTTCCTTCCTATCAGGATGTTGGTTAGCCATTGGAAGATGATTGTGGGTATTTTTGCTGGGGAGAATAATACGGTTGAAGGTAGCAGTGGTACAGTGGTTAGCAGTGCCGCCTCATATCTCTGGGGCCAGGGTTTGTGTTTTTGCCATGGCTCCATGGCTGCAAGATAAAAACCTGTGACCTTGAGGGGTCTAGTATTTTGTTTGGTTACTTATTTTTAAGGTTAGGGTTGAGAAGAAGTCATGGTTGTCATTGTTGGGATTAGGGTTTTCCCCACGGAAATTAATGGACGATCCCGACAAGGATATGAATACCATCGTGTGTGTGAGTGTTGCCCTGTGATGGGTTGGTGCCAGATCTTGGCTTGTTTCCTGCCTTGTGCCTGTAGCTTCCAGGATAGACTCCAGACTCCCCACCCCCGTGACCCTGAACAAGACAAATGGGTAGAGAAAATGGATGAATGGTAAAGTTGAAGTCCACAAACAAGACCCTAACATAGGTGTTGGGGGAATCCAGATGTTGTAGGATATGGTGACTGAGCAAATTTGCCCTATAAAAATTGTAGTAGGGCAAGGAGGGGTTGGTTATGGACTTATATGTGAAATATATCAAGACAAAAAAACTTGACTGCTCAGTTCTTAATGAAGCTCACATGCTCAACAGTTAGCTCAGCAGGCTCTCCTTTTCGAAGTACTTGCCTGCTCTACATGTGTGTTGCCGTTACAGAACATGTTCCAATTCATTTTTTAAACATACAGACACACACCCGGAGCAGAGTATTAATCTGGCAGGTCTATAAATTGTTTGAAACCTACACCGGACGTCACGTGGGCTAGACTGCAGCCAACTATTGCCTGGTTATTGTGTGGTTATTTCATACATGTTCATTTTAATTCTGCTAATGCTTACAGTCTTTTTAACGTGTTATTGCCTCTGTCCATTGTGGGATCACATACTTTTGCTCTGAAGTACTACATTTTCAGAGAAACACTAAAATTGTACTGTTTTCCAGTCCTCTGTTGTCTTGACATTTGTAACTTCTTTGTCGCCAAATCGTGAATGAAAAAAAATCACCCGAGGAATTTTTTATTGCAGCATTTTTATTGATACCCTCAATCTTAGCCCAATAATTGACACTTTTTATATTAGGGCCATCAAACCATTAGGAAGCACCTGTTAGTCTGACTCTCTCCAGACCAGTTTCACTTGGGCTGCATGGAAGGCTCTAGTTAATAGACAGGCACTGCTTCAAAAGACTATTCCCTGGAGAGACCAGGCCCAGCAGACTGCAGCACAGCCCAACAGTCCTACCAGAACGATACCACATATATGGGTTTATATTACACTTATTAATGCAATGTCACAAATCAAGGAATTTTGAAAAGCAGCTTGTGCTCTGTTGACTGGGCAGTTAAAATATGTTCTGGCCGACAGAAACACGTACAATGACATACATTGAGAGATGTCAAAATAGAGTGATGTTCTCTCAACTTGAGAGGAGCCAGTTGAGGTGGTTCGGGCATCTTATAAGGATGCCACCAGAACTAGATTAGATTAGATTAGATTTCTTTATTGTGACTGTGCAAAGTGCAACAACATTTTTGCAGCAGTGCCAAATGCTGCATGACAAGTAATTAAAATGTAAACTGAGGTGTGACTGGAGTGCTGTGTAGACACATGACTTAAAATAATAACGCCATACGTATGTACAGAACATACTATAAACAGATGAAGTACAAGGTGCAGTAAATGCAATCACCAGTGCAATTAATAAGTGCAGCTGGATGTAAACATTTACAGTGCTGTTTTAAAGTGACCGCAGTGACAGAAATTCACGTATGAATACTATTGGACATAGTACTTACTCCCAAAGGGGTGGTTCTAGGCATGTCCAACTGGGCAGAGATATCTAAGGATCCACCATACCATAGTATGACCTATTTGGCATGCTGCCACCACTACCTTCATCAAGAGAAGCACCGGGAAAATGAGATGAGCTTTCTGTCTGTTCAGTTACCCAACAATGTTGTTAACTGAATGTGCACATGTTTCCCCTCTTCAGTGGAATTCAAGGCTCGCCTCATGCAGTGAATTGCAGACTCACGCCAAGATGAAGGTATTTTCCTGCCGTCTTTTAATACGACATTGTGACAAAAGCTTACGATGCGCTTAAACCAGAAAGTACTGGGCAAATCATAGTTGTAGTGCACTATTCAACTGGAGAAGAGGACTGGGGGGGAGAAATTATTTATGAAATTATTTGAATTTTTCCAGGGCACCCTAGATTGCTTTGCAGACTACAGAACAGCTATACAACTGAAGCCTGAGAAAAAGGCTGCTGTTCGTCAGGTCAAGAGCAGTTCTGCTGCACTTAGCTGTGATGGGCTGCTCCATGTGGAAGCAATCTAACCCCATCTGTGCTCTTTTGGGATTATTGTTTCTTATTGCCTCACAACCCTTTCATGTGCCCAAAAATTTAACACTAAACGACAAATTACTTTGTAAATAAAAGCACAGAACTTTCAGCATTTGGATACACAGACTGACCCAAAGTCAATCTGTACGGACAAAAAAAGGGGATCAGTCAATAACAAGGCTTTTCAAATGCACGTTTATTTACAAATTTTGACAAGCAATAACTAAGTTTAATTTCTCCAAAAGCACAAACATTTACACATGAATCCATTTAGTTATTTTTGTAAGAGGGAAAGTAAAGTGTTCATTTTCACTGAGAAATCTGGAGGCCTAACAGAGAAGACGTTTCATTGATGTATGAGTTATTTATAAAAGCCTTAAGCAAAAGCGTTTGCATATTTACAAAAAGGAGTACTGTAATAGCTAGGAACCAGATGTACTGTACAGGATTGCAATCCTGGGATATATATGCAAGCAAATTACTTAATTACTTACATTCTTCAATTCTGTTATTGTAAAAGAAATTGCCGCAGTGATTAAACCACTGATATTTATCTTATAATTACCAAGTAATCTTTGAGAGCCGATATTAACTACATCAACCTCACAGAATAATGAATGTGAAATATGAGGTCAAAAATTGTTCAGATGGCAAGATAAAATGGAATGCTAGAATGTTCACAAGATAATTTTAATGACATCCATATATTGTTGACTTTTTAAAAGTTTTTTTTGTCCACAATAATCACTTTTTCATGCACAAATCTCAACTTTGCAAATTTTGAGTTTCTTCCTATAACGCAACAGACTAATAAATAGTCTGATGTAAACCTTCGTAAAGATAATTCTTGAAAATTTATATAACTTGGCTGTAAGTGGCAGGACCACCGCAAACGACTTTTACCACTGCCACCCCGCGATAAACAACTGTTGCTCTTACATTTAGCTCAGATTCCCTTAAATCCGACAAGCTATCTGGCTAAGCAAGAAAGTCTGCTGTGTGCTGGGAATTATGGTCAAAGCCTGGGACTGGTGTAACTGGCCCATTCTAGGCACCCATATGTAAAACTAAATATGCAACATTTTACGTAAATATGCTTTACACCTGTAGTTGTTTTTTTAATAATGGAAGAATATAGTTTACATACAGATTATGTATGATTAAGCTTACACCTTATTTGAGTACATTTTCTCAACTGAATATTTAAATCTGGCAAATGTGACAAAGATAATTACTCTTACACCATGTGCTTAAGCCGTTTAATATGAGCGGTACATAATTCCATTTTAGATAAATACAGTTCCAACACTATGGCAGAAATTATTAATTTCAATGGCGTCAGCCTTTTTGTAGCCTAGATAGGTGTTTATTCCACCAGTAATTTCATTTCAAAGGTGATTGAACACTCACACTGTATTACTGTATTCATTCACTGTATCACTGTATTACTGCATTCATACAATTAATTCAAATATATATATATATATTATACATATACACACACACACTGCATGCAATATTTGCAATAGTTCATACAGCTACTATGGACCTTATGTGCTGGTTTTCTGTAGGGGTTTCATTTAAAGCTCAGTAAATGTACTACCCAATAAAAACTGGTTCTTAGATACCAAATAAAGTGGGATTCTCCACAACCAATGTGTAAGGGCACGGCCGTGTTAAGTTCTCATCATAAAATAAACCTGGATTAACACAAAGGCATATTACCTACTGCTGTTTCTTAGTTTCTTGGTCATTTGTTGGATAATGGTGACTTATGAATGGCATGAACTATAATAAGCAGCATTGTAGGTTTGGGGGGGGGGGTTTGGACACTACAAATACAATCATACTGCAGTACAGAAAGAGATCCCTATGGATGCTGTATGTGCAACTTTCTACCTGGAAAAGGATTGAAAAATGACAATAAATAATATACTGCTCAATAACATTCGATAGAAACTAAATACAATCTTTCTATAATTACAGTATTTAACTTGTATGCAGTTCATATTGTGAGGTGTTTAGGGTTAGTAAAATTTCAATGTTAAATTTCCTGTCCTGGTCGTTCCATACACAAGTGTCAGTGTTTCCATAAAATCTACATTATTCATGGTTAGTCAAAATGGCATTTTTCTTTTCTTTTAATAGTTTTTCCTTAAGTTTTTGGAACGCAAGAGTTAGATGCAATGGCAGGAAGCTTCCAGTAGATAGTACCACAACCGTATAAATCATCGGTGTCTCTTTTGAAACAGTCTGCAGCTACTGATTACAAATCCTGGCCTTCTGTTAATGTTTCTAACGCAACAAACCAGTTTAATAAATACAGATATACAGCTCTGCAAAGAATTAAGAGACCACTTCATATATTTTTTTAAGGCTGCATGTTTAAATCCTGGTTTAATCCTGGTTCTGCTGTCAGAAGGCTACACTGGGAGGCAGGCTGCTTCCAGGCTCAAAGTTTCTATGATGGCAGTTCACAAGAACAAGGTGAAACAGGAGAAACTGGGAACAACCTAAAACCAGTCAGGTAGGGGGCAGAAGTGACTTTCTAATAGCAGAGATGACCGTCAACTTATCTGACAGTGTCTTATGAATCGGACGATGACCTCAAGTGACCTCCATAAAGAATGGGAAACATTAAGTGGTGTGATGTGCACTGCTAGGACAGTTCATAACAGGCTCCTAGAAGCAGAACTGAAGAGCCATAAAGCAAGGAGAAGCCCTTCATTAATGAGAGATTGAGAAGAACCAGGCTGGAGTTTCCAAAAAACAAAACAAAATATATTAGTCACAGACACACACCCATATACAGAGAAATGAAACAAAAAAAATCTGAGCTGTATATCTGAGTGAATACAAACAATAAAGCCAAAATACATTGTTTAATACTGAGTTTTTTAATGATTATCTTGCTTATGGATTTGAAGTAACCCTTTAATACTAATTCTATGTGTGTGTGATTCACATTTTGGGTTCCACAGCTATGCTGCTTCAGCTATGCCTTGTTTGTTATTATGTGATAATTTCTTGAGTGTATGTGTGTGTATGTGTGTGAATTTATAGTTGCTGTTATTGTCTGTTTTTAAAAGTCCAACCAAGGACTAGGTTTGCAAATTAGCCTCCGGCTAGAAAACCTCTGTACAGAAACAACGGTTGCATTGTTTTTACATGTAACATTGACTTTTGTGCTGCCCTTGTTCAATAAATCCAATAAATAAAAAATAAAGAGGAACTAAAATGGTAAGACAGGAAAAGATTAAATTATTTATTTTACTCTTACTTAATTAACAGACTTTAGTACTTTGTTAACATAACGGGCAACCATTTCTTGAGCATGTCACAAGCATGAATGACGACAGCCTTAAAGTCACTCGGAAAGCTATATTTTAAATACTTCTATAGCAGGGCTCACCAACATGGCATCTGCGGGTACAGTACAACCTGTTCTAAAATAACTCACCAGTGAGCAGCATCTAACGTTTAATTTTATCCTTTTGTTATTCTTCTTTAATCACATTTGCATTTATATAGATTTGAAAATGACAATATCTATAACAAAGCATTTAAAACATGTTTATTACGCATGAAGTTTAGATAAGTTTAGGAGGGCGTTTCAATCTGGTAGCCCTTCGTGTGACTTAGAAAAAGTAGCTCACAGTTTCAAAAAGGCTGGTGACCCCTGTTCTATAGACTAACTTATTTCACTGCCATGGATGGTGGCTTTGGATGTGAAAGCTTGGGTTTGAAACTAAGGGCTCAGCAAAAATTTGAACAGATAAAGGGAAATCCCATAATGTCTGTTAATCAGTTTCTGCTTCTATTCTAAGACTATAAAATTGCATTATATGAGAAACACAGGAACATTCATATCAGAAATACACATTCTTTATTTAAACAACAGTACTGTATATCTTGTATAATATCAATCCATCCATTCATTCATCCATCCCTCCATCCATCCAAGACTGCCGCAAGACTGACCAGGAACCCAGGTGATTTGTGACTCTAAGTGCCCATACTGTGCGATCGTGTCCAGGGTGTCACCCAGCCTTGTGGTTGATGCTGCCTGTAAAACAGTCTAATACTGCACGCTGTCTGGCTCTGTCGGAAGATTTCCAGTTCAAACCTGAGGCGGGCACAGTAATTTTACCATTGGGACTTTAAGCATGGCCCCCAACTGCTCCAGGGGCATTGGGACACTGGCTGGCACGCTGACCCCATAACTTGCAGTTTGCGTGTCTCATGAAGAGCATGATGGGAAATGTGGCTAACCTCGCCAACTGAAATTTGTGCACTGCATTCATGCTTTACTTCAGAGCCCTCGCTTTTTACTGCAGAAGCCTCATAATTGTACATTCCAAACCCCTGCACAGCTCAAACATTCAAATAAAGTGTGATTTAGTGCCATACAATGTTCCTGTGACACAATTACATTTCTATGTACACATGAGAAATACGTCTCAAAAGAATGACATCGTCCCCTGAGTTAACACCCCCCCCCACACACACACACACACACACACACACACACACACACACACACACACACACACACCGGAGCAGCCGCGGGGGTGTTGACTCTGTTTGGTTGACAGACACAAAAACAAAAACAGATATAATAGTA
>JAODJX010000037.1:15949613-15961098 GCA_026776945.1 Isichthys henryi
ATGGGGAGAACACGCAAACTCCACACACATGTGACCCAGGCGGAGACTCGAACCCGGGTCCCAGAGGTGTGAGGCAAAAGTGCTAACCGCTGCACAATCATGCCGCCCCATAATCTATCTTTTGCTGTTAAAATAAATCTACCAGTGAAATTATAGACTTCTCATTTATTTATTAATGGGCCAACTTAAGAATTCAGCAGGGGCCCAAATAATTATTTCCATCACTGTATAACTGTTTCAGGTATTTACACTGCTGTTTAAAATATCAAAAGAAAAAAAGTGAAATTAATGATATTTTATATTGCTGGAAACTAAATGCTTCATTTGAATGTGGTGGTAAACTGTCTGGACAACATGTTTGTGTTCAAGTAAACAAAGTGAAAGGTTTCTGAAGGCAAATACCACTTCCGGTGTTGTTTTAACGTCGAGGCTTACCGCATAAATCTGAGCCCCAATGTGTTTACATGTTTCACATTTAAGCACAAACTGTAATGCTTAAAAAGCAGCATTTATTTTTAAATAGTAATTAAAAAAAACATTAAGAGCACAACTGATCATTTTTATTGTCATTAATGTAATTTCAATGCAAAAAAGAACACAATGGTAGTAACGATAATACCACTAATGGCAAAATAATCAGAGTAGCCCACAAGAGGCTTTTTATCATATAATACACAATATCATATAATATAAGCATAACAAGTATCACAAATGTCTTGAAATATTAATACTCATGTTAATACTCAATTACAAAATTACATCATTATGTCTTCAATGAAAAATACATCAAAACCAGTGAATAGTAATAAATGTAATAAAATTAACCCTGAATTGTGACACAAAAATTCACATATTCTTCTTAAAACTGATATGTGTATTTACAACCGTCACATATACTTGGACTCAAAAGTCCGCAGAACTCGCAGACCTCAAAGCTTGCTACTAGGTTGTTTTACGTTAATAACGAAGGCAGTCATTTCATCGACAGCAGGGCATGGTGTGACGTCTGCTGCCGGGATGAATCCCGGTTCCTTGCTCTCTTCAGTCCCAGCACTTTCCTAAAGTTCTGACGAAACTCTTTGGAAGCAAAGTAATAAATGAAGGGGTCAAGGCAGCTGTTTAGGCAGCTAAGCGAGAGCGACAGCTTATAGGCTGTGTACAAGGTGTCACCGTAGAAGAGTCTTCTAATGGCATGAGCCACCAGAAGGATGTTGTTGGGGGCAAAGCAAACTATGAACACAAGGAGCACAGAGAGTGCCAGGCGCAGGGCCTTGTCCTTTCTGTCATTCCTCGTCTTGGCTAGAGAGTGGATGATGCTCACATAGCAGAAGATTGTTATGATAAAGGGGATGAGGAATAAGATGCCGCACCAGATCATCAGGTAAAGAATCCAGTGCTGGAGGGTTGGAAGCATATTTAATTTCAGGACGTCAAAACAGGTGGTTATATTAAGATCAGGTACCTGATACATCAGGTCAGTGCTCTCCAGCGGGAACAGTACAGTCAAAACAACCGCCCAAATAACTACACAGACAATCACGGCCCAAAAATTCTTTCTAACATTTTTGAAATTCATGGGTCGGACAATTCCGATGTAGCGGTCAATGCTGATGGCGGTCATTGTCAGAATCGAGCAGTACATGTTGGCATACAACAAGACTGTTGTCAAGCTACACATCCCGGACCCAAAGGTCCAGTTGTAGCCTTTCATTAGGTAGATGGTTTGGAAGGGCAGGATGCAGCCAATAATTAGATCAGTGAGGGTCAGGTTGATCATGAACATGGTGGAAGGTCTCTTTGGAGATGTGCGGAACACCAGCAGCCACATGGAGAGGCCGTTAGCAGGGAAGTTGATGAGAGAGATGAGAACGTAGGCGGCGGACACAACACCGCTCATGGACTTGTCGCTAAAAAAAGCTAAGGTGGAGTTGTCAAGGAGAATCAGGCTGAAATTCTGCTTCATGGTGAGTCAGTAGAGATCTACAAGGCAAAGGGAAATAAAATGTTGAGGAGGAAGGAGCAGTTTGGGTTTGACAAAGAACTTTTGTGCATTAGTGAATAATCTTCAGCTGCATCTTAAAGAATAAGTAGATATCTGATCATAGTTATTTCTATACTGAAACCTTGTTCTGTAAACAGTGCGAACCTAACAGGGCATATGCATCATTTTAAAGTTTAGAAGTATTTGCAACTATTTGACTATGTTCATCTTGTGATAAAACACAAAACAAATCTCGCCAAATAAGAACCAATCCAAAGCAGCACATGTACATGATTAGGACATATCGTGCAGGCATCACTTTTAGGTTGGATTACACCAGTCCACATGTTACACTCTAGGTACGCAACAAGTGGCCCACGGCAAATTTTATCTCCAGCGCTCACTCAGCCCCCCCACCTTTAACAAATGTTATCGTCAGCACCCTGCTTTGGCAAATTCCCCCAGCAACGGCAAACTTTATGGCCAGCTTCCCCCGCCCCCTCGGTCCTTAGCATGTGATGTGGTTGAAGCGTGAGCCTGTAGGCCTGAAGCTGAGCACTCTCGACCTACTCTTTGAAGCTTAATAAAACTTGAACCCATATATTACGCCTGGAACAAAAATAAAATGTCCTATCCCTTCCACTTGAGCCCTGCATTAAGTTGTACTTACTTGTTTTCCTCAAAGCTTGTGTTTTTATAACAGAACTTTTACTGCAACCTGAACATCGGTGCCTGATACATTTCAACAAGGTAGTTCTCTAACTGTTTATCAGTAAATAGCAAAGACTTACATAGAAAGGCAGGAGTTACACACTACCGGGGACTGGGAGAGAACAAAGACACGGACTGTCTGGGGGTCCCCAAGGACTGGATAGGGAAACATTGGTTTAGACAAAGGCTGAGTAAAAAAAAAAGAACCTGAACACTAGCTGGTTAGCTAGTAAAACAAATTGCACGTTGGACTATATTTTTACTGAATTAGCCTACTTGGCTAGTAGCAAGAAGTAGCGATAGGTTTACTTATCCTGAACCCCAAAGCAGGATCACTGTATTCTTGGAAATGCAAGCCCAGTCATTAAGTGCTACTGCAGTATGAAGCCCTCTCTACCCGACTAGAAGCTGTGTAGAAATTCTGTGAAAGCAATAAAGGCGTCGCACAGGTTCATCTGTTTCGTAAACATCCTGCACCTGCCTGGTGTACACGCTAGGATTCTATCGTTCTTAGATAAGGCTGGGAATGTTACAGAAAAGATTGTTTCTTCATGTTGTGCTACTCGAAACCACAACAGAAAATGCCTTTCAAAACAATATTATTGCAGCAGAACATGGGAGACCAGCACTGAACAATGCAGTGGACCATGCAATGTGACTGCAGTAGAACATGGGAGACCTGCACTGGACAATGCAGTGGACCATAAATATATACATATGTGCGTATAAATTACACTGCACATTACACTGCACCCTATCAGCATTCATGGTGGTGAAATGGGTTGACAGGACAGCAAAATTATGAGAAACAAATATCTGGTACATTATTGATTCTGCAGGTCATCAGATCTGCATTTTGTTATGCATCATATGAAATATCATGACTGTTCATAACATCCTGCATTTCACAAACACTCATATATGATTTTCTTTTGTCGTTTCTTTTTTCACATCAATAAAGTTAAATGCATTTCTCTTACCTGAAAAGGACACTCAAAGCAGTTTGCACATGCAACAAAAAAAAAAATCCTGTGCTAAATGTTAAATAAATGAGGAATAAAACACGATCGCAAATGATCTGCCTCTCTGCCGATGACTTGACACATGACAGCGGCAAAGTGAGATTTGAATATAGCCTCAAATATGGGGTAGCCTCAACTGTGTGAAAGGTTTCTGTGACTCAAGGTGAATTCATCAAGAAAAAAAATCTAGGTTCCTTTACTCATAAACACGATTTATGGTAAATCAGTGTACTCTCACATTCATTATCAATCACATCACAGTGGTGATTCTGCAATTTAGTAAGAGATTTTGTAAAACAGAAAGTATTCAGTACTATATATTTTAAAGTTTTTAATTACACATATGCATACATAAGAGCAAACTGAAATGTGTGTATAACATAATGCATATTAATTTCTTAAGACCTTAAGCAATTATTACAAATACAATCAAAGCAGATACTTCTTCAGCTGGACTGCAACACAATCATTGAAACAAAACACCACTGTATTCTTTATTTTTTTTGCTATCAGTTTGATAGCAATTGGATCAGTATGTAACTAAGACTTATTTTATGGTTAATTAATATGCAGGTAATAGCATTATGTATGCCCCCCTCAAGTAAAGTATTATCAACATCTTAATTACTAATAATGTTATAACTTTATTTATTTTATTGCTGTGAAAGTGTCACTGGCCCAGCTTACAGTGTTTTTTGCAGAAGAGTGACTTTGGTGAGCCTCACGGTGTGAACTGGCATGCAAAATACGGCACAGAGGCTTCTCACCCACAATCCTGTTAACGCCTGAAAATACCTAAGGAGAGGCCCAGAGCCTGTATTGTCACCAGGTGCAAATGACTGAAATTACTCCAATATTTGTTTACTTTGATCAGCTGACCACAATAATTGCAATTCCTAAAACTAGACATAAAAATTAAGCTAAACAAAGTTCACACGCAGTATAAAAACAGTGACAGTGGAAAAGTGGAAAAGTTGTACTATTCCTTTCTCTGACACTTTTTTTCCCCCCATTGCGTTAGTCATACCTTATAATTTAAAAGAGATGTACGACTTTGAAGTGACGACGGAAGACGAAAAAATAAGAATACAGAAAAAGTAGGTGACAGACTATGAGAAATGATTTGCGACAACTCATTTTAGCGATCTCTTACCACTGACTGTTCAGTTTTACAATGCTTTTCAATAATAACCTTGGCTACGCTTATGAATACTGAATACGTTTTTGAAAATGCAGCCATTCATTGATCTAACTGTCTGTCTTACTTTTCAGTTTGAACATTTCTTCTGAATTTACTTTCCTAACACATACTGTACATCCAGCATCTGGCACAAAAGCTCCCAGCTCACAAAATGTGTGGGCCTTTGCGATCATTTCATCCCCTTGATAATAATTACTATCATGGCATCATGTTGCGTAATCTGTAAAGGTGTAAGTGTTTACAATGAAACTCTAATAGAGCAGTTAGAGTTAACAACAAAATCATTTGATAGAAATTATATATTTCTAAGAGCTGGGAAACCAGTGCCAAGCACCTTGTGAACTATGACCATCTAGCAAATGTGTCTCAAACGCAAGGTTGCTAAATGACTTGTACATCAGCATTAATTGAATGGTTCTTTATGGTTTTTTTTTTGGAATATTAGTAATACTAAAATTTGTCGTTAAAGGAAGAATGCTGAATGCATTCGTGTTTTTGTGTGCGGAAAAAAAATGGTGTACTTACCGCTTCAAATCACATTTAAGAGAGAAAGGCTCGGAAGAGGAAGTAACATTGATGTGGCACTGAAAGGAAAAGCATCACATTTCTACGTCCAAGTCCCAATAACTCTCCACATACAGTAGAGAGCAAAAGCAGTACAAACTTTACAAACAGATTTGTGACATCAGTGCAGGAATGAAGATACATTGTTTGACCTTTGCTGTAGGCATTGTGCAAACTGAATAGTGCATATCCTATCTTCAAATTGTTTCTAGTTGATATGTAAGTGACAGGTATTTACCAAAAGCCTCTTAGCACCAATGCTGATAATTGCACAAATAAGATGCTCAACAAATGTATGTTTTGTGTCCCATACACCGAAAGCACATCCAGACAGTGTTATGCTGAGGTTGGGATACGGTAACTAAATAAGGAAATATGATTTGAGAGGGGGAGGGGGGTGAGAAACAGTGAGAGAAGGGGAATCCCCCCCGGCCACAGTAACATGCATCACCGCTGGCCACATGGCAGACTGAGATGAGCCATTACAGCCAGCACCTCCCCTTCTCTTACAATGATGTTCATGTGGGGGCTGCTGATGTTCCAGGAAACAGGTACGTTATCTTCTGCAAAAATCTGCTGTTTGGCAGAATGAAACAAGCACCACAGACAAAAAAGCCTAATGGCTAACAGATAATATTTACCCACAGTGTAACTGTCACGATCGCGGGCGAGGAAAGCAGCGATCGTGCGGGCAGGCGTGTAAGGATCAGGCAAACAGGCTGGAATCAGGGCAAACTAGGAGTTTAATACGGAACTGGGAGCAGGGAACATCAGACGGAGCGAAAACATCCACCAAACCACAACTAACCACACTGACAGACAGGGGAAACAAGTCAGACCAGGACTTAAATACAACAAGACAGAGCAAACTAATCAGACACAGCTGGAGACAATCGGGGAATCACACATGGGTAACCAGGGGGCGAAGCACACAGGAGGATCGGACGAGTGGGGCATGACAGTAACGTGTATTAAGTGAACTGTCTGCAAATAAATTGTTTCCTATTTTATATTAATCAGAGGTCTCTGGTGCCTCTGGCCAAAATCCGTGCACTTATTTCCATTTAATAAAAAGAGGAAAAGAGGATTTATGCTTAATACTGATAGATACTAGACACTGAGAGTCTTTTGAAGTGTTTAGTCACATACAACTAAAAATAGATGCATACATAATGACTGTATAACACCAAATATCGGGCAAATGGACAAACAGTTTGTACTTTTTTTTTGAGAATCATACAAAACAAATACAATGTCCATCAAACACTGTACAATATTACATTGCATCATCATTAACATGTTATTTTTCGAGGTCATACTATTTAATAATTATCTGGAATTACTTTGTAGAATTGATGTCATTTGAAGATTTTTTGGGGATTTTACCTGTTTTGTTGGAAGCTTCCATACTAACAAATTTAATATTACAAAACAGTGCCTTATCTTTAGTAAGTCCCCTTATGTCACAGCTTCTGCTTTTCAGATGGAGGAACAGACTTATGAAATTAGTCTGCCTCTCTTCTTTTTCTTGACAAAAGGTCTAACTTACAGCTAGTTATCTTTCCCAAAGATTTTTATACACAGTATTCCTCCACACAGCTGCAGCTTCATTGCAGTAGGACGAGCAGATAACCCATGTCACCTGGAAACTTTGAGCTACTTCAGGTTTTACAAACTAAAACTAAAAGGCTTCTGTGCTTGGCTAAGCAGTTCAGTTGTCTTTTTGGCTCATTCGGCTGTTTCACATTAACATTAGTGACACATACATGATTAATGGAGACTGACCAATCAGCAGGCAACAAGAACTCAGTGCTAAAGTGAAATCTAGGTCCTTTTAATTAACATGGTAGTTTACTGAAGATCCTAAATCCTGTTCTAGCTCAAAGTGTCTTTCCTGACATGGATTATCTGGTCACACTATCCATCCATTTTCCAAACCGCTTATCCTTACTGGGTCGGGGGGGGGGGTCCGGAGCCTATCCCGGAAGCAATGGGCACGAGGCAGAGAACAACCCTGGATGGGGAGCCAGCCCATCGCAGGGCACACTCACACACCATTCACTCATACATGGCTCCTATGGGCAATTTAGCAACTCTAATTAGCCTCAGCATGTCTTTGGACTGTGGGGGGAAACCGGAGAACCTGGAGGAAACCCCACGACGACATGGGGAGAACATGCAAACTCTGCACACATGTGACCCACGCAGAGACTCGAACCCGGGTCCCAGAGGTGAGAAGCAACAGTGCTAACCACTGCACCACCATGCCGCCCCCCAGGTCACACTATATCACAGGTATATGATATTCAATGCTTTACAGAATCCTGTGTCGATCTGCTGTTTCCCCGGTTGTATTCCTCAGCTCTGTCAAATCAATTCTTGCTTCAGTTGTTGCTTCATCATGTGACCAACAGAGGAGTTTCTGATGAAATTTTTCCCGAAATTCCCTTGAAGCAAAGTAATAGATAAAAGGGTCAAGGCAGCAACTTAAACTATTGAGGCCCAGGGAAAGTTTGTAATAAACATACAAACTCTTCCCATAAGCAAAGTAGACTAGGTGTAGAGTCTGAAGCAGGATGTTTGGCAGGTAACAGGAAACAAAGCAGAGCATCACAATCACAATGAGACCAATGGTTTTGTTCACTGACCGCCACATGTCTCTGTGCCGTGAGCTGCAAAGCGTCTTCAGGATGGAGGCGTAGGAGCCGACCAATACGAGGAGAGGGACTATGAAGAAGAAAAAAAGCAAGGCACCAAAGTAGAGGAATGCCAGAGTCATGTGACCGAACAGGTCTTTTGGCAGAATGTCAAAGCACGTGGTGATATTGAGCTGGTGGACTCGGAAGGTGATGTCATTGTGAAGCACAGGCACCTGGACTGATAGCACTAACGTCCAGATGAGCAGACAAACCAGAAGGGCGTTCCTAGTTGTCCTGTAGTGCCTCGAGCGCAGCGGGTGCACAATGGCGAAGTAGCGCTCCAGGCTAATGGCACAGGTGGTCAGGATGGAGCCATTCATGTTACAGTAGAAGACAATGGTGGAGATGCTACACATAATCCTTCCAAATGGCCAGTCATTGCCCTGGAAGTGGTAGACCATCTGAAAGGGCAGGAAGGCACTGTAGATGAGGTCGGTTAAAGATAGATTAATTGCAAAAATGATGGTTGGGTTCCTGCTTTTGGTATGGAGATAGAGTAACCACAGCGAGACAATGTTGCAAGGTGTGCTAACGATGAAGACCAACAGGTAGACAACTGGCACCCACCGCGTTAGGATGGTACTGGTCACCATCTCTAAAATGCTGGTGCTAATATTCTGAACTGGGCTGTCAGAAGAGCTGTTATTTAATAAATCCATCTGCACGTGAATCCTGCCAATTACTGAAAAATAGAAGAACTTTGGTGACTAACTGTGCAGGTTAAACATCAGTACAAAATTCTTAGTTTGAGGAAGTCAAGAGAATAAAATACAATTCTTTCAGGAAATTTCCATGGTCATTTTGTAACTATGCTGAATTGAACTTTGCAGCTTAGCAAAGAATAAACATAATTTTTACAACCTTTTACATATTGTATTAATATAGAAGCATTTTATATGTGTGTGTTTATATATATATATATATATATATATATATTTAAATGGATGACACTATTCAATTGCAAATACACCACAATATAATGCCGTGAATTGAACATATAAGTTGCTAAAGCTTTATGAAAAATCTTCGTGTGCATGAGACAGACATTAAGACAAAAAGTAACTTGACACTCACCTTTTCCATTGCAGCTCTGCAGATACCTTCACGTCGCAGAGGATATGAAAATATCTTCAAATGAACAGTAAGTTCAAAAGAAAAATGAAAAATAATTCAAAGATGAATGAGAGACCCAAAAAATCGTGTAATGGCGATTTCTGCTCAGGGACGTCTACAATAAAACACAGTTATCTCACATAATGAGTGCTTGCCTCAAGCTGACAGGTCCTTTGGAAACACAAACAGAACTGCATCAAGATTTCCCTTGATTCGGTCTGAAAGTGTGAACGGCCCTCAAAAAAAAAACATTCTACACAGTGAAAGTCTTACGTCACCGACCTAAAGAAATGTGTCCTCGGACACATAATTCAGATGCCTTTAAATGACAAATTCACCAGATAAAACCACTGTTCACATATCCATTCTTCATTAATACTAATGTATTTCATTGCTATGACTGACCACATGAACTCATACTTCTATGAAAAGAAAAAAGAAAAGAAAAAGCATGTACAGTACATTCTAGATAGCTTAGCGAAGATTAGCTGGCTATGTTAACTGATATAAAATGATTAGTGTTTTATCATTTTCATTACGGAAGTGAATGCAGAACACTCAGGAAACCACATTCAAGTGGGCAAAAACGAACGGGCAAAATGACAAAATTCTGACCTTTTACAAACATCTGAATGAAGGCTTCTATACGGTTAATGTGAGATGGACCTGAAAAGACCGAATCATCTGAATAGTTATTGGGATGTTTTCTGAGTCTCTAGTTATCTCCACTTATCAGTTACTAACTGCCATTTTCATTTTTACTCATTGAGGATAATGGTATGGGAAACAGGACATCTCAACGTACATGCAAAATTCTGAATACTAACAGATAAAGTCATTAATGTGAAAGACAACACATGACTTCAAAGATTTAATTTTCTCATTAATACACAAATATACAAAAACACAGTAACTGCAGGCCACACATATTTTTATAGTAATAAGTATGAATTCTCAAAAGTGTGGTGTAGACTGTCTCATGTCCCACTATTCCTGGGACAGGCTTCAGACACACTACATCCCAGCAGTTATAAATATGGATGCAAGAATGGATGGATGGATGGATGGATGGATGACATTTTTGTTACAGTCAACAGAGCATATTGTGTTGTTACTAAAACTTGTATTTTCAAGGCAATACTTTTCATAACTTAATCTTTTACAACTTTGCTGGGAAGCAGACAGAGTACATGTACAATGACAGTAAAGATATTCTATTCTATTCTATTCTATTCTATTCTATTCTATTCTATTCTATTCACCAATGGGTAACAGGTAGGCAAACTTTTTGTAAAAATCTGAACTGTTATTCAACTACAATTAACTTTTCTACCCCCGACTTTTGAGTTTTGCAAACATTGCACACCTTCCTGAATTCTGCAACAGAAAAGCACTGCCACTTTGTTTATACACCAGAAAAGACTAATTAAAAAGTACATTTTCCCATCAAAGCATAGATTTTTTATTTGTCAGACATACTATTTTGTTCCAGGTTTTGCCTTGAATAAATTATGAATGACTGTTCGAGGAATTACTGAATGGTTTGAAGGATATATTGATATACATATATACATACACACACACACACACACACACACACACAGTGGCCACTTTATAAGTTACACCTATTTGTCAAAATTCTTTAGGCCTGCATTAAGCTCTTTGACACAAATCACAATTTGAATGCCACAGCACTCTTAAGCATTGTGATTAACAAGGTGGATTCTGGGTGCACATTACACTATAATTTTGTGAGCTACCCTCGTCATGAATTGTGAAATTTTTTTCTATGTAAAAGTAGCAGTCATTTCTATATGCGTTTACATACATGACAGTGCTAGTCCACCCTCTGTTCTGGATTTGACCACATTCGTATCCATATCGCACCTTTATTGTATTTTTATTTATTTGTAGCACCAAAGGGGACCCAATGGAAACAGCATTTCAATGCGTTTTGTACTGGTACATGGGCATATTGACAATAAAGATTGTTCATTGAGTCTAATGTTTTCTCTGTGAAAGTATCTATTGATGGCATTCAATAAGGACATTTGGTCATGTAAGTTGTGGATGTAGGGCGCCATGGTGGTGCAGTGGTTAGCACTGTTGCCTCACAACTCTGGGACCCGGGTTCGAGTCTCCGCCTGGGTCACATGTGTGTGGAGTTTGTATGTTCTCCCCATGTCGTCGTGGG
>JAODJX010000037.1:15961590-15981097 GCA_026776945.1 Isichthys henryi
CCCCATCCTGGGTTGTTCCCTGCCTCGTGCCCCTTGCTTCCGGGATAGGCTCCGGACCCCCCGCGACCCAGTAGGATCAGTGGTTTGGAAAACGGATGGATGTATGTGCAAAATGGGCTCTAAATGCATAAAAAGATTGGCTGGTGGTGAGTCTGAGTGAGATAAGAATCTATACATTTTGTCAGATGTGATCATTGAATGCATTTTGTGTCGCAGAAATGAATCCACAGTTTAGTCTACACAAAACACTTTTGTGCTACTTGTATAAACAAAACAACAACAAAAAATAAACAAACAATTTGCACATTTAAAGAAAAATTATACTGTCTGTGCCATAAGAAAATATACATTTCTGAATCACAGTTTCAACATGTAGTAACAATACTATTCATGACGATATGTTTTTTTCCAGTTCATAAAAACTATCCAAATATAGATTATTGATGTGATGAGACACTTGTAGCTTATTCAGGACTTTGCTGATGAAAATCATGGAAATCAATAATAATATCTGGACATCTCTCTTTCAGTGGCCAATATTTTCTGTAGCACTTCATCACTCCGGGAAAAGTGTTACCTGCTACTTAAATCAACCTGAGCCCCTTGAAAGTGCGCACTGCAGTCTGAATGAAGAGTGACCAGGTACGAGACTAATCCTGATCATCTACAGTAAGTGCTCGTCGCTGTCTGACACCTCACCCTCTCTTCGGGACGAGCTGCAGTGGTTCAGGTGTCTGCGGATGCCACGCAAGAAATTGGATTTGAAAGAACAGTAGGGACACTGATAGATGCCCTGCTTGTGGAACATGCTCATGTGGCTGTTGAGGATGCTCTCCAGGAGAAAAGACTTGTCACACTCCTTGCAGATGTAAGGTTTGGGGATGTCGTGTTTCTTGCTGACGTGATGAAGCATGAAGCCTTTCATCTTGACACGCCAGTTGCAGATGTTGCAATAGTAGCGTCCACCATTGCGACGGAAGTACTTGGACAGTTCTGCTTTATCTGCTCTCGTCTCCAGTCTTGCTTCATCATGCTCCTCCTTGGTTAGGGAATAGTCTGGGAAATCGTCATCTGTGGCAGACTCCTCATCACTTCCAGCCCCCCTCTTTCTCTTTAAGGCCTGGCTAGGGGAGCCAGAGCAGCGAGAATACTCATCATCACACCCTTCCTCCTCAATCTTGAGGCTGTACAGAGCTGCGAACTTTGAGGGATCTCCTCCATACTCATGCTCCGCAATGTTTGAGTCCAGCGGCTCACTGTGACAGGCGTCCAGGTTGCTTTCTTCGTTGTGGTCATTGCTGTCACTGAGGTAGTCTTTTGGGTTCCCGTTCTCTCTCTGCTTGGCCTCACGTGCAAAGCAGTGTCTGGAGATGACGTGGTCGTACACACAAGCAAATGTCTTCCCTGTGAAAAAGCACGTCTGACAGTGGAAAAGCTTGCCGCTTCTCTGGTAGAAGATTATTTTACCAAGACGTCCAAGGTCAATGTCCTCGCAGTGCACTGGGTGGTAGGTGCCAATATGAATCTGATATGTTACATTGCTTTTGCACTGGAAACTGCAGAAGGCACATTGGAGATGATGTCCCACCACACAACTGCTGACTATTTTCTTGAAATTCATTAGCTCCCCTTGACTTTTCATCTGTAAAGTTGAAAGTCTATGTTGACTAACAAATAGTCTTCTCTCCTGCCAAGATATTCCTTGATAAATCTATACACCTCAGACGCCTGTGATTTGGTAATTCCTAATCTCATTTCCTATGAGGAAAAACTAAGTGATCAGTCATTAAGGATCCACCTTATTGATCCTTTCCGAGGGTGATACGGTATTCGGTTATTAGGAACGTGGTTGAATTGAAACACATTACATGTGTTTTTACCAATCTTTTCACATGATCTCTAGATCATGTAATTTAGAACTTAAATTATTATTTTGGTTTAGAGCAAGTCCGCTACTGTCCTGCAAGTAATTTGGCATTTAACTGAAACGTATTCATACCGTTATATTCTGGAAATGCGGCGGTAATATTTAATACTCACTGTTTGCTGAGCTTCATATGTTCCTTTGGCTGTGGATATGAAGTAACATCACCGCAAAACCATCTCAGAATTCAGGCGGGTGGTGTTCAGCGGTATTGTTTTACCGATAAATCAAACCTGCAGGCTCTCCCGCAACTAAAAATAATTTTAATCTATTAAAAACCATTAAACCGAACTGGCGTCTGTAACGAACGGAATGATGAGACACGTCTTCACGCACGTTTTGTGGGCATGTAGGGCTGAGACCAGTGTGACGCTCGGTAGTTGGTAGTCACTGGCATATTTTCTCATAGGATTCTTTTGCGTGTTATTATAACGAATCGACTACAGTGATTAACAGCAATATGTTGGTAGAATTCGTAAGATAACCTAATGTAACTCAATCTAACTTTTGATAGAAAGGTTGTCATTACCCACCCTTTCATCTAACTTGACTGGCATTCGAGCACTTTTAATAATGTGTTCATAAGTTTTTATTATAATTATTATTGTTATTATTATTAAAATCGGAACAGCATATGAAATCCGGGATCGATAGAGACATCAGTCCTTAACATAAAAAGCTTCTATGGCACTGTTTACGCATAGAGTACGTCCGCCAATCATATGCAGGGCTGAGACCATGTGACCGGAAGCAGTTCTCGATGGATCGGCTCTTATTTTGATACCAGTGCCTTTCTTGTGACACTTTCATTGATGCGTTCTTTAAGTTAGTTCGCGTTACCTTGTCAAAGAAAGTATGTTCGTGTATGTTCTACAGGAGCGTATTCAATGATTGTAAAACATCATTTCAAAATGCTCAGTTAAGGTAGTTGTTATGCAGCAGGAGCAGGTGGTTTAGTAGATGGCCAGTTATATTTAAGGTTTATTTATGTTTACTTTCCAATAACATATATAACATGATTAGGAGGAAGTCTGTCTTCCAGGATATTATATGATACTAGGACGACATGTATGAAATGTATAAATGATCTTTTTCCCCCCACTTGATTTTAATTATAGAAAGGCAAATGACGCAAGAGTAGGGCTTGTTTAAGCTGAATTTGTTCAGGGACTGTCCTCCGGAGTCAAATGGATTTAGGAAAAAGTAAGTGAAAAAAAATGAAAGACCAGTTTTACACATTCATCCATCCATCTTCCAGCCATTTATCCTGGTTGAGATTATGGGTGTGCCAGAGCCTATTCCAAGCTGTGCAGGGCAAGCGGTGGGGGGGGGGGGGTGACCTCATCACAGGGCACAAATATATTTATACACAGAATCAGTAATTTAAAGAAGCCAGTAAGCCTATCTCTGCCGTTTCGCAAAGCAGGATTTCTTGCTTAGCAGAATAACCTGTCAAATTTAAGGTACTCTGGACTAAATATAAGTGAATGAAGATAAAGTCTATTTAGCCCAGACCACCTTATATCCAACAAGTTAACCGGCTAAGCAAGAAATCCTGCTTTGTGGAGCACCCTCCCGATTGAAACCCCCACAAGGGAAAACTGCAAACTACATAGACAGACCGGAAGGAGGATTTGAACAATAGTGGTACCCACTGAGCTGGCCAACAGTTTTACATATGTACATTTAAAATTAAATACAATTTATTAATTTTCATCCAGTACGGTATGTGAAGAGCCTATTACAGGAAGCTCAAGACAGGGTGCAGGGGATGCGCTGGATGGGATGGCAGGTGATCAGAGGGCACACTGTCACACATACTAGGTACAATTGTGATGGACCACTTCACCTGGTATTTTTGGACTATGGGAAGACACACAGACACACAGGGGCTAAACACTGCACCACCATGCAGCATCAGTTTAAATGTTCTCACCTGAAATAAAAAACAAAATAACATTAAATAAATGTTAACGCATAGTTAAGTCTTGGAATTTGTATGAGATCAGGTTCACTGGATGACTGAGTGCAGCTACACCAGAACACTACAAATTAATAAAAATATTAGTGTATTCAACCTGCAAAGAAAATAATGTAAACATTATACCTTAGCTTGTACCAAAAACTATGTATTTCTGGTAACAGGGCTACGTAGACAAGTGAACAAAAATGTTTATATATTCTACATCACATTCCTTCTCACAGCATAGTTCGTAAGTTTGACCATCAGTGGAAGTCATGGAAAGCTATATTAAGTATTATTCAAGAAATTTCTATAAAGATTACTGAAAGGGCATTTCAGTAATATATTAGAGAAGCAGAATTTCCATTTCACTTGCAAAGAGATGGTTTAATAAGTGTAGGTATTAATACAGCACAAGTGCAGCCATTAAGACTCATCAGGGATAAAACTTCATTGACATTGTAAAAAACCTGTATCTGAAATTAGGGTCCTTTTAGAGGACTTGCTATAATCGCTCTTCATCTGTACTGCAAAAACCTTGCTGTTAAAGACAGTTTGAGTCGGAGTCCCCAGATTCTACCAAGGCCCTGGACTCTGGCAAGGTGAAAATAGAAAATTGCAGGCAACCATTTCTGTAAAACTGGTTAGCAAAGAAAATTCCAGAAAGACACCAGCTGATACAATGGGTGTTACAGTGGAGCTTAATACATGTGGTTTGAGATCAGCAACATACGGCTCCTTTACTTGAATTTCAACAGCAAGCTCCCCCTGCTGGTGATTAACGTGAACCTGCACATTTATGCTCCCCAAACATACCTGGCTCAAGACAACCTTTAATATTCCCGTTACTGCAAAAGTGAACATGTGCATATTTGGCTCTAGATACAGGAAGTCGGCCATAACTTTCTGGTGAAAAAAAATCTCTCAATGATACTGTAGATGTCACAAAAGCGACTATGAACATACTGTTTATTGTTGGGATTATTAGAGTTGCGAAGCTTCACTTGCATTCAGTTCATTTATTTCAAAGTAAAAATCCACAGGTAAAACTAATACAGACATTGCTTCTGATGGGAGGAATAGGGATGGTCTGAGTTTGAAGTTCCCACAGTCCACAGAGCCACACGCTCACAGCCTTGATCTGGGCTCTGGCCCTGGAGCATCATGTGCTGGTATCAGACATAGAGGTCTCCAGCATCATGTCGCTCTCGTACATGTCAAACTCCAGCGTGGTTGTGCGCCGGAGGCTGGCCTCCGACGGCTTCTCGGGTTTGGGGGAGGATGACTCAAGGGTTCTCATAAAACTTTCGTTCAGGGGCTGGAACTCACTGGCATCCCCAGAGGTGTCGAGCAGCTTCATCAGCGCTGGCGCGCCCAGGGTGCTCCTCAGCTTGTCCTTGATGTCAGTGCCTAAAACAAACAGCGCAGTGTTCTCATTCGGCACGATCCTTCCCCAAAGGCTCCAGCGGGCAGGCGATGCCACCGCAACTCACCAATATAGGCCTCGGTGTCACCGATATACATTTCAATGCAGTGTCCTAACATCGTCACAGAAAAGGTATCGTCTCTTTTAAGGCCAAGTGCCTGTCAAAGAAATTTAGGGAAAAATACACATAAATCAATATATAGACACTTCCATAGATAAACATATACCCCTGGGAAGGGAATAGTCGCTAAGCGTTTAAGCAGGTCTACCGTGTGGAAGTAGTCGATAGCACTCTCAAAATCTCCCATAAGGCTGTGAACGTAGCCAATGGCGGCGTAGGTAGAAGCATTCTGGGGGATGAGAACAAGGGCCTGACGGTGGTACTCCAGGGCCTGCTCATACTTCCTGCAGGGAGAAACCATCTGTCAGTACACTCATGTTACCTATACTGGAATTGACAGTGAGTGTACCCCTCAAACACTGCAGCAAGGGTGTCTGTAAGGGGTTGTAATCATTATTTTTTCTATAGCATGTTAAACAGCTGAGTGTTAAAGTACAGATGCATGTGCAAGAAAAGGCAGCTGCTGCATGTACAGAATCAGAGACACCGATCCTAGAAAGCTGCACAGCCCAGTGCAGTGTACGTACTTAGAAAGCTGCACAGCCCAGTGCAGTGTACGTACTTAGAAAGCTGCACAGTCCAGTGCAGTGTACGTACTTAGAAAGCTGCACAGTCCAGTGCAGTGTACTTACTTAGAAAGCTGCACAGTCCAGTGCAGTGTACGTACTTAGAAAGCTGCACAGTCCAGTGCAGTGTACTTACTTCAGCTTCCGACAAACATGTCCCAGGTTGTTGAGCAAAGGCTCCCATTTATCCACAGTAACCTGTTTAAAAAACTGACATCATCTTACAGAATAATTAATGCAGAAATCAGTGGTTTTGGGGGGGGGGCAGGTCCATAGTTTCACAAGGATGCTTACCTCACTTCCAATGGTCTTAATCTTCTCCATCGCATCCAAAAAGAGCTTTTCTGCTGCCTTCCAGCTGAAACGAGTGGCAAAAGCAAATCTGTATATTAGAGAAGCACACCAAATTACAGCTGTAATCATCAAACGACTATTTGCAATGAGACTCACTCGCCGTTCTGGAAGGCTACCACAGCCACCTCGTGTATGACGAACGGATCCTCGGGTGCGATGCTGAGGGCCTGGCTGAAGAAGCGCTCGGCCAGTTTGGAGTTGTTGGTCAGCCCGTACTCCAGGCCAATGTACAGCATGGGCAGGTGGCACCTGTAGACGGGGTCAAAGGTCACTGCCTATCATGTGCTGACAAGGGGGCCATAGCCTGGGTTACTCTGTGTCACCTGTCAGCTGGACATTTAATTCCAGTTACAGTGCTGTATCACTGATATATTATTTTTCAAAGGATGCTCTGGATTGTAAGCGTCCTGAGAAACCTACCCCTTCATAAGCTGGGCCGCAGTGAAATAGGCTGCCATAGCCTGGTCGTGTTCGCTCTCCACGGCAAACGAGTGTCCATACGCAATCCAGGCTGGGCCGTACTTCCTCTCCAGGGTCGTGGCTTTGCTAAAGGGAGAAACCATGCATTTCTGCTTACTAAAAACGTCCCACTGTAGTACACTACTGCCCACTGCCATGGAATAGCATTGTTTTCACTTCAGCTTTATTTTTTGGTGGTGATATTGCTCATTAAATTCTTTGCAATGAGGATGGAAAAAAAAAACAACGAATGCTCTCTGTGTGGAGTTCGTATCTTCAGCTCATGTTGCACGAGCTGTACATCAAAGACATGCAGTTTTCTAAATTGGCCATGGCGTATAAGTGTACAAGTGTGTGACCATACGAGAGGCTAGAAGATGGATGGATGGATTAAGGTAGCTTATGTCCCTCCGAATATCCTTACCTAAGGTACCTCCGTGCATGCTCATTTTTGTGGCCGACCATTAGGTAGTAACATCCAACAGCAAACCAGGAAACCTGAGGTATGATATGCAAACCTATAAATGGGGTACTTTTGATAACACCTTTTATAACACAATGTGACAATTAGCAGGAAACATAGAAATGGAGGGTGAGATTGTTGTGCGGTTATATGCACAGAACGCGCTTCATAACCTGCCCAAGCAAGGGCCTCGAGTGTGGCTGATGGGGAAACGGAGGAGAGATCTACTTACAGGGCTGTTAGGGTACAAATCCACCAATTTGTGAGAGAGGTAAAACAGCTCTGTAGGGGTAAGAACAAAACCGCTGTTTACAAATTCTGTCTGCCCTTCACACAGCGACCCTCGGCAACACAGGCACAACACAACAACCCTTAGCAACACAGGCACAGCACAACAAAACCATTGTTTACAAATTCTGTCTGCCCTTCACACAGCGACCATCGGCAACACAGGCACAACACAGTGAAACCATTGTTTACAAATTCTGTCTGCCCTTCACACAGCGACCCTCGGCAACACAGGGACAACACAGCGAAACCATTGTTTACAAATTCTGTCTGCCCTTCAGACAGCGACCCTCAGCAACATGGGCACAACAGAGCAACCCTTAGCAACACAGGCACAGCACAACAAAACCATTGTTTACAAATTCTGTCTGCCCTTCACACAGCGACCCTCGGCAAAACAGGGACAACACAGCGAAACCATTGTTTACAAATTCTGTCTGCCCTTCACACAGCGACCCTCGGCAACACAGGAGTCACACAGCAACCCTTGCAAATTCACACCCCCAAAGTACGGGTAGCTGATCTCACCATTGGCTTTACTGAGCTCCACTAGAGTTCCTATGTGTACGGGTAGACAGTTGGCATGGAAAGGGTCTTTTACCATCACCCTGAGCAACAAAGAGACAGAAAGGGAACAGAAAGATTTCAGATCATAATACTAAATTACTGTTAGAACATTACAAAAGACAAAATGTAGGCAATAAATTACAAAAAAAACTGCAAGTGTAAGAAATATTATTCATTCCAAAATATATATTTTTTTTGTTGTTACAGGAAACTTCTTCAGCCTCAGCTATCGGGGTGCTTACATGGACGTAAGCTGGTAGCACATTTTGAAGTCACAGTTGTAATAATGTCTCTCTGCCAGAGAAACCACTACATCCAGGTTGTCTTGGAGACCATTCACTGTGTCTGGGACAGTAATCTCACTGGGTTTGTTATACTGCAAAAAAGATACAAAAAACATGTAAGCCATTAACTACATGATGATCATATGTACTTTAAAGGCATCAAAACAATCTCTTTCTTTAGAGTACATCTGACAGTCTGCAAACAACTGATCAGAATATAGTCTATCAGTTAATCTGTCTAAAGCTCAAAAAGAAACTAAACATGACAACATAAATGTACAAACGAGATGCGGCCATTCAGTCCATCAAGCTCATTTGGGTAGAACTCAACCAATAGCTCAGAATTGTTAAAAAAATATTTTTAGCTCTGATTTAAAGGAACCCAGGGTTTTAGCTTGTGCTACACTAACTGGAAGACTACTCCATACTCTAACTACACGCTGTGTAAAGAAGTGCTTTCTGAAGTCCAGTTTAAAATATTCTCCCACTAATTTACACCTGTGGCCAGGAGTTCTTGTATTTGAACTTATATTAAAGTAGCCATTTGGCTGAACAGCCTCCAGACCTGTTAGAATCTTATATACCTGGATCATGTCCCCCCTTAGTCTCCTTTGCTCGACGCTGAACAGATTCAGCTCAGCTAACCTCTCCTCATAAGACATTCTGGGCATCACCTACTTCATGGCTGTAAGGATCCTGTATAATTGCCCCAATACAGCTAGAGATGAACATTATTAAAATGCTACTTATGTATTTCAAACATTCCCAGACCTTCTGATATTAAGATCATACATGGTCACCTTTTTCAGCTTGTTCTCAAACAGAAAGCGTAACAGTTCTTCCTCTTCCTCAGTGCACTGTTGACTCAGAGGCAGTGAATCCAGGAAATCACTTTCTGTGGTAATGCAATTACAGTAAGCATTACAATGCAACATCGGAGCAGGTTTTACTTTTGCTTTTGAAAATTAACTTTATTGCAACCTAATTTAAAGTCAATTCAATTGTATAAGACACTTAAACGAACAAAGTAAGAATAAGGAAAAGCTACTTAAGTTAAAAAATTTGGAACTTCCAGAGGAAAACCCATGATGACACGGGGAGAACATACAAACTCCACACATGGAACCCTGATAGAGACTCGAACCCGGGTCCCAGAGGTGCGACAACAAGTCCTATCACACTACACACAAAAGATTAAAACCTTTTACAGGAGGTGTTTTAAAATACATGCACGGATTAACAGAGAAAACCTTTGGTTTTAGGGACTACACTGCCCCACAAATGCAAAACACAGGACTTTCATTTTTCAACTGTCCACCCACGAGTAGTAGGTAGGTTAATGGCAGTTTTTTAAAAAAGAAAGCCCAAGTGACCAGATATCAGTCATAATTTTAATTTTTTCTTTTTAAATATGCAGTTACAATGTTTTGCGTTTGTAAGGCAATAAACGGCTGCCCAACACCATTAAGAAATCCACAAAAAAGCTTAATACTGACATTACAGAAGAGTGCCATCTGAAATCAGGCACAATAATCTTGGCTGATTGTTTTTCAATTTGTTCAGACATGGTGCATGGTCATAACTGCTTATTTGAGTAGAAGTAGAGTGTTAAGATAAATGTCAAGTAATAGATTAATGTATTAGCTGTCATGGGTACTCAAGCCAACAGTACTTTGGAAATCTAACCAAAGTCTGTTTCCACAGTTGCACCAAGCAAAGAAACTCTTGTCTATGTTAGCATATCTGATCACACACGTTGTATGTTAAAAAGTACAATACATTTTAAAATTCCTAGAAGATATTACTTAGAAGTATATTGGTTTCCTCTTTGATTACATATTCTGTCCAGCAATTCCAACGTTAGCAGAATGGGTGGATCACATAGCAGTGAAGAGTGACCGCCATCCACTGCCAGGAGCAGTGACACTTTCTCACCTTCTTGAGCTGTCAGCATGTGATAAGAGGTCAAGAGGTCAAAAGCCTCGAAGCAGTAGACGTCAAGTTTTAATGCCTCTTTGTAGCTGGCAGTGGCCAGTGGACGGTTGTCCATAGCATCATAGATCTTCCCTCTCAATAAACAGATGGAGCTGCTGATCTGGAGAAGAATGAGATGAAACATTAACCATGGTCCTAAATTCAATTCAGAAAAATATTGATGAAATTAATTCCAAAAGTCAAGTGACATCACCAAAAAAAAAAAAAACAGGTTAAACCAAAGTAAAATTTTTTTTGCAAAGCGATCTTGTTAAATGAATGAAACACAGGAATCTAAAACAACTGGATGTGCTGTGAATTCTGACATGTGACTGTGTATCTCGTCCGAGCATCACCGCTGTTTGCTTACTTATATTCCCCTATTTGTTTGGTGGTTTGTTTTTCTTCCTTTCTTTGTTTATTTATTCACTCTTTCCTCCATCCCATGATGCTCTTGACTGTAGGCAGACAGTCAAATGTTTAAAGTATGTCTTGCAAGTTCAATGTGATACAGGGGGGTTCACCCAACAAGGAAAAAAAAAAGATTTGCTTTGATTTGGCTTGACTTGGGAGTAAGTCAACAACAAACATCCTGCCTCTCTGGGAAGTTTCAGAAATTTCTCGCGAATCGACAGCAGCTTCCAGACCCCCGCGGATGATGAGCAAATACCCTGGAAATCTTTTGTTCCGCTATTCAGTGGTGGTGAATTTAGCAAGTAAGATGATTTACTGCTACAACCCCACCCCATCTGGTCAGCAAATTTAACCGCCAGCGCAGCCTAGTGGCAGCATTTTTATATCATCATACCACACAGATATTACACCACAGTCTGTGGGTTGTAATGGTATTACCCGTGTTCTGTTAAGTACATCATTTTCAGTTTGTGATGCACAATGAAATGAATGAATATATTTATTGACACAGGCAAAATGTTCAACACGGAAAACATTAGGTTCACTGAGGCTGTGTGTTGGTTACGGCTGATGTTGTTAACAGTCAGTCACAGTCTGCGGTTTGGGAACCTTTTGATTTACCAATAAAATACATCAACACCAGAGAGGAAGCAGCTGATAAGACCTAGACTGTCTGCAGGCTATGTTGCTGGAAACACATCCAACGTGCTTAACTCAACTGAGATGATCATCAAAGAGAGTGTCACCGAAGCAAGGCGGAAACCATCTCGGCAAGTTAATGTCCACATGGGATTTTTGCCAGGAAATTCGGGCTGAACTAAAGAGGTGTTTATCGCTATGGATATGCAATCATACTTGGTAGTAGAGAACACCGGATTTAGATTAAATTTACTTCATTGTGATTGTTATGATGTTGCACTTTAGTTTAATTTTACACATTTATGTTTACAATATGCAAATAAGCACCTGCTTGGTTTTGTCATAGACATGTTGACAGATGCATTGCCTTTGGTTTACAACTGTTGTATTTCTGTATATAGTTTTAATAATTTCAAAATTAATTCTATTTTCCCTGCTGTTCCAAAATTGTACAGAACCGTTAACATAATCCCACGGTTTGTACCAAACCCCTACATAGTATACAGTATTTTGAAAATTTTTCCCCAATAAAATTTGCTGGGGTGGGGGAGGGCATATATGTGGCAATATATAATATTTCCATTATACCTCCCACAGAAACCCCTCCTGGTTGTCCCTTCTCCTCCCATAAATCAATATGCCTACGGTGGGATGTCTGCCACAATCAGAGCTTCAATGTGCTTTAATCAACTCCGAAGTTCTACAAATCGGCTCTTCAGCCCATTACTGGTGAAACTGACAATGCAAGTGATTCATAAGTGTCAATCGTTGATACAAATCAATAAAAAGGAGCCTTATTAATAAACATTTTTGTCGTTGTAATGCTATTGATATTGTGCAATACTAATTACTTTGTTAGTTATTAGTTACCTAATTAACTATAGAATATATAAATGAACACATAAATAAAAGCAATAATAAAAATCACAATCAGTCCACACAGCAACTGCAAAATCATTCAGAATGCATAGGTCAACCAAAGCAAAAAAATCCAACTTCAATGTAGCAGGGCATTTTGCTGTATTCATTACAGTACACTGTAGTATAATTTTTAATAAATGTTTGCCATTTCTAAGAGAGTGACCTAGCTAAAAGCACACAAGATTTACTTCACAAAACAACTACTCAAATCATTAGATTAACATGATGAAATGTGTTTCATCATCAGACTTACCGAAGCAGGGGACATGCCCCAGTCTTTGACAGACTCTGTAACGGCACTGTCCTCCTTCACACTCCTGTCCAGCAGCTTCTTACTCACAGGTTCCTCCATGTCCAGAACATCGAGTGCTTGCTGATACTCCTTAGCAGCATACTAGAAGAGGAGAAGCAACAACTTTGTATATCAGCGTTTCCCAACCTGGTCCTCGGGGACCCACAGACAGTCCACATTTTTGCTTCCTCCCAGCTCCCAGTGCTGAGCTCACCAGCCACTGCCCAAAGTCAGTGAAGGTACTCCCAGTGACGCCAGTGGAATACTGATAACTTTCTGGCCAACCTTACTAATGTCCCAGGTTGAGTGGTAGCTTAGCTTCTCAAGTAACAGAACTCTTTGAGTGAATGGGAGAACATTAAGAGAGAAATTATTGATGATTTATTGACATGTTTTTCCACTAGTTGAAAACTTCAATTCCACCTGCTTTTACCAGCCAAACGATATACTGGCTGAGCTCTAGTGTAAACATGATTGCTGAAATGTAATTAAATGGTGATTCTTCAAATATATTCTCCATTCAACGCAGAAGCATCGAGAGACACTACTGTAAACTGAGAAATCCTCACCATGAAAAACTGAGGTGGTGAGATTTCTAAAAAAAGTAATTATCAATGTGAAATGTGAGCTTCCATAAAAAGATTACCTATGTTTCTGTCATCATGCAGTTTAGTTAGCAATACTCACATGGCATCTTGCTGCAAGATACTGACAAGCTCCATATAGCTAAAGGAAATAAATGCAAAAGTCACAAAGGCAAAAAGACTTCAATTCAGAAATGCAACATTCCAGAAGTTCATTTCACATGCATAGATCTTTAAATTACAATTTTAATATATCTACTGAAACAAAACGAAGACAGTTAGCACAAAAGAATAAGCTCTACCTTATCTAGCTTTCTTGAGCGTAGGGCGTGAGCAGCTCTGTGATACTGGGATGTAAGATAAAGGCACTGTGCTAGCCAGTAAATGTCCTGGGGGTCTTCTGCAGACGAAGTATTCATGGGTCAGTCCATTTAACGCACAGAAAATACCACACTATCAACATTTGGAACACCACAGAACATTCCATGTCCCATATTTAATTTTACTACATCACAACACAAACAGCTGATTGAAGTGAACAGGACAGAAGTCCCTCATTAGTCTTCCAACTGATTATCTAATATGGGGCTGAGGTGGGGCCTGGAGTATAAGTGAGACAGCACAGGGCAGAGTGTGTCAGATTAGTCCTCGGGGACCCCCAGACTGTCCACGTTTTTGCTTTCCCACGGAGTTGGAAGGGAGCAATATTATGGACCATCTAGGGCAGTGGTTCTCAAACTCGGTCCTCGGGACCGACTGCCCTGCTTGTTTTCCAGCTATCCCTGCCCTGCACACCGCTGATTACCTGGATCAGGTGTGTTCCGTCAATCAGAAGTTGAAAGACAGCTGGGACTTGCGTGTGGGGCAGGGATAGCAGGAAAACAAGCAAGGCAGTCAGTCCCGAGGACCAAGTTTGACAACCACTGATCTAGGGGTTCCCAAGGACTGATCTGGGAAACACTGCCATAGGGTACAAAAGATGCAAGGGTGTGCACGCACGTGGTGGGAAGAAACCAAAATTCTAGCAGGAATCCAGCATATTATGGGGAGAGCATGCAAACTCTGAGCACTAAATGACACTCAAACCAGGTGGTGCAAAGCTACACTGTCACGTGCTGAGCCACCATGCCGCTCCATAGCGGAAAAGTGCAGAACCGAAATCTCACCGTGTGATAGGGACGCAATTTTGTCTGCCCAAAACAGAGCGCTCTGGTACTGTTGCTGCAAACAGAGACAACAGGTAAATGACTGAAAACTATCATCTGTAACAGATAATTTTATAAAGTCAGCCTACTATTCAGTTTATTGAAATCACATGAGTAGTAGGGAGATGCAGTGAAATACATTGAACCGTGTTTATTTCACTTATTTGACTAAGCTATTTGAGTTCTCGGATTTTAGTTAATTACTAATCATCCACGCATCTAAGTATAAAAAAAATGTATTCCCCGTCGTAATGCCAGTTCTCGGGACATCAACATTAATGCAAAGAAAAATGGATGGAAAAACAACCGACCAACCAATCTCCTCAAACTGATATGACTGACAGAGGCCTGGTTTAATAAATCAATCGGTAGGAATTAATATTTCCACCACGAACGCCCTATCGCCCGCATTTGTCTGCAATTCTATGTATTTTACACCGGCGCTAATTTCGGCGACCTAAGAGGTGCTGGGATTTTTTCACACAACTCCACCATGAACTTAAACCAGCCATCTCACCTGATCGATATAATGTCGCACGCGTTTCCGCAGTCTGTCAAGATTCATGGTTAATTGCTTTTAGAGTTCCTTCCTATCTGAAAACGACTTACACTACGGCTATGTTATAAAATGGGACCATAGTAGCTTCTTTGTGTTTATTCAGTTCATTTTCTTAGATAAACGACGCACATTCATCAACAGTGCTCGTTCGGAGTCCCGCGGCTTCTCTTTACCGGCAGTGTTATAACGAAAATGTTCCGACGGGGAATCGCAGGCAGCCGCATATTGGTTCCACAGCGCCCTTCTTCGAGTACTTCTTACGCCGGTCATCAAAAATAAAAATTAAATTAAATAAAAATCACATGAAAATGTAAAATAGGTGTGCGGTTGCGTACATGTGATGGACAATCTTGTGTCCTGTGTTGTAAGGTGATGAAATGTTTATGGGTTTATGGAAAACGGTTGTAAATATCACATCATTTAGTTTAACTGATGTAACTAAAGCACCCGTGCCGCCTGCAGGTGAAAATGTAGGAATACATACAGTATAACAGATTTCCGTCACTCAACTGAAAACGACTATCTGTAATATTTTGTAGTAGCTAAAACACTTTTTACGTGAATTTCTCTGTTGATTGTTCTGTCAGCAGCATAAATGCATCACAGATTTGCCACTAAAATAAAAGCTTTGCATGTAATTCTTGAACCTTGAAACAGCAACAGCATTCATTTTATTCATTAAACTACATTCCTTTATGCATGATGGAAACTAAAACAAAACATGAGACGTGTTTAAATTCGCAATATTTTTTCATAGTTGTAATGACAGACAACATTTAGCGCGCAAGATCAAAATATGTTATCATCGTACTGTGAAGAGAGATGTCTTGATTCCCCATACTTTTTGTTTTCATTTTGATTTAATTTTCTGTGACGCGTACCAAATTTTCTAGAAAATGCTGCAAATTCATAAATCTTAATTACTGGGAGATGAAATGCAGTTTTTACTCTGCCGGTATACGCTTCTAAAATATGACGTCAGGGTTTAGGAGCGCTGGGCTGTGAGGTTTCTGTTTTGAAGGCAACGCTACTTGGCAACGCTTCTGTGTTTTCGAGTCTCTTGTGTCTCCAAGTACAGATTTCACATCCCTTGGCTCTCCTTGGCTTTGTGTTATTGTGTAGCATAAGTTCCCCGTGGACCCCCATGAGTGCCCTTTATCTGATGTCTTGTTTTATTATGGTGATATTAAGCATGCGAATTATGGACTGTAAAATGCTCTTCATCTCTCACAAGTCATATGCAAAAGTCAGTGGTGGTGATTATACTGTGCAGCCTCTTCTTCGTTCAAATAATACATTTGAACTGCTTCTTAATCACTGGTTGTTTATATTACTCACAGAATTATTAAAAAAAAATTGAAAATACATCCTGGGGCTCCTACAATTCCTGTGGATAAAATGATATAAACAAACACTTTAAAAGGATTTAGGCACAATTATTTTGCCTTGGCTCTCCGTATGAGTTCACCTGTATATTCATCTTTGTTTCATCTGCTTGGACTCGGACAAGAGGCTTTTAATATCTTCAGATGCTGTCTGTCCAATTCATTGGCAATCAAATGTGGATGCTTGGGGAGTATGTTGCACCTTAAAATATGATAAGCGTGCAGAGGACATTTGGACAATATCTGAGCAGACAGCTGAGAGCAGGGCTACATAAGTGCTGTAGTGGTTCTTTGCTAAATCCATGGTACTTTTTAAATGGAGCTATTTTATCTGAAAATTAAACTCATTAAAACCTGACTTAAAAAAAATAATTTCATTAATGTAAATTATGTGTGTTACTAGACAATGCAAGTAGCTTATAGTAAATTCCCGGGGGGAAAGGACAATTCAGCTCCAGTAGAAAAAGCACATTCCCTGCTTCTGTGGATGACCTAAAATGACACCATCTCGGTGAAATAAGGTCTGCATTCATATATTTCTTCATTTCTGGGTACAAATATAACACATACAGTTACTCAAACTGTATTTCATTCACTTCGAGGTGTTTAAAGGGCTGCATATAGTATGGTGTCTAAGTTTATGTTACATCCAATAGTCGTATTTTATATAGTAAATCCTTACCTCACAAACAATTTATTAAATTTGTGATTTTTAACAGCGAATACTGTAATTTTAATTCTTTGTTTGCAATAGACGTGGATTCAGCTGGGGGATTATGCCTGGTGGGATAGAGGAAAAGTGAGACCACCCCCACATCTCAAAGACAAACAGAGGATGGAATATATTCTTCTTGCACAACTGGGCATGTATGTTTGGGCGGGTGGGCATGTATGTTTGAGCGGGCAAGTTTGTGGAACAGATTCACCCATTTGAAAGCAGACCATTTTAGTTTTTAAAATATTGTTTGAAAAATGTGCTGACTCCATATGCATTATCATTCAATTATGCCACAAAGTAATGAGTAATTTTGCCTGGAGACATTCCCCTGATTGAGTCATTTACAAGAATATCACCTGAAAATGAGTGGCACAAAGGTTTTCTTTGTTCCATTTGACACCAATAACATGTGGATTATTACTAATCATAACAAATGTTTTAACTGTTTACCACTGTCTACTATTTGGACTGCCATTGTTGTTGTTGTGTGCTGTTTTAATTATTATTATTTTTATCCCCCTGCCCCCCACAAGTAATTATTGTTCAGTGTTTATTGGTTCTAACCGTCTGATGCGCCAGAGAATTGCAATTTCATTTTATGTGTGTGAAAAGATTATAAAGTGTGGTGACTTGACCTGGATAAGCTTTATGTCACGTTATAGCTCAGCCAGTAGTGATGCTGCCTCATGCCTCCAAAAGTCTGCCTCAGCCCCAGCTCTCGTCTTTGTGGAATCCTGTGTTTGAGCAAGTTTCACTGCCTTACTGGTGTTCTCTCACACTGCAAAGGTTTGGTGCTGAGTGAGACCCCCAAATTAGCCATAGCCTGTCTGTGAGCACCTGACAAAAGACTGGAGCCCTATCTGGGGAATGCAAGGCTTCAATCTGATCAATGGTATTGAAGGTATGTTCATTCGTGCACTTTATCAAAGCACAAGCCTAGGTTAGGTCCTCATACAGCAGTACTGCAGATTTAATGAGAGAGGAAGCGTTGTTTTCCTTGATGCCTCTCCCTCAAAAACACGAGCTGGGGGTTTTCCCATGGGACAGGAATTCTTTCCATTGTGATGGCAAGTGACTAAGGTAACAGCCCCTTAGGGATGCTGGTGTTTAGAGCTGTGTGGCTATATCACATTTGAACAAAACTACACAAATATAGCATTATCGGGTTTTATTTATGGTATTCTTTAAAGCGGCAAAAGTATTCAGTGTTTTTCAATAAAAAAAAAACAAACTTAATGTCAAGTAGGTTTCCATACTTTTCTCACCCTGCAACCCTGACCAGAATAAAGGGTCAGGGCAGAAGAAGAGGGATAGCAACAAATGTGGGCCTGTAGCATACAGGGGCCACGGGGCCAACATCTATTATTTTATTGGTTATGCATGACAGGGGTGGGCAATCATATTCATAAAGGGCCGCTGTGTGTATGTGGGTTTTTGCTACAACTCCCTAATTACATTACTAATTAAAGGACTGATTGGCTGACGAGTCCTCACACCTGGGTTTGTACAGCTGACCTAAAGGTTACCCCAAAAACCCGCATACACACCGGCCCTTTGCAGATAAGACTGCCCGATGAATAACCTGATGCATGATAAATAACAGCTTGCTGGAAGCTTTTCCGGCACTTTTCAGCTTATGACGCTACAGTTTCTGGCATTCCTGGCCATGTAGCACTGGTGTAGCATGGGCATACTCTGGTGGGAGGGGCTCATTTTATCATCATGTGACATAAACCCAGTGACATGTAACTGTGCCACAATGACTTTTTAATGCTTTTCAAAAAGGCTTTCATTGCTCCCACTGTACCATGTATATAGCTTTATTCTTACTACTGTCCTACAATACTGAAAAAGTGCTGTATAATAAGGGGCCACTCCAGGTCTATCTGATTGTTCCCAGCAGGGGTGCATTTTGTTTTGCTATCTTCAATCATCCAACACAAGACATAACCGATGAACTGTGTGTTCCACAAAGAGTGCGGGAAAGTGCAAGTGCAAAAATGCCAGGTGGCCCGGTTATGCTGACAGTTAAGAAGAGGAATAGGGCAACATATTAATTACTCAGTGGTGTAAAATGTAAGTTTATTAAGAGAAAACCTTAAAGCTGTGGGATGATTTTGAGGCATCCATCCACGTCCTAAACAGGCAGCAAATGGTACAGGATGTGCACATACAATCATCCATCCATCCATCCATCCATCCATCCATCCATCTTCTAAGCACTGCTGACAGGATGCCAGACAAGCACAGGACACACACATGCACACACAGTTATAATTAATTTAGAGACTCCAATTAGGGGGCGGCATGGTGGTGCAGTGGTTAAAAATGCCTTATAACGCTGTCTTAGGCGTCTCACAGTGCGGACATGGCAATTTATTGCCCTAGCCACATCAGCAGT
>JAODJX010000037.1:16005588-16028883 GCA_026776945.1 Isichthys henryi
TGGCACCTCCACATCATTGCATTCAGTTTTTATTCATGATTTGTATAGTGTCCCAACTTTTTTGGAATCCGGTTTGTACACTGGAGCACAGAAACTTAGTAGTAATTAAACTTTAGAAAGAATACAAGTCAGAAGACATACATTTTTACTGTTCAGACTCAAGAAGAATTCACATCAGCCTCACACAGATTTCACTCTGCAGGTTTGCTTTTTTCTTCCTTCAGCGTAAAGTACTGTTATTCCGCTGTAACAGCTCCGACGCACATGCATTGCTGAACAACTAGCCGTCATTGACATTCACTCATGTTTACGGAATGGAATGCTAAGGCTACAAGAATTGTCGCCTTTTTCAGGCTAGACATCTGATGGAAAATCGGATCCGTTTCATACCCCTCCGCCACCCTGATGTACGATCCTGAATTTTTTTTGCCGGTATCGGCCCGATAGTGGATCGGTGCCATCTCTAGTACTGACATGTTGTTGGTCTCCACTTTGGTGCTCGCGTAGCCTCTGCTCTTCTAGCGTGGCTTTCTGTTGGACCATTGCTGGTGGGATTTACTGCCATTAAGGTTGGGTATTGATGTTGGGTGATCAGGTGCCTTTCTGACAAATAGTGTGGCCCCCCTACTTGCCAACTGCACTTGATGCCTCCACTTCACAGCCACTTTGCTTGCAGTTCACCAGGGCAGCTCACGTAGGGCAGAAATTTGAGAAAGTGACTTGGAAATATTTACCCCGACGGTGCCAAGTAGAAAGGCATCAACCTCTCGGTGATCAATCATTCTACTGCCAATATTTATTGCTGCATGGCCGCGAAAGTTATGGAGTACTTTGTAATTGGCTTTTACAGCTAAATACGTCGCTCTCTTACTGTTTTAGTATTTCGATATTATAATAATATAATTATAACTCACTCATTGACTCCGTGGTTGTATGGCTGACTTAGTGTCTAGCCGATTCTGTCCATCCACCACTGGCTTTCACAGGGGATTTAGTGAGTTATAAAACAGACTAAGGAAGTTGTAGGTGGGACCCCGACCCTACAACTTCAGCACCTGTTCACCTGTAGCTGATAGATTAAAATTAAATGAAGGCCTGTTGGAAGCTTGCTATGGGTTTTCCGCGCTCGGTCCTGCTCAGTTTCAAAGGGATCCCAGCAACCCTGTGATTCATTTCGCTAATGTCGCCAAAGTTGACATAATATTGCTTTTCGGGTACTTATGTCCATTTAATTTCAATGTTGTGCTCACCCTGAACTCCTTCAGAACTGCTCCTTTGTAGTTACCTGTGAACTTTCTTTAATATAAAGATGTGCAGACGTTCTTTGCTTAATTACATGGAACATTTTGTTCATGTGAGAAGAGATGATGCTCGTTGAGTAAGGTGACTGATGTCAAAAGAGGAGCGCAGTGCAGCTGAAACATGCTATTTCTGCAGTTGCATATGTAGTTGCAAAGGCAGCACTATACAGTAGGTGGTATAGCTCACAACAATAACAATTGCAGTGTTTATATTCCTAATCTGAAACAGACGACCTCCGTGAAACTGAGCTTATTTTCAAGTAAAAGCCCTAAATCGTGTTAAATTACAAAAAAGTATGAAAATATGTGGAGGAAATCCTAGCCAAATTGCGCAAAATGCCATCTGCTGTACTTTTCAAACTTTACCATGCAAACTCCTTATAATGCTGTAGATTGCTGCCAATTTCTCGTTGGGGCGGCTTGATGCGGTGTGACCTGTTGGACTGCGGCCTACGGAGCCTGCCTGGGCTCAGCTGTGATAGAAATCCGTAATCCGTAGCCAGAGTTTCACAATCCGTACCCACCAGGTTAACGTTAGCGTCCCGGGCTGTTGGACAAACCTTGTATCCTTTGAGACCTTCCTAGTCCAGTTATAAATCCTCAAATAAGGTGAAGACAATTTTGAGTTTCCAGTTACTGTCTTTGAGGTGAGCAGATTTCAAAGCTGAAAGTCGGAATTATAGGTGCCATGTATGTTTCATGCACATGTGTCTGTAATCTCCATCAGAGTCACGGTTTAACACTGCAGGGCTTTACACTTACTTTAAGTTGTAGCACTAATGCTAGTGCTGTAAAAACTTTAGTAGCACAAGAAAAACAATTAGCACAAGAAGTAGGGGACTGATTGCAAAACTGTGCACACAGATCGCTGAACTGTGGGTATGGACTGTAAAACCACATGCACGAATTGCCGAACTGTGGGAACGAATTATGAATTTTTTCTCACCTGAACCCAGGCTCGTTCTGTACTGTGGCAACGAATTCATTGAGAAAATAAATAAATACATATAATTCATGTTCTGCATAAATGTCCTATTTTGGCTGCATCCTCAATAATAAGTATTCTCTTATCAAACCAAGAGTGAGAAATGTTTATTTGTGGGCATTAATTTCAGTACGGCGGTGTGTCTTTGATCAATGTAGAGTGTGCCTTTATGTTTGTCCTTATTTCTGTGGCTGTGCTCATGTGCATCTCAAAATACTGATACCTGTCCGGTACAGAAAATGAGCAGTTGTGTGTTGCGCTCCACCGTGTTTCGAAGCTTGAACTACTGATACTCCTCTGAGTTACTCACATGAATATTTATCTGTTAACAGGAGTAACCTTTCTCTTGCTTGTGAATTCCCTGCACTGTGACCTATCTTTGTCTGCGTTTCAGTTTTTTTTTTTTTTATTGAACTCAGGAATCAGTAATGTTATGAATCAGTCAGGGTAAATAATTACTCTCTGTTCTAATGACTTAATCGTACATCATTGAGGTCCTTGTGAAATCTTTTTTATTTTTCATGAAAGGCTGGCATTCCGGTGTGAGACTGACATGTCTTCAATCGACTCCTGTACCTGTGTTCTGTAGGCACTGTAATTATTGAGACAGCTCTTAATTATTTGTGACACCTAAATTAAAATCAAGCGTTGATTATGCACAGTGTAATATCAGCTTTGGAGATGTGTGTGTTTTTTTTTATTCTGACACAATTATCAAGCTGCTCGAAGTATATAGAGGCTTGTCATAACTGATCCTTGAGTTATACGGGTCTCCTCCTTTGTTGTGATTTCGAACCGTGGACACCGAAGAAAAGTCGGGTGTTTAGTCATTTAGTTTTTTTTTTTGTTTAATAGTTCTTCATGTGAAAACATACAGGATGAAGTATTTAATTATAAGGTAAAGGAGTTGGGGAATTTTATATCCCACATACAGATATCTATTGTTTATTGTTGGGTGATAGTGCAGGCGAAAGTGAAATAATGACACCTCAGCATGTTCAAAATGCGATATAAATACCAATCGTGAGCATGTAAGAGTTGCAGGGTAAAGTGCAATTGAAAAAAAATGAAAAAATCACACACAGACCTTCTAATTTCCGTTTGACAGGGGCTACAGTAGCTGACACAGCGAACGCAAATAGTTTCACTGTTGAAGTGTTTTTGTTTTGTATCAAACAGTGGGAAGTGCTGGTGTAAGTCAAATCACAGGCAATTAAGGGAGATTCTGAAGAACCCAAAGCGGCCCTCAGCTGAACAGACTATGCCGGCGAACTTACGGCAGAAGAGGAGAAACTCCTGTCTGGATGCTCCGAGGGCTTAGGCTCCGGGGAGACTTGGCCTCCTTGTGGAAGTGAATGCCGGCAGCTCCTGTGAAGAAAATAAAGACATTTCTGCTTGCTATTAAAATCCACAGAGTTCAACTTTTGTGGATCGCGCTGCATTCGCAGCTTTAGCATGACTGAGCAGCGGTGTGTGTTACAGCCAGAAAGCACTTGCACTCAAAAAATTAATTAAGGGATGGTTTTCACTGTTGTTGTTAAGCAATTCAAATATAATCTTTAGACTAGTTGATTCAATAGCAGGTGGATATATAACCGACACGAAAACATGACTTAACAATACAGAACCCACAGACAGAATAACAGAGCTAATAAAGTCTTTGATGTTATTGATGGTGAGTTACAATGTTTCTCATACTCACTATTATACATTAAAGAGCCAATAGCAATGTATCCGGTCCCTGTATCTATACAAGGAAAACATTTTAAAGGGACAGGTACATTATACACCCTTTTTCTTTGTTCCCTTTTGCTGCATAGTCAATTGAAGCCCAGTGGCAGTAGGGAGGGTATCTTAAAGGGATACACTTGTGTCCCCAAAGCCTTTTTGTATCATACCAAGCAGTACGTTAACATACCCATGAATAATGTGTAACTGATCAAGGTTATGCCATTTAGAGGTTTAATGTCTGAGGGCTGGGTTCAGTTTGATATGCTGAAGCTGATCCTGACACAGCGTGCACACATTTATTATGGTGTCTATGAATGCAGGTGCCTCTGATTGTATGGGGCTGTGACTGTCCTTGGAAGTGTTTTAGCAAAGCCAAAGGTTAACAGTCCATTGTGATGCGTTTTCATGTCAGTGTTTAAGGGCACCGTTACGGTTTTCAATCTGTATACTGATATTTAGCGTTAGCTTTCGATGATGTGATGGAATATTTGTTGTATTTAACTAAAACTCTACTGCATCACGACAGTGGCTTAGTGGGCTGCTCTATGGCCTCACACTTTCTGGGTTGTAATCTCCCCTGTGTGTGTGTGTGTATGTGTGTGGTCCAGATATACCTTTCTTTGTGGGGATCAAATGTCCCCACAACGTGATGAATCCCTGTTTTTTTCACCTTAGGGGAACCGTTTTCCTGGACCCCATAAGGGAAAACTCGTATTTTCTACAAATCTGTGACTGCAATCAAAAAACAAAAAATGTAAAAACTCTTGTATTTTGCTTGGTTACTTATGGTTATGGTTAGGGCAGGGTGGGGGTTAAGGGTATTATAGTTAGCATTAGCATATTTCCCATAGAAGTGAATGAGCGGTCCCCACAAAGATATGCTTACAGGTCTGTGTGTGTGTGACTTGAATGTTCTTCCCATGTATGTGTGGCTGTCTTCCTACTGTCCCATAGTTTGTGAGTGCCCTGCAATGAATTGGCATCTCATCTGGGTTGTACGTCAGCCTTGTGCCTCATGGGATAAGTTTAAAGCCCACTGTGGCCCTCACCAGGACTTGCAGTTAGAAGATGGATAGATGGATTGAATTTCTGTTAGCGAACGGTGTGGTCTGTTTTTGTAAGCAGTTTGGAAAATTAGAGAATGGATGGATAAATGGAAAGGTGGCTTAGCAGGTAACCGTAGCATCGGTGGTGCTTTATACTTGCAGATCTATGGGTTTCAGGCAGAAGACTGAATGTTCTCCCCATGTTTCTCTGACAGTACAAAGTGCCATTTTACTCTGGAGACTCTAAATCACCCTTATTGTATGAATATCCTATAAGAGACCGGTGACCAGTCCAGGATGTACCTGTTTATGTCTTGTACTGATCAAAACCAACCTTAAGCATTTAGTGAAGATGAATGGATGGAAAGCCCATTTTTCTGTTGATGTAATGAGTTTCATGAAGTTCCTGATTATTATTGACATCTACATTGAAAAGTAAACGAAAGAAGAGCTACTGGATGGATACATCTTAACATTCAAGTAACTGCCTGTGTTCAAAGATCTGGACCCACCAGGAAATTGAATTCCTTTGAATTTCCTTATGATGGTCCTGTTAGGTACCATTAGGAGATGGGTTGCCTGCAGAAGGGTCCTTAATATTTCACGATAACGGCATGGCACACAGGAAGATATGCAGCCCGGTTATGACATTAGCGGCACACTGGCGTCCTCTCTGCTCCACGGCCCTCGGCGACTTCGGAGAGCCTGAGGGAGTTCACTGGAGGTCTCTGTGCACTGACAGAGTTCACTCGATGTCGTTTAGCTGTATCCATGAGCTGTGTGCAGACTGCAGTGTGGCACACAAGATGACGAACAGCATTGCCGTGTCATAGGAACATCCTGTAACAGCTTTTATGGAAAGGTGGCGATGGAGACCTTACAGCTGGAGCTGGGGGGCATGCCTGGCTTATATGGCATGTGGATTCACATCCTGTGTGGCTTCCAGCTCGCAGTGCTGGCTGTCGGTTGTACTGGAATGCGATAGCATATACATTTTTGGTGCAGTGCAGTAAAGCAGTGCTGCGGCATTGGTGACAACGTGCTGTTCAACGTTCCCGGATAGTGGAACAATAGTGGCTCATTGTGATTAAAGCGAAAATGATTAGCTCCACAATCCCCCATTCATCTATTAACGCTGACGACTTCTTTTTGTTGGTAGGGTTCCATTTTTTTTGTCCCAGACGCACGCAGCTTTGTCAACACTTTCTGCTGACCTCTGGAGATCTCACTTCCCTTCCCTTCTCTTCTCCTTTCCCCTCACGTCGAATGTACAGCTTGCCCCGTCCACGTATCCTCGCTCCAGTACAAAATCCATTCTCTTCAACATAATGGCTGCGCGGCGATTAACGGCACACTGGGTATTTCGGAGAAGGCTAATTGGTGGCGGGGAGGGTCTTTTTTCTATCTATATTTTCACATTTAATGTAATTCCAAAGAGGTGTTCAGTGGACTACTGGGCCTGGAACTGTAACCAATCGTTGTGTCTGGAATAACCAGCACTTCACCTCAAGATATTATTCATAAAAACCTGTAGCCTGCATTGGTTGTAAATGCATTATTATCGGTTTCACTGTTTGCAGAATGCTGTGAACAGTGAGGGTAGCTTCAGGCATGTACTTCACACCTACTTTAGCACAACCTTACCGTGGTAGGGCCTGGTATGTCAGTAAGTGTGAGAGACATTTTAGGGACTTTAATGACACTGTGTTTTCCTATGTATTTATAGAACGATCCACTTGTGGATGGAAGGTGGGGTCTCCCAGCTGTGTGGTATTTTAAAGAACAAGTGCACTGTCATAGTCAGAGTGAGGTTCCGTTAAACAGAAAATGGACACAAAGAGCTTAGCGAATATTATAGAACGGCGAATGCGTGGCGTCTTGAAAATTGAAGATAGGGGTGAGTGGAGCATTGATCTGACCTGTGATACACACAACGTTTAATGACTGTATCCTGGTAATGATGAATTACGATGACAGTGTTCTATAACAAAATTACAATAACAGAGTTGAATAACAATATACTTCTAATTTCCATAAATGGTGTTGCCTTGATATAAAATCATTCTTATTTTATTACATTTTATACATATTAAAAATCTCTTCAAGGACAAGGATACATAGAGCATACTTACAGTATACTTACAGTTCTCTATAGTGATTAATTTGTAAATTCCAGCAAGAATGTCAATTCCTTAATTTAATCATTTTTTTATTTGTCATAACTGATACTCCACAGATTCTTTGTTGAGGGGAGGGAAATCTAATTAGGCTTTGATGTCACTGTTGAAGCATTTCGTTCGATACTTTGCGTGTATTGACCTGACTCATTTTGCTCGTAATAAATTTGCTGAGCTCGTTGCAGTGGTCACACGGATGCTGAGCTTGTTGCATTGATTGGCCCTTGGATGGCCTGCCCTGTTTGATATGTGTCAGCATGCTCACTGGTTGCGCACCATGCAAAAGTTTTCATGGCAGCTAATTTGTTTATTATACCATGTGTTTAAAACTTACGAATCCGACCACATTGTTCTAGCTGTATGAATAAGTCATTAGTTGCCGCAGGAGGCTAGTGCTGGTTAATGCTATTAAATCAGCACACAGTTAATTGTTAAGGTCCCTTGTAGATATGAAGTTCCCTAAAATGATTCATGTATTGTAAATTTCACATGCAGTGTGCCTGAAAACCTTGCTTTTGTTATAAATGTGACTAGAAATGTTTCTCATTTTCTCTTCTCATTTTGACATTTATAATTACAAATTGTTATATTTCCAAGAGCATGCAAGAGTGCCTAAGTACTTTGATGTTTATTGACTGGTGATTGGTCACGCACTGAAGTGGCCGGATAGCACGGGACGTGACGCGTATTCATGTAGACACAGAGTAAGCAGGTACCTGGGCTCCCCGGAAACCCCATCTCCGATTTTCCCAGCATCGCGAGTATCTGCTCTGTTAATGCAGGGTGGATCGCAGTGCCCCTTACCTGCCCCCACAGGATGCACATGGCAGGGAGCAGGGGGCCGAGGATCCGCAGGTTGGCGGTGGCTAATGACATTACACCCCCACCCCCGGGCCTGTATGGTGGGCCAAACTGAAGGCATACCAACTCAATCTAGGATGCCAGAGAATAATTATGGATACAGGGAGTCATTTAGTATAATAATATCGTTCTTGGGAAGACAATAGAGAAGAAGCTCTGCTGATGACACAATGATATTACTTTAAATAAGAAGGCGCTCTCTTTACCTGGAAGATATGCTTCTCCACAAAGCCAGCGACTCTGGTGCAGACAAATGCCACAGATGTTTGCTCATGCGTGAATGTTAGGAGCGTATTAAATATAATGTAAGCTGGAGAACAGGGTTTGTTATTGTTTGTAAGATTCGATTTTGACTCTTTTATTTAATTATATATATATCTATGTATATTCTTATACGGTATACCCATTATTTACAAGCATGTTTTATTGGTAAAATTTTATCTTGAGGAGAGGCAACACAGTGGTGAGGTTAATTGTTGTTACCAAATTGTCTGTGTGTATGAATGGTGTGTGAGTTTGCCCTGCAGTGGCTTGGCACCACATTCTGGGTTGTTCCCTGCCTTGCAGTCATGGCCTTCAGGTTATGTATAGGGACCCTGCATAGGATGGTGGTGTGGTTGCAAATGACGTAGTAGTACACTCTTACTTAATGAATTAATTAACCAGGATCTAAGTGTTCGTTACATACTGATCATTAATCAATAATGATGGTTCATGTATTTCATGCAATTGCTATATTTGTTCATGATTTGATATATTATTTCAAGTTACTTGTGTCCCTTAAATTAAAGTGTTAGTTTTATTACATTAATTTGCTGTTTCTTATTTTGTTCTCTGTCAGTAGCTGTTGGTCAGTGAATGCTTGTCTAGGTGTGATCAGACGGATTCTCTTACTGCCACAGAGAACCTTTAGCGGTTCAGCTGGTCTCTTGCTCGGCATCCTTGGACCAAACCATGGCAAAGCCTCATGCTGTTAGCCCAGCTCCTGCCCAAGCACCCCGGCCCGGCCCCTCGGAATGCACACGGCCCCAGGGTCGAACCTCCTGACAGGCACGGCAGTGGTAAGCTGATAGGTGCTTCAGACTGCCACTTGCTTATCGGCTGGCTCTCTGCATCACATGCCCCACTGAGCTCTATACTGTCATATAGAAGCAGAGCTCACATCTTCTGTGTGGTGGGATTAGAACCCAAGTCATTCCATCTCTGGCTGTATTCTCCAGTGGGCCATCCACACTAGTCGTGAACTGTGACAGCATGAGCCATTAACTCTTCAAATTCTTTTGAAAGAATTGTTAGCTTGCAGTACCTGAATTACTGTCTGCTTTAGTGAATAAGCTAACCGAGCCTTTACATCTAGCGCCGTTCATGCCCAATGGCATGTTAAATCACATGTTGTTTCTACTTCATCATTTCGCTCTTCATTACCATCGGTCAGTGTTCTGCTAGCACTCTGTCTTTCACTCCAATAGGAGTATGGATGTCTCTAGTGTCTCTAGAGATGAGAGCGGTGGATTTTTAGAGCTGTTTGTTATCATAGCTGTGTGCTGGAAGCAAAGTGTTACTTCTTTTTAAGTGCCCTCATTGTTTTCGAATAAAAAAAACAAAACAATGCAAACACAGAAAACCCAAATGAATTAAGTTAATTCTCTCATTTATCTTTTAATGAGCTGAGAAATGAATGATATTTTGGCATGTTTCAACGTGTTTCCTAGTAGTAGGATCATACTCTTCAGTACCGCCTGGATTTACTGAAAGTCCAACCTAATTCTTTGTGTTACTGGGCTGCTGCTGGAAAAAAAAGCAAATTGTCTGCTAAAAGCAAATAAATGCAGTAATTATCACTGTGCCAGTGTGCGAGATCTTCTTTCGCTTTCTGTCCTACATGCATCTGGGTGCCTTGTTATGTTTGTCATTTGAGTTGGCGTATGACTCAGCAGGTTTGGGACCTGTGCTCATGTTCAGAAGGTTGTAGGTTTGAATCCTATGCCCAGTGAAATGATTATTTCCCTCTTGGGCACCTAACCCCAATTGTCCAGATGTGCTGTATGCTAGCTGACCCTGCATTCCAGCCTGCAGTACACTGGTTCTCACGTGTAATTCTGTATCTATCTGTCTGAGTGCGGTGTGTGATAATAGGGTTGAATGAACGGTGTCTATTACCCTGGTCTGTGGTGGTACAGTCCAGCCCCGGATTCCCTGCCTGCGACAAACCTGCCGGAGGCAGTAATGCACTAAACGGAATGGGCTGTCTTTGTCTCACACGCTGTGCTTTTCAGTGTCACATGAGTCATCTTCACATGCTCCGGGAGTGATAGAGAGCGTATAGTTATGGGTAGCAGTGCTCTCTGCTTCTCCGGACACTGTGTAATGTACTACGAGGTGCGCGTTTTGAAGGGGGGGGACTGGTGGGTTTATCTACTGCATCCGTGAGTGGTCTGAAGTGGAAGTCGCCGTGTTTACGCTCTGATGTCATAATCATGAGCTCACACTTGCCCATGGCATTCAGTCCTGAATGGATCTGTGTCACAAAGGACAATAGTGAATAAATGAATAGCCTTTTGTTTGCCAAAATAAAGGCCAACACAGTTTCCCTGTCACATGATTGAGGGCAAAACGTCACCCTTAATAGCTAACCTCCTCTAACATCTTGGTTCTTCTGAGCTCAAGTTCAGAATAGAGTCGGATACGGAGCTGGAATCCTTTGGATAATGAGTGCAGTAATGAGGGTTTGATCTGGTCTAGAGCAGCCTGGTTCTGTGACACCAGTCCCAGATTCCAGCCGTCGGCCCGACACGTCTCTGCTGAACAGCTTGCCGACAGAACAATAGACATCAGATACGTTTCTGCTGCACTTCTGCCCTTTATCTTTGTTGTGATGTGTGAAAAGCTTCGTAATGATCGACAGCTAAATATAGCCGCCTTACACAAAGCTGCCATAGCAACAAAAGGATGTTTAGGAGATGAAGTTTAAGTGCATAATTGCCTTTTAAATTCTTTTGAATGGAAGGAATTTTGCCTCCCGTACGAGCTTCCATTTTTAACTCTTTTTTCCCCAGGCAGAATAAAACATCTGTGGAAGCGAAAAGAAAAAAAACCAGTTTGAGCGAAGCGCCGTCATAAAAACCGAACTCCCGCTTGCCGTCGCCATACATGTCTGGGGCGCTATGTCATGTGACACCCCCTTCCTCGTGCTCCTCTTCTCTGTAAAATGACAATAAAGCCGAAGAGTAACCGTTTCAGCTTCAGCGTGAAACACCGGCTGCGGAAAACGCAGGCTGCCGTCACGTCACCGTCGACTGCGGCGTATCTACGGTACGCGGCAGCGCTCCAGCGAGCGGCGACACCACACTTGTGTTTCTGTGGCCCAGCTGCGCAATTATTCTTGTATTTATTTATTTATTTTTTGCATTATCATATTACGGTATTTCCAAGACGCTAACCCCTTCTTGCGTTGCTACACCCATGTGGTGGGTTTTCTTACAAGGAGTACCTTGCCAAAGGCCATGTGCCACATGTTTGCCCTGCAGCCGCTGGGGCGGTTTCACTGGCCCTTCGCCTCCAGCAAGAAGTTCGCGCGGCCAGCGGTCTGCTGGGCATCGGTGTCCTGCTGAACACGCGCTCTGCCTCCCGCCAGTGCAGCTTCTGCTGGTTTACCAGTTGCAGCTAACGCACTGAGTCACTGCTCCCGTTATCTTTACTTCCACAGCAGCCTCCTAGGCTTATGCTGAAGTAGAATGAGAAGAAAAAAAAAAAAGGTCAGGGAAATGTAATCATCTGCAAACCTCTGGTGAATTGGCCTCTAGCTATAAGTGCTGTTAATGTTTAATTAGAAAAACAGATCCTTTGTCTGGACACTCACCCACGCGTGTGTGTGTGATTCAGATATACCTAGTCCCCACAATGTGATAGCCTGTTATTTTGATGTTATGGGGAAATTCAATTTTATAAAAATCTGTGACTGCAATAAAAAAAAACAACTAAATTAACCAAAAGGCTTTTGGGATTTTGTTTGGTTACTAATGGTTAAGATTAGGGCTGGGTATGGGTTAAGGTTGTCATTGTTGGGATTAGGGTTTTGCCCATAGAAATGCATGGACAATCCCCACAAAGATATGAGTACAGGTCTGTGTGTGTGTGTTCTGTCAGGTAGTTCGCTTACTGGGGGCTGCACTGTATGCTTCACAGGTCTGGCTTGTTCCTTATTATTGTAATACTGTAAGTTGTGACTTTTTTGCAGATGACTTTTCGCGAGGAAGATTCGCAGTGGCTGTCGATGGACTCTAACATCATTTGTTTTGACTTGTGACATTTGGAGTAAATCATTCTAATCTCTAGTTGATCTCTGCTCTTTCCAGTCCTGGTGCAGTGGCTTGAGCGTGTGAGCCTGTGTGTCGCTGGTGATGGGGGGTCAGGGGAGGACACTGCGATGTTTGTTTATGAGGAGATTGAGCTGCCATAAAATTTTTAATGTTTCTGCTGCAACCTCTGCATTATTCAGCATGTTGACAAAATCTGACCTTATTCTTTGGGTGAGTGTCTGTTCTTGGGGTGTTTAATACTGTACGTCTGTTCATTTTCTAACCCCTCATTCTGGTCAGGGGGCCTGGAGCCTATCCCAGGCAGCGTAGGACACAGGGCTGGGGTCTACCCCAGGTAGGCTGCCAGTCTGCACATACACACTCACACTCTATGGCTGTTTAGAAGTGCCTGTTAGCTTTAACGTGTAGGATTCAGACTCCTAGCCACATAAGTGCATGCTAACTGGGCTGCTTACTAAGCCGTCACACCTCCCCGGAATTCACTACAGTTCAGTATATTAATGTCGACAAACACAATGGAAAACAAACACTCTTTTGTCTAGTATGATGTGTAAAAAGTTTTGAGACAGAGAATATATTTGAAAGTCAACAATGATAAGGTGGCTGGTTACTGCTGTATACTACAGGATGTTCTAGAACATTCTTAAATCTCCATCACAATGACTGCTGTGATGGACGCTAATTTGGATTGAGGTTCATGTTCCATTGAGTCCATGTTTTGTGAGTGACCAGGCTTCAAAGTAGCTGGCACCAAATGTTATTTATGCTGACCAGTGTCACTCATTCTCGTCATTGTTGCTTTTTCAGCGTAAGACTTTGTTCCGTTGGGAGTCTAGTTTGTGGTTTTATTCTGTCAGTGTTATATCTCCAGGTTTAAGTGAGGCTTTAACAGCTTCTCCTTGCTGACCTCGCAGTTCTGGTGTCTTATCTTTGGGTTTTCAGTTTTGGTTTCTTGTGGTGAACTGTCCAGGAGTCCACAGGAATCATCTAGCAGCAGACTTTGACTTGTGAACAGATGTTCCGGTCTGGGGTCTCCTCTTCTGGACTGATTGCTGTATTTTACCTGTACATTTTCAGTCTTGGTCATAGCAGCCTAGAGCAGAGTCAGTCTGATTTTTCCCTCGGAAGTTGGTAATTGACTAGCACTTATTGGTCATGTCTCATTGTAGCTTAGATGTGCTTTTGGGCTGCTGAAGTAAATAGGTATACGTCTTTTGTGGCATTGACCTGTTTTCTCCAGCCCCTGACCTTTTGTCAGGCTGAACACCCGCTTGTCAGTATTGCGATTGGTGCCAGGCTTTATTTACTGCTCAGATGATCTAATTTTACGAACAAGGGAAGATGAAATTACATTTGCCAACCTGGAAGCTCCGGCGATGTCGAATGATGCACTGCCGAATGTCAGAGAGCCTAGTGTGTTCTCTAACTGGTAATGTTGGATAAAGAGTAATCAGCTGAATTATCAATTACATTTAGGTTTGTCTGGGATAGTTAATCTCTTCATTCACTGATACAGCGTTGAAACTTTCTGGAAGGCTCTGATCAATAAAGCAAATTTTTACCCCGAATAAGTTCACAGGTCTTTGGGGGTCATATCTACAGGTTTATAGTGTGTGTGTGAGTCTAACTGTCAATGCAGTAATCGTGTAGGTTCGTATTAATGACAATGCATCCGAATAGAGTATGCTCCTGTAATGCAAGGTAACATTTTTCAGTTTTTGGTAACTTGCTGTCTGACAAACACCTCAAATATTCACCTTTTATGGCTTTTCTGAGAGTCTGAGAGATTTGATGGAAGAGAACTGGCAGTGATACCTTTGCCTTGCTCCTGATATTAAAGTTTGGCCAAAAGAGGATTTTCTATAAAGGCAACTTCAACAGACAAGCTTGTCTATGTTGTGGATGGTACGATTTTCCCCTCTTGCATTATATATTCTTCACAATTTTCTTTTATGTAACTGCGCTTTTTGTTGCATTAAAATATCCCAGCTGGCACTCCCGATTCTCTTGTGGATTTAGTGCTCCGTAAATCTTTTGTTTCTGATTTCCCGTATAGCTGCGTCTCCACGTTGTGTCACCACGTACTTTTCCTGGTCACCGTGTGCTCGTCTGCCTGTGAAGCAGCGGGCGCTGAGGTGTCGTTCTGTTCTGGTGGATCTGCCTCCCGCATTAACTCTTTTTTTTTTTTTTGGTGCCAGGTGGTGCCGCTGATGGCCGAGCTGACAAGCTGAGGCTGCCTCTATCCGGGGCCAGCGATGAGGCACTACCTCACAGAGCCCCTCCAGCCACTCCGGGCCACCCTGCTGGCCTCACGACTAGGGGCAGACCAGCAAAACAAAACAAGCACCCCGCCCTGTGCTTGTTTGTATAGTTATGAAGACTTAATAGTCACCCAGACATATAAATCAAAATATACATGTGGGATGTAGCTCAGTGGGTCAGGATGCTGTGCATGCGATTGGGAGGTTGTTGGTTCAAATCCCCAGGGCTGGTGCAGTGATTTCACCCTTGGGCCCCAGCGCAAGACTCCTAACCTCCATTTGGTCCAGGGACGCTGATTCAGCTTTCTCAGTTGTGTGACCCTTTGGATAGAGGTATCCGCTACGTAAATGTACTTCCTGCTGTATTTATTACAGAGCTCATGAATGTGAAATTGAAATCTGTTATGGAGGAAGGCAGAAGGGAGGATGAGGCACATTTTTTAAAGTTAACGACAGCTTAAAACAGAAGCACCTGATCAGGCATCTGTTTGCCAAGTAGGTTTTTTTTTTCTGCTTAAAGACAATTTATTCACAGAAGTCAAGTTTCCCTTTGCAGTGCCAGACTTTCCTAACTCTTCAGTCTATACGTGTATCAATTTCCGCTGCGAAGGCAGGTTTTCCTCCTTTAGGATGGCTCAAGAAGTAACCGGTCAGGAAAACTCGATCTTCCGCAGCATTGCAGGTCCGTCGTTTTGTGATCCAAACCTTTGTTGGTCGGTCCGAATGATCACTGGGTGCCCTTTCAGCACAACACCTCCCGCGTCGTTTTTTGAAAAATCCAGGCCGATCAGCAGAACTTAAGACGTGCGGGAAGTGTTGCACCCTGCTGCCAGTGTGGAGAATGCGGATCTAAGCTCATGCTAATAGGGTTAAGGTTCCAACTTGCGTAGTCGATCGATAGCTCTTGGGCTGCAGTTCACCAATGCGACACTGTGGCAATAAAACAAGTGCTGACAGCCAGTCTGAAACCTTTGCTGCTACACTAGAGGAGACAGTATCTGGGGAAAACACGACTCCTTAGACAAAGACAGAAACAAATGTCAGTGTGGCTGAATTATTGTTTCGGTCTTGTAATGTGTTCCAAGGAGAATGTACTTGTTTAATATACCTTCTGGAATCAGCACATCTGCACTTGTAGATCTGAACATGTGTTTTATGTACAGTATGGGTAGCATATTTTAAAGTCTCTCCTGTTCTCCAGATGGGCAGGGCTGGGTCTCTGTGACACGTACCTGCAGTGTGTTGCTGTGGCCCTGGGTGACCGGAGAATGAGGTAAAAGGAAAACAGGCTGAGGCAGCAAGAGTGAGGTCACAGTCGCACTGCCAGCCGACTGACACCAGTGCGCAGCGGCCAGACGAGGTCATTGTCACCCTTTATACTCACTGGTGTTTTCCATTTAATTCAAATGTACTGAGCATAAAACAATATTATTTTAAAATCATCTCTAGGTACTGGCGTGTGGGTGTTTGTGTGTATAATACTGCATAAAAGTAATCTCCTGTGGCACCTTTTGGCACGGCAGTGTTACTCGTATCCTGCGGAAATGCCATTCATAGATAAGTAAAGACCGGCAGATCGTTCATTAGGAAGAAATCGTTCGTCGGCCTTTCGAAATAACCCGCAGTCTGGGTGACCCAAAAAAACTCAAGGCGTTGAACTGGAGATGCTGCATTTTCAACAATTATCGTCAGTGTCTGCAGTGTCTGGGTCATTTTAAAAATAAACTATGAATGTCGGAAATCAGAATTTTGAGTAGATTGGAGAGATGCATATATATACATTGTGCGACTGCTGTCAGTCTTATTTTTAATCCGTAAAACGTGTTGCTCTCTACCTTCATTGGACTGTCATGCTTAAAGGGATTCTTACTGTTAGATTCAGTACCTTGTATGCAGCAGGAAAAAAAAACGACTTGAGCGTTACCCTGGTAAAAACTAGCACACTGTTGTATAATAAAAATCAGCGTAGACACTTCCACCTTCTCCAGGCTAACTGTCAGCTTCTGGGCGAAGCATCCTGCCAAGTTCATGGAAGGTTGTGTTGAAATCATTTCTCTGTCACCTCTCCCCCTCCCCCTCCCTTCCAGCACTCTGCTTGTTCAAAATGACATCACTTGGTTGTCTGTGAATTTTTCGTGATGTCACCTGTGGTGGAGGAAACCATGAACGGACGTGGTGTAGAGGAAAGATATGGTTGCGTGTGTCTCAGTGCGACAAGCATTGTGCCGTAACATTTTCATACCGAATCTCTATGCCCAATGCATCAGTGGCCAGAAGCATCCAATTGCTGTTCTGTCTCTGAAAGTGTTTCATTTTACAGCTGCCTAACGTGTTCTAAAAATCTTGTTTTTTTTTTTTTGCTTCTTTCAAGGTGTTAGATGACACCACTCCTGCTTTGTTACTGAACAACAGCTTGTTCTGTGTTCTATAACCTTTCAAAACCAGCAGTGTGAAATAGACTGTGAGTTAACGTGACTTTTTTTTTTTTACGATTCATGTGTTATGTTAATACATATTCATTGAAGTAACTGTGAGGATGTACATTGATTTCGCAACTCATAAGATTCACTGATCCCATCTATTTTCTGTAATCGCTTATCCTATTCAGGGTTGCGGGGGGTCCGGAGCCTACGGACGTAAGATGGGGAACATCCCAGGATGGGGCGCCAACCCATGACAGGACACACTCACACAGACACACTTTTGGGCAATTTGGTAACTCCAGTTAACCTCAGCATGTTTTTGGATTGTGGGGAGAAGTTAGAGTACCCAAAGGAATCCCCATGACTACATTGGGAGAACCTGCAAACTCCACACGTGGAGCCACAGTAGAGACTCGAACCCAGGATCCAGAAGCTGCCATGTGCAAACCATGGCAGCACTATGCATTTGCTGATCCCTTTTTTCATAGATAGTATTTTTTGTTTAAATAAAGTAGGTTTCTGTGTAAATAAACATTGTTGTTTCATAGTTTATAATTGTTGAGAAGTATGTAACGTTATAGATTTGTATGATATGTGTAAGGAGTGTTTTGAGCCAAGGTTAATGAGTTAATGAGTCAGGAATGAACATAGTGAGCACGTAGAGTGAGTGAGTAAGTGTGTGTTGTGTTGGGCTGTGACTGACTTGGGGCACTTCCTAGTCATTCTGCCTTCACAGCTGAGTTTTATAACCTCTGATCTCCAAAATACCAGAAATGTATCTATAACAAATATTTGCATGACGGTTCTGCCACAGCATCTGCTTGACACGCCCCTCAAAGTGGCATGACAACAAAGTCTCTCGTAATTGTTACTTTGGAAAGCCGTCTGTTTCCTTTGTGCTCGGTTCTCTGTCTGCAAAGTAGGGCCAGATGTCTCTGGAGCAAAGATGACATACTTGTGTGAAAACGGCAGCGTTCGTCCCGTCCAAATGTGTCAAACTTGTGATCAGCGAATGTTATGTGAGGGAGTCTATGTTCCCTTATGTTCTCTCAGTGTGATTTATTTAGGAGACTTATGACAGGGTCTGTTAGGGTCACAGTTAGGGTCATGTGATCTAACCCCAACCCCTAACCTTAAGTCTAAAAAATATAAACTCATTCCAAAAGTTATGGCTTTGGAACCGTAGAGCTCTTGCTTAGAACCATTTGATAAGAGAACATAGGTTCTGGGGACATTATTAGACTTTATTACAGGGATATTAGCCAAGAGGAATGTATGCATCCCTGTGTGATTCTACGATCTGGGAGGAACTTTTTACACATTTACAATGACTAAAGCCTCAAGATGAATTAGAAGATGGATGATACAGGAGCTAATTATGTGTTTTTATTTAATTTTATTGTAAGATTTAATTTCAACCAATCAGTTGAGTATAAAGTCACACATTCACAGAGTACTCAGCTGGTTGGTTGAAACAAAACCTTGATCTGGATTTTTACTTTCTGGACCTGAACTTTCCATCTCTGTTTGTTCCTTTTTTGTATGCTAATATAGTCTTTGCACAGGAATATTACGAACCCTGCAAATGATGGTTGTTGTCTTTGCTGATGTGACAGCTACTTATCTCATTATTTCCCTGTTTCATGTAGTAACTGAGAGTCTGAGATTTACAAAAGCTGATCTGCCTTTCCTTTGTTTCTTTTGTTAGTGCGGGTTAAATGCAGTTGACCCCAGCATACCGACGTGAGTGTACGGTTTGATGCTATGCTATGCTGCTTCGACAGGTACATGCTCACCATCCTTGCAGGAGACCCAGATGTGTTCGTACATGAAGGACATGCCTAGGTTGGGTTCATTCGCGATTTGGGTCACCGTTGTTACTTCTCCAGGAACAGTGGGTCACACGTCGCCTACAGCTAACGGGCTGTTTATGAGTAGTCAGTGCCGGGACGATTATTGAGGAAAAAGGTGATGTCACTCGCTCAAGATACTCAGCATGTAGCTAAAAGGAGACAGCACATTGGCTCATTTCCATATGCTGCCTTTGTGTGTGAAATCTGTGCATGTGCAAGTGTTTTTGTGTGTGTGTGTGGTTGGTGGAGGGCAGGGAATGCTGACTCGAGAGGTCTTTGGCTGTGAATAACGTCCCACACATAAATCTGCCCGTTTCTCTCTATGCCTGTGTTTCAGACATATCAGGCTCAGTGCTTTGCCAGTGTGAGGCGATAAGTTTTCGAGGGTTATGCGCACGGTCCTGCACCTGCTATGCCGCTCATTTTTTTTTTATCGAGCTCATTAAGTAATTAACCAGAGCGGAGATGTAGGATTCTCGGCGGAAAAACAAAGGTTGGTCAGAAGGGAGGATAAACGTGACGGGCCGCGGAACTCGCCAGGCGTGTGACGAGCGGGTGTGTGGAGTTAAGCGTGTGGGTGACAGGCAGAGTCACGGGACTCGGCACGCGAGTGGCAGGGGGTTAAGGGTCCGGGGCGCGTTTCATGGGAGGTGTCCGTGTTCAGCACACGTGTGACTGAACGTGAAGCAGGCAGGCTGATTTGATGGCAAACTTTGACCCGGTTAAGCCTTTGATGAAGATTCTGGTTTGAAAACATCCTGCTAATTTCGTTTTTATTTAATCTGACAGTAAGTAATTAGTGGCAGGTAAATTGATTTCGTGTTCTAATAAGGAAAGATTTGGAGTGCTAATGAGGGGGGGGGGGGCGTTTGGTTTAAGCCGGAGTCTGTTTCTGTAGTAAAGTGGAAATGTGTAGCGAGGTGGTTTACACCCAGAGGGCGTCAGTGGAGTGTTTTCCTAAAATCCACTGCTGTTCCCACTTCCTCCTTTTTCAAGTTTCTTAACATCAGATACGATTTCACTGGCTGTATTCGCTTGTGTAATTTGGGATAAGCGGATGGCCACTAACCAGTTGAAGAGGAAATTTTTCTTATTTATTTTTTTTGGGATGTTGCACCCCTTCGGGGTGAGCCAGTCACACTGCAGCAGCCCCGGCTCCCCAGCATCCAACCCAACACGCTCTACATGCAGGGGCGATACGGTGTGCGCTGATGAATGGTGACAGTAGGAGAGCACTTAAATCTGATTTTGGTGGCACATTTCCAGCAAGGCTTTGCCGTTGCCATGAATATGTATAGTGTGGTCCCTCCTGACAGCAAGCAGAAGGCAGTCGCTTTTCTCGGCATGCTGATCCACTCTCTCTGGGGTCTGAGGTCCCCTATTTTGTAACCCTTGTAACATTGACTTTATTACATTTGGTTATGCTCGCAAAATTTGATCACATGTCTAAGATATTTCCCAAAGCTGAGCTTGAATAACCGTGACTCTGAGAAGATACCCTCTCTTAAGGCCGCTTTGGGAGTGAAGCGGAACTGTCCAATGAGTGGAAATGTTCCTCTGCGGACACTTTTAATGGTAGCACTCTTTGTGAGAATGGTTATCGCGACACAATGACGGAAGGGTTTTGGTGACTCTCATAAACACTCAGCACCTGCAGATAAATGAAAGCGCTGTGCTTTATTAAAAGATAACGCCTGAATGTGGTATTTATTGCTGGAAGATGCACTGGCAAAGTTGTGCCACAGAAGGATTCTGGGAGATAGGTACCAGCAAAGTAAGGGTTTTATCAGAGCTGGTCCTCCAGGTAATGCTGGGCAAAAGGGGAGCGGTGGTGAGTCAGCCCCCAGGTGACCTGCTGTTTTGGGAGAAGGGAGTTGCAACAAGCGCTGTTATCTCCATGGTGACCGGTCACCCATAAAGAGATGGTGACATCCAGACATGGGTGGAGGGCACCTGAGCACCTGACCCTTTTGCCCGAATGATTGAATGTGCTTCCCCCTCTTTTGAGGTTCTAAGTTCTGCTTCTTGACAACTGACGAAATTCACCTAATAGAACCCCCTCTTCCCCCGTTGGTAAAATGTGCCCATAGTCACCCCCCATTCTAGTACCTGTCCCTGGAAATGTCTGCGCACTGCACTGGTGACATCAGCAGGCAGCTCACTAGTCTTTCCATGGTGTAACGTGAAGCGCTGTAATAACATCTGTGTGAGCCTGGCTGGCTGGCTGGATGGATGGAAGGAAACTCCAGGAGTAAACGTGTCACCCAACGGGGCTGAGTGACGTAATAGCAGATGTGTGAGACCCGGTGCTGTTGGGGCACCCAGAATGCCCTGCTGCTCTCAGCTGAAAGGTATCTGACGATACTACATTAATAGATAAAGTGATTAAAATACAGACGATTATTTCCACAAACCGTTGTTTCCAATTCTGTTGGTATATCTTGCTTTCTGAACTATGAAATACAAAAGATGCCATATTGGGACCTGGAGTTTACCGTGTACCTATTCTGTGTAACTCTAGTATTCCACTGTGTGCAGTTGTGATCATCACCGCAGTAAGGGCCCGAGTTAATGGGCGTCTGACTAACATGTGTTCTGGTTTGCGGCCAGCTGAACTCCAAGCTGCAATGCCACAGACGATCAGGCAAAAATTTAGCATCAGTTAAGTGTGTGATTAGGGACTTAAGTTTAATATTACAAAATGTAATTGTTACAGCTCTGCACTGAGGATTTGAGAAGATTATGAATATTTAAAACCCTCTTGAATTAGGAATAAAAAAAAAATAGCAATAGAGAAAATGTTAAGTTAAAACAAGTGGTGGGCGGGGTTACAGCTTCCTGTTGTCATCCCACTTCCCATTGGTTTATCTTTAGGCTAAATCAGTGATTGACAGAAAAAAGAGGCCTATCAACTGTGGGTTTCAAACCCTCATTTTCCCTACTGTAGCAAATGGTACCGATGGATTTAAAAATGGTTTGACACTATGAACTTTTGTGTTCTATATCTGTTGGATTCTTCAGGTGCTGATCCTGTAGGACTGACTGCAGTGACCCCATGATAGCACAGAGACGTGGGCGAATTTTGATTGCACTCTGCCGTATTTCGCAGTCACAGCCTGTACTCTCATCCCCTCCTTCTCTGAAAGTAACGATGGACAGCCACAGTCTCACAGTTCTATTCATGCTATGCTTTATCGATAATTCGTAATGTCATTCATCGATTGATAAGTGAGCACTTAAAACTTACTTTATATGGCTTGTGATGTTATAACCTCTCCTTAATCCATCCATCCATCCATCCATTTTCCAAACCGCTTATCCTTCTGGGTCGTGGGGACTCCGGAGCCTATCCCAGAAACAATGGGCACGACCCACAACCCAGGATGGGGGGCCAGCCCATACCTCTCCTTAATGTGAATGGGTAATTAAATACATTACAGTATTCACATTATTTATACACTAGTTATATTTACAAGAATATTTCACTGGTTTTTAGGAGGGATTTTGGCAGAAATTGGAGTTGATGCAGTATATAATTTTTCTGTATGTCCAGAGCTTTACCTCTGAAAAGTTTTATAATTTTTTATAGCATTTATGGTAATGTTTATGAATCCTGGGCTGTTTTGGTAGTATAGTTTGTATGGAGAATGCAGGGACTGCTGATGTTTTCAACTACAGGTACAGGATACCTTACACCTTCCTGTTAACGTCCTCTTTTAGGATGGATGTCAGGCAACCAGCTTCTCTTCTGGCAGTAAAATGCATATGAAACGAAACTGAAACGGTGTTTTTGGAAATGCAAAAATGTCTGTGTTGTGTTCCAACCTGCCGATCGTTTGGTTGTCCTGATTTGTAGTACAAACCCCAGAATCTTTCGCTTGAAAATTTATACAGGGATGGCTTATCTTTTTTTTTTTCTCCCACTTCTCACTTATGTTTTGTTCTCCTCCATAAAAAAATTAAATGATAGTTACAGGAATACATGGGTTTTCAGAGCACCATGAACTGGGACCTGTACCCTGAGGCAGAGCCGTACACTGCGGTCCCACCACATCCCACTCTAACTAGCTGACTCATGGAACTGGTGTTTTTCAGGGTGAGGCAGTGAGAGTCAGGCTGTGGAAACGGCGTGGTTTGTATGCATTCCCTGGCAGTGCAACTTGGGATGGTCCTTCACGGCGGGGCCGTATACTGGGGCGGCTGAAAGTTTATTGGCCAACAGAGGTACTCCCTCTGCTGTCAGTCACCGATTTGAAACGTCACTATCCATCCATCCATCCATCCATTTTCCAAACCGCTTATCCTTACTGGGTCGCGGGGGGTCCGGAGCCTATCCCG
>JAODJX010000037.1:16030613-16045752 GCA_026776945.1 Isichthys henryi
AATGTTAATGCTGTGTGGTATAAACACACACACACATGCTCATACTGTACATATCTGTGTATATATTATAACAATGTTAATGCTGTGTGGTATAAACACACACACACATGCTCATACTGTACATATCTGTGTGTGTGTGTTTGTGTGTGTGTATATATTGTTATATATATAATGTTAATGCTGTGTGCTGTCTAAATCACATCTGTTGGACTGCTATAGCCTGACATTACTACCAGAAGCTGCAGGGATGTTTACTTTTTGTGTTTTTCATGTCATCTGATTCGTTACTGGAGTATCGTTTGCAGACTCCTAGAAGTGGGACTTCTGTTTAGTGTTGCCACACACCTGTGTTTCACGGCACTCACAGAACAGGAATAATGGTGATTACTAGGTTTTGTTCGGGTTTGTCCAAAGCTCTGTCATTCGTCCGGAAAAAGCAGCGCATAATCAACCCGCTAACCCCTTTGGAGACATTTACTGGAGTGTAACAGATGGCATTGAAAACACTAAAATGGTGAGATATCTCTATGTGCTAATACTGTTTTGATTTCGGGTATGTGATAGAGATGTATGTTGTGTACGAGTCTGTGTTGAATACTAATTTCAGCACCCAGTTAGTGGACAGCAGCCTAGTGGCAAGTTAGCGCTTTACAGACATCGGTTGGACCTGGAAGTTCTTGATAGCTTCATGCTTTACAAAACCTTACTTTAAAGGACGCTGCTTGTGCCGTTCCAGTGACAAAACGCTGAGTGTCCCGGGTATGAACCGCATGACTCGCCTTTAATGGGACGCCGTAGCGTAGGCGCTGGCGAGTAATTACTCACTGTCCGCGAGCTGGCATGGGGGTGTGGGAGCTGCAGATCTCGCATGCCCACTGAGGGCTGCAGGAGTGGAGCGATGGAGATTAGAGGTGCCCTCGAGCTCGGCAGTGGAGGAGCGCAGCCGCTGACCCCGTCTTGTTTCTCCCCACTGCAGGTGCGAATGAGTGTTTCCCACCTAGAAACAAGCAAGTGTGTATAAGGGTCTGGACTAATTAGGGAGAATTCAGTTGCCTTTCTTAAAAATTTTAACGTATCATCTTATCGTACTGCGCTGTTTTAGACATAGATTGGTCTTTACAGTTTCATTGGTTATATTGATACATGAAAAAAATGTATTGGAAGAAAAGCAGTGGACTCTCTCCTCTCTCTACTCAGATGATCGATGATGTCGGTGCACATACAGTGCAATTATGACGATCAGGTCGGAACTTTGGCGGTTTACGTTCCTTTGTTCTTTTTACTCGCGATTTCACCATCGGTTCAACACAGAAGTTTTGGCTGCTACGTCGTACTGAAGAAAGAATGTAAACCATTAGAATTCTGACCCAATTGTTATTGTTTGGGGGGGGGGCGTTTTATAAAAATAACTTTATGCTTTATGTTTTTTAAAAGACTGATTATCTGTTGCAATAGTAGAGTAATACATGAAGCTGAGTCTCCCTCCCACACAGACACACACACACACAGGTTTGTAATTATATCTTTGTGGGGACTCTCCATTTCTATGGGAAAAACCCTAATCCCAACATGACAACCTTAACCCTACCCAGCCCTAACCTTACCCATAAGTAACCAAACAAAATACTTTAAAAAGACTTTTAGCATTTAAAATTTTTTGATTACATTCACAGATCTTTGTAAGGACCTGAAAAATGGTCCCCACAGCATCGGAATAACAGGTTATTATTACATTGTGGGGAACTTTTGGTCCTCACACTGCATGAGCAGTGGCTGTGCTGAGCAGCAGTCCTGCTGCAGTGGTGCTGTGGTCCCATCTCACAGTCATGACTCACGTGTAGCAACTGCAGGACCCGCCTGTCCCCAGGTAAACATCACATGATTATTCAGTCCTGAGAGAGGCTACAGTTTTGTGAAATTTTAATTAGTTTTAATTTTTACTTTTTTTTTTGTTTTCAATTTCAGTTTTAAGAGTGCATCAGTAATTTTCTGAAAAATGACTTGTCAATTTTTATTAAATTTTATTTAGATCATTCTGCAAGTGATCCCAGATTGGACTCTGTCATTGCCTACTGATTGGTTTTGCCATTTACAGCAGTGTTTCAGCCGGTGTAGCCTCAGAAGGCTGGCCTACAGTATAGCCCTTACTTTGGACAACTTCTGGGCACTGGGTTTTAACAACATGGAAGAGATCCACTCTTTAAAGGGCATACTGTACTCACAGTGACAGTCCCAAAAGTAAAGAATTTTTTCTCTATATTTCGGTTTTGTTTCTGTTTCTGCTGTAGTAGCCAAAATAGCCCATGTAGCTTTTGTTCTTTCACAAACTTTCACATTTAGTCTTTAGATATTGTCGACCTCGACTGTCATTAACAATAATAACCACCGTTCTGAGATGCAAGCACATCGTGCTGTATTCTTTTTAAAGGTCTGCAGATGCTATACGTTTCATAATTACCTCTAAACTCCACTCCGTGAATGAGGCTATGGCTTATGTTAGAATTCTAGAATTAGAATTATCATCACTTCTGGATCATTTATAGGGTCACCAGTGGATTTCCTTTGCGTTTGAACTGCAATCCAGTTTTATTCCTGTGTTTGGATTCAAGAGTCATAATTTCTCTGAGCAAAACACCCGATGCTTTGAAAAATATATATATGTATGAGTTATAGGGTGATTAATTCTTTTACAGTGTATATTTTTTATGTGAAGTGATTTACACTCTTTTTTTGTTTAGCGGCATTCAATGAAAAATGTGGAGGAACAGGCTTCAAATATCCACCCCCAAAGCATTATAAGCTCATTTTAAATGCACCCCACTCTGCTTGTGCATGTCTGTATTGCCCACCCGGGCACAAACCTTTGAGTGCCGCCGTTATGTGTCCCTGGCCCTACAGCTCCACACTTTGCTGGCAACTCTGATGATTGATGTCTGATCTGCTGACCTCCATCAATCCTCAATGTTGCAATCCAGTGAACCAGTTACCCCATTGTGCTTGAGTCATGGAGTAAGGGAGGTGGGGGGAGGGTCTGCTTACAAGCCTTCCGAGCTTCACTCACTCGGAATAGCAGATTTCCAGAACGCGCTTTTCCGTTTGTTTTTCTTCCTTGTTTTTGACATGAGACGGATGAGATGGCTGGAGGCCTGGAGTCAGGCTTCCTCATCATATGTTGCAGGACTGGGAGCCGAAACTCACTCACTCCTCATGTAATCCAACACAGAACTTTCATTAAATTCCCGGAACTCCACAGATATCTCCTTGAAAACGTATCCCGTGAACAGAGTGAGATATGGAAATTTGCTCTTCAATTCTATGAAGCACACGTTGCTCAGAAGCTCCCACATAAGACGTCCTTGCAGCCCCACTCACATTTTCTCAAACCCTTCAGAAATTCTATACTCACACAAACTCTACTGGGAAGCTGCGTTTCCAAGCTAATCCAGGAGACTCAACAAAAGTGTTGCTGCTAAACTTTACTCTCGAGCTGTACTCCTCCCCAAGCTTTGCCTTGAAGCTCTTCTTAAAGCTATACTCACAAGCCAAACTGACAAGCTCTTACACAGCATCTCCCACCAGCTATACTCACAAGACACACTCTCACACTCGTCGTACTGGTAAGCCCTTTTAACAAATGGTCACTACTCATAAGCTGTACTCATGTGCTCTACACAATCACAGAATCTGTACTCTTCCATAATCTATAAGGCCTACTTATAAACTATCATACAATCTGTACTCTATCTTTTTCCATACTCACAAGGTCGTCTCATAAGATCACAACATCTATGCACTACACTGACAACACTTAATGTATACCTACAAGAAGTTCTTCTGAAAAGCGAACTTCTCCAGCACTACTTGCAGCCCGTCCCGTGGCCTGTCTCTACTGATTACTATGGTCAGCATGCACCTTAAACTTTTTGTGCTGTGAGTGTTGCCTCTGCTGCTTGACCTCCACTTTCAGAAGATGAGGTAATGCCTCCGGCAGAGTTTTACTAATACTTGACCTTGAGTCTGTGAAAACAGCAGTTTCATTCACTGCATGACAATGTATGTATATAGCATTTTTTGGTCTGTCATAAGCATTTTCTCACGCATTCAACACAAGTGTAATTGCCTTCTTTAGTGAACAGCATACTGTATCCATACCATGATAATTTAAGCAACATGAGGCATGTTTGATTATATATAAGTGAATTATTGAATTGTAAATCCAGTGATACAAGCATTCATCCTTTGCTATACCTCTGAATGCCCCAGAGCCACAAATACCTGGCTTCGCTCTCAGTTGTGTGTATACAGTATATCTGTGTCTCAAAGGAGAGTATTATTGAAATACCGAAAGACGCATTCCGATGTCCCTCTTCTCATACTTCTTCAAATGGCAAATAAAGTACCATTTCATTATTTTTTTCCAGCTAACCATGGCTAGACTTCCCCCAATTATGGTAGTAGCTGCGGGTTACTACTAAGGTTGACCATCGCTTATTTGTGTTGCAAAGGAGAAAACTGCTTTCGCTCGGGAAACGGGAGTTAGTGTTTTGTAGACTGTATCCGCTCTGGGACAGCGGTCCTGCGCCTGAGCTCACTTCACTGCTTTTGGTATGGAGAGTAAAAGTGTTGTGAGTGACACGTCGAGCCTGTCCTCAGGCCTCTGTTAGTGAGACCCTACCCTGCGGACCCTCGGGTGTCCTTAGGCGGGCGTGTGCCATGCTCCTGGCCCCCCTCCCCGAAGTCTTACTTTGCTCGTCCCTTCCTGACCTCCCTCCATGTTTCGCCCTCCCACGGAGGAGCCCCTGCAGTGGGCCACAGAGAGACCCGGGAGAAGGCGCAGATCAGCCGGGCTCCGCTGAGTGCTGGCCCACTTCACACTGGGGCCCGTGATCTGGGATGTGAAACTCTGAGACGCTCACGTGTTCACTTCACTCGGCCCCAACTCACCGTCACTGCTGTCCTCTGCATGTGAAGGCTGTACATCAGTGCTTAAAGGGAGGCCCTGCATCAGGAGTCGACTACACATAAACACAGCTAGGTGGAGCTTCCAGTGAATGCCCAGTACAAGTGTCAGCAGTATTGGAGCAGGAGCTACATGCCATCTTCCAAACAACACAAGAACCTAATGAAAATACTATTCAAATAAGCAGAAGGTGCAACATTCAGAGCATTCTACAACATTATAGTCTAGCACGTACTGGGCTTTGAGGCCTTCTGGGAGCATGGAAAGGTATAGCCTAGCAGAGGCTGGGCTTTGAGGCCTTCTGGCAGTGTGGAACAGTATAGTTTAGCAGGGGCTGGGCTTTGAGCCCTTCTGGGAGCATGGAACAGTGTAGTCTAGCAGGGGCTGGGCTTTGAGCCCTTCTGGGAGCATGGAACAGTATAGTCTAGCAGGGGCTGGGCTTTGAGCCCTTCTGGGAGCGTGGAACAGTATAGTCTAGCAGGGGCTGAGCTTTGAGGCCTTCTGGGAGCGTGGAACAGTATAGTCTAGCAGGGGCTGGGCTTTGAGGCCTTCTGGGAGCGTGGAAGGGTATAGTCTAGCCGGGACTGGGCTTTGAGCCCTTCTGGGAGCGTGGAACGGTATAGTCTAGCAGGGGCTGGGCTTTGAGGCCTTCTGGGAGCGTGGAAGGGTATAGTCTAGCAGAGGCTGGGCTTTGATTCCAGGAAACAGCATGGGCTTGTTTCAGGAGGAATTTTGTGTGTATGAACTCATCAAATTTCTGAGGCCGCCTCTGTTTACTTTGTGTCTGAACCCGGTGAGAGTGTCACAGCCAGCGTCCAAGGCTGCCACACTGTCCCTCCACCTCCTCCGCGTCGTCTTGAAGCACCGGTTTACACAAGGGCAGAGTGGTTGGCGGCTGCAGTGCGGGGACTGGGCCATGCCATCCCATCTCCGGCTCCGCTGGGTTTTCGTGGCCTGCTTTGCCTGTCCAAACAAAGCTCTCTTTCCCCCAGGTGTTGGCCTAGTCTCATGGAAATGGAGAGTCTGTTTCTCTCCGAGGCAGTCAGGGGGAGTTTGAGGTGCAGGCGTGCAGGTAGCGGCTTCCACCGAACGTGGGATTGAAGAGCGACGCATTAAATAGCATTTTTCATCACTTGCTCTCATGCCACTGCTGCAATCATGTGCCCCGGAATGTAGTATGATTAAAAGGTGGTTAAAATCCTGTATGGCAATGTGCACTGTGTGCGTGTACCGCAGTGCGTGGGTTGTGTCTGTAACGCAATAAATTTGACCTCCAATGAGCTTCTTTTCCATCTCGTTCCCATCCGCCTGTAGTGTGGTCTGCACACTTCCTGCACTCTCAGCACGGCTCTTAAAACATGGTGTAACAGGGTAGCTTAGACAGCGATGCGGCTTTCTGCCTGAATGCCATGTGTAACATACTGGACACTGTAATACTTTTTTTTTTCTGCTTCAAATTTTTATTGGCTTAAAATGCAGTGCCCCATTCCAGAGAGTTCCTTAATGCTGATTGCATTGACTCAGATTTGCACCTTGTCTCTGATGAATGTCATCTGACTGTGTGAGTCTGCAGAATCAGAATTCACTTTTATTGGCTAGGTGCATCTGCATGTCCTGGAAATTTATCTTGGCAGTATTGGTGCATACTTCACAAGCAACAAAAACATTAATTAGGAAAAAGAATAACCCTAAAAGTATAGAATAAAATAGATTTGAGCTCACTGCAGATATGATCGATAGTACGAAGAAGCAAAAAACTTTGTGCTTGTCTACATTTGATGTTGTACATTAATACAGACTGGAGCGGGACGTATGTCCTGGGGTATGAGTCACTGCCTGGTTTGGCCACCCCAGCATTGACTCCTCCTACACTGCTGCTCTGGCCTGGATGCTGTCGGAGAGGCAGGATAAGTCGTCCCTCAGTGGCCAGAGGCCTGGTGTGAGAGGGAGGCCGACACCTGTGACAGAGAGCTGTGTGGATGCACTGGTACCTGCCTTCAGACAACAAAGAGAACAGGAAACAGGACAGAAGGTGGGCAGCTTAGATAAGTGGGCAGAAAGAATGAGTTTGACCTTTTCACAAGCAGGTTTTTGCGTTTTAATCATTTTACCATGAGTATTATTCCATATTTTGAAAGAGAACCAGTTGTGCTTCACACATGGTAGGTTGAACACGATTGCCCTGGTGAATTGTAGGGAAAATCACTAGTACAGCCTCACCAAGTGGAACCCATCAGAACTGTAACAGAGATGGTGGTGCTGAATGGGCACACTCAACACCTGCCTTTTGTTTTTCAAAGGTGATTGGCCATGGCTAATCTTTCTGGCGTTAAGGCAGTGGAGGGGAAAAGCACTTCCCTTCATGGATTGGCTACTGAGCAGCTGGTAAGAGGGCTGGGGGAGCTGTAATGGGTCCATTTTCTGGGAGATCCACAAGGCTCGCTCAGATGGCACACACGATCCACCACAGGAGCCAACGGAGGTGGAAGTGGGGCAGGGTAAACTGCATGGAGAACTGAGGCCAGGTGAAGTGGCCGAGAAATGTTCCTCTGTTGTTTGAGTGATTGATCAGGGGCTTTTTGGTTAGATCTCCTGAAACTCAAGACCATGTCTTGGCTAACTCCTGTATACTGCCTGAAAGGAATTGGCAGAGGTGGAATATTCAGGTCCAAAAAGTACAAATCCAGACCAAGATTTTGTTTCAACCAACCAGTTGACTACTCTTTATACTCAACTGGTTGGTTGAAACAAAACCTTGGTCTGGATTTGTGCTGTCTGGGGTGGAACTTTCCACCTGTAGGAATTCGTGGCCTCCCAGCTCCTTTTAAGTTTCAGTGCAACATAGGAGGGGGCAAAGAGAGGCTCTGGTTCTGTTCTGTCTTCCGGGTTGCTGTTAAAAGTGGAGCCTAGAATCCGGGGAAGCCCAGGGCATTCCCTGGGGAATCACCCCTGCCTCATACACCCGAGCAGCACGTAACAAAACGTACTGACTGTAGCGTGCAAACACACCACTATCTGGGTACAGCTCACAGCTCAGCCCGTTAAACTCGGGATATTTGTAAAACATTGGACAATCTTGCCTTAAGAAACCTTGTTCCGTCTTTTCTCATTTAAGTGCAAATTTACTGTTTGTTTTTCTTTTGAATTTCTGAAGTTTCTCTGTCACCCGGTGTTTGTCAAGTATTGAAAGTTCCAAGTTTCGTCGTAGGCACAGTGTGCAGGACTTTCTACCTGCTTCCAGCCTTCCAGGACTGGAACACAAAGAGAAACAAAATGATGAGTTTAACCTAAGTTAAAAAAAAATGTCTGAGAGATCTGACATTAACAGAGAAATTCTGCTGCCTGTTTTGGTGCAACAGCGGACAATAAAGGAGCTAATGATACAATGGTACTATGGTTTTGCTAACCTTCTACACCTCAGCACATTTTTTGCATTATTTGTAAATGTGGTCACATTAACTCTTTTACATTGTTGAGGTGAGGATCAGCATATGTCCACATATTTATGTATGGGAATGGCAGTGATTTCCTGAGGACGTACCTTTTCACATGCCGGTGAGTCATGCTAAATGTTCGCATGTGACTCATTGTCAGTATTACTGCGTGAGGTCAGGTTCCTGAGCAGAGGCCGATGGGCTGTTTGGTAGAATGATGCTGAGGCGGGGGTCACATGCTCGCGGACCGGGTCAGATGTGGGGCCCTGCTCGCATGATATCGCTTGTGAACTTGCTGAGTCACCTTTTTGGTGACCATAGCACAATGGGACTGAATGTCCACTAAACCGCTTCCTTCTTCGCCACATATCAGCATTTCCAGCGTCTGCTCTGAAACGCGTTAAGCAGCGCAGATTTTACTGTCAACGCTGAAAGGCATTGCCAAAGTGGGCTGCCTTTACCTCTGCGCTTCCTAAAGTAGGTTGCCTCTAATTGGCTGGTTTAAATTAGGATCCGTGTGATATTTTGGAGCAGACTGTTTCAATCTGAACGTGATAGCCAACAAAGGCCCCACTCCACCTGTCTGATTTACCCTGCTGCGTCAGCTTAGCGGTCCGCTTAACTTCCCGGCTGCTCCGTGATTTATTTGTCTTTGCAAACATGATATATTTCTTCACAGGTTTCATGAAGCATGATTTTAAGTCCACGCTTCCAATGGAATACAGCTTACCAGGCTGGTAGTGATGGGGATTATTTTCCATCCTGAAACTGTAGTGTTGCAGTGTATATTAAACAGATTCACCTAAATCAGCATTTGATGTCCTCTGTGTTTTTACACTTAGCATTAAAGTTATATTTAGGAAACAATAAATTGGTGAAAAATGCTGGGTGCGAAACACTACAAGCACACGTTCACTTTTCAAGACATTTAGTGTCATATTTAAACTGCGACAGGAAACAGAGGTAATCTTTATGCACCAGGTAACACACATCGGCATATCTGATAACCAAAAACAATTAGTGTTTAATGCATGAATCAGCATGAAAACGGGCATGAACACTAATAAGATAAACAGACGGATCACTGTAGATATTTCAGTTAATAAATGGGATGTTAAACCACTGGATTTCAAATGTAATATATGAGATTATTTATTAAATGCAGCAGTTTATTGAATGTGATTTGTATAAATCTAGAATTCTGTCTAGCACTGTTAGCTCATACCTTCCAATCCCACCAGGACTGGACTGTGCGTGACGTTTGCCTGTTTTCCCTGTGTAGTGTGGGCTATTTTCCTCCCTTAGTCCAAAGACGTGCAGTTACGCTAATTGGCATTTCTAGACTGCCAGTATGACTGTGAGTGTTGAGCTGTTACCCTGCAATCAAAAGTGGGCATTTCAGGTCCAGAAAGTAAAAATACAGACCGAGATTTTTTCAGAATCAGAAAAACTTCATTGATCCCCTGAGGGAAACTACTTCGATGCAGTTAAGGGAGAAACGGGGAAAACATGTAAAGTAAAAAGTAAGAGTAAGTAGCAGTATAAGAAACAATAAGAAAAAAAACAATAAAAAACAATTAACCAATAAGTGTAGTAAATTACCCAATTGGTAGCTGAAAATAAAACTCGACAGGTATGTGTCCTTCAAAGATGCTATTGATGATATACTACTTGTGCCAACAACATAAAAAGTACCAATATACAGTATTATGAACTATATTATGTTGTGCACAGCATACTATACACTACATTATACACAGGTAGGTACTATACACTATACTATACACAGTGAGGAGCATATTAAACACTCAGATGTGCAAATGGGAAATTATATACACCCATCCGTTTGAGTATTCTGTGACAGTGACTCTTTATACCAGAGCTGGGTAATCTTGTCGGCAAAACGCCAGTGTGTATGCGGATTTTCACGACAACTCCCTAATTAGATTACAAATTAGGTGACTGATTGACTGAAGAGTCCTCACACCTGGGTTTGAACAGCTGACTTAAAGATTACCCCAAAAACCTGCATACACACCGACCCTTTACCCGCCCTCATTAATGCGCATGGGGAGCGAAGGCTAGCCTGTCTTGTCTGGTTCCACAGGTAGCACAAATTCCTGAAAAAGGTAATGCTGGCTATGATAGAAACACACAGTATGTCACAGCTTGCTGTGTATGGGGCTGCGTAGCCACAGACCAGTCAGAGTGCCCATGCTGACCCCTGTCCACTGCCAAAGGCACCTACGACGGACACATGAGCATCAGAACTAGACCATGGAGCAATGGATGAAGAAGGCCTGGTCTGATGAGTCATGTTTTCTTTGACACCATCTGGACTGCCAGGTCTATGTGTGTCATTCACCTGTGAAGAGTTCAAGGTGTTGAGCTGGCTTCCAAATTTCCCAGATCTCAATCTGATCAAGGATCTGTAGGGTGTGCTGGACAAACAAGTCCGTTCCGTGGAGGCTCTACCTCTCAAACGTAAAGGATCTGCTGCTAACGTCTTGGTGCCAGATACCACAGGATGCCTTCAGAGGTCATGTGGAGTTCATGCCTCAACAGGTCAGGGCTGGCTTGGGGGCATGAGGGAAACCTACACAACATTGGTTTGAATGTTATGGCATATCAGTGTATGTTTGCTTATTGCTCTGGATCTCCTTCCAGCTACCTTTTATAAGCAGTCATCCAGCAGAGGGTGGCAGTGCGTCTGGAGCCTGTCCCATGTACCCATTCAGATGGACTCATGGAAGATTACTGGTAGCAGAACCCACAAGAAGTGATCTGTACATGGCCAGCATCAGTAAGCGCCAAGATTAGGGGACTGGAAAGAGGCCAGTATTCAGTTCTGTTCCAAGTTTTGACTCTACTTTGTCAGAATGCTCAGAGTTAGCAGATTCTTTACTGGGAACTGTATTTACTGTCAGATGAAAACCGCTTAATACCTCAGAAATAATTATTGAAAATGAATCATTCGCAATGTGTGGGTGAATCAGGGTTTTCCAGAAATAATGATCAGTATTCATAGAGCTCATGCTAATAAATATGCATGCAAGTCAAATTCTGTTTCAGAAAATTGACAAGGATATAAAGAGGATTGGATAGAGCTATAGGGACATAAAACTAAGGTTAATTAGACCTAATCTCAATACCTAACATTAATAATGTAGTATGTTTGTCGTAAGAGCACAAAAAACATTATGGAGAGTTTCGGACTAAAACGCAGCACGGAAAGCATGTGTTCGACATATATGAGAACCGGTGAAAATCCACACTGCCCTGCTTGTGTCGAGGTCTCTCACACGCCTTGCCCATGTCCTCCTCTGCCATTAGCTGATTGTGAGACTCTGAGAGTTGTCTGTCGCTGCTGTTCATGAAAGGTGCGATCTGTATCTGCATGACTGAGAGAATGATGTTTTTTTCAGTTTTATTAGTTACTATTAGTTGTACTTTGACTGCTGAAACTCTTTGACCATTGACTTCCTTTCTTTAATAAGTGATATTTTTTAAGCTTTTGCACACTGTGTTTCAATAGAACCCTTTGCATGCCAAATGAGTGTGGTGCTCACCTCTTCATTACTGATAACCACATATCACCCTGTGGGCAGGGGGAGCCTGGACACCGTCTATCACATAAAACAGGGGAACAGCCTGAATTGGATTTCAGGGCACACACACTACAGGCAATTCAGTCGCCAGTCTGCCAAGCTGCATGTTTTTGGACTGCAGGAGGAAACACTGGGAGAACACAGAGCTGAAGGTAGGATTCAGACTCTCCAGTCTGGAGGTGGCAGATTACAGTGCTATGGGGCAACCAGTCCTCCCTGTAAGGGTCATGAACTCATATAATCATTTGGCAACACTTTACATTAACTGAACCTTTATAATGCCTTCATGATGCATTCATAGAACATTCATAAGCAGCATGTAACTATATAACACCCTAACATACCTTAACAGCTTTAATATATATTGATAACAAACATTGTGTGATTATATGATTATATAATTACAATGTTTATCATCATATAATGTTTGTTATTTATGTATATTAAAGCTGTTAATGTATGTTAGGATGTTAAGGTATAATTACATGCTGCTTATGAATGATCTATGGAATGCATAATGAAGGTGCACTGAATGTTCTAAGAATGCATTATAATGCCGTAATGAAGGTGCACTGAATGTTCTAAGAATGCATTATAATGCCGTAATGAAGGTGCAGTGAATGTAAAGCATTATCATTTAAACAACACTGGATTTAATTGAAGGAAATTTTATTCCATTCTTTTTTTAACGTTGAGGAAGTTATATTAATGAAATTAAATACTTTTATTTAGAGTTTTAAATAAATTCATATATATTTGAAAAGAATTTTTGCGGGTTGCTGAGACTTTTTGCCCACAAATCATTTCTATCTTTTATTTGTTTTCTCAGTATATAAATGATGCAGGATAGTTGCTGTTATGGTGTATTTGTCATTTTAAAGAAAACAATGCTTTCTAGGAAGTTCTGCTTTCAGTGACTATCAATTTTTCAGATTAATTGTACAGTTTGTTTCATTTATGCCACCTTGTGGAGCAGTGATTCCAAATCGATTAGTATCGATAAAGAGAAAACCAATGGATCTGTTAATAAATAGAAACCATAAAATGCATCATAAAAAGTTTTCTTAATTATAATATGCTAAGTATTAATGATGTGGCTATCAGCCTCTGATAAATTATGCATCATGCTTTTGGCCAGGCTGAATCTATTTAGGAATAAGCAAATAACTTTGCCACCGAAATTGAACCAGAGGCATGAAAATGCGATCAGGAGATGAGAGACCGAAGCATTTACTCAGGATTGCTCTTGAATGGCAGCAAATTCCAGCTGTGCAAATCAGGAAGGCCATGACAACACTTGGTTGGCCAAATATTTGCACAGCAGATTTCGTTTTGCCGTTTCGTCAATGTAACTGCAAATAGACGACTGCGGTTAGTATGTGTGGTCGGCATGTCGATCTATTTATGAGCAATAGGCCTGGAATTAGTGTCATGGATTTTCTACACAATTGAAAGACACAGTTTAGGTGGATTTGATTGTCTAAATGTATCCGTAGTGTTTGATTATGTCTCAGTGTCCCGCTGTGGGATGGACTGGCATGCCATCCATAGTTTCCCTTGCCCAGTGTCATAGGGATGCTCGAACGCAACCCTGCATAGAGTAAGCATGGACGGAAAACAGATCAATAATTTTGAACTAATGCCGTATTTCTTTCAGTCCTAATTTGCTGTCTGCCTGAGGAATTGTAATATTATGCTGGAAATCATTTTAAATGTAAGTATGTGCTTTCAGAGCTCACGTGCGTATTATGCTGCTGCTTGCTGACCTTTATTAATGGCAACGTTCACTTTGATGAAACCGCAGACATTGTGTAGCTGAGTAAACCAAACTGAGTAAACATCCCAGGGCACATACACATCTCTGTACTCTGCCTAACTATACTCCATTTATACCGTGTCTTTGTCCCAGTTTGTAGCATTTGTTCTCTGTCTTTGCACTAGGGATCTGTGCCAGCAATCGGAATGTTGTTGGTTCAAATCCCGTGAATGCCGGGAGTGATCCTACTCCTTTGGGCCCTTGAGCAAGGCCCTTAATCTGCAATTGCTTCGTCCTGAGTGTGATGTTAATCTACAGTCAGCCCTGCAAGGAGGTCCTCCAACTTACAGGGGGAATTTTGGGCTTGCGGCAGGATTGACACTCCAGCCACTGGAAAAAACTCACACCCTTCCATCTAGAGTAGTGTGGTGCTGAGGTATCACCCACTGCACGGTTGCACTCAGGTTCTCATCCCTGAGGTGGTTTGTAGGATGGTGGGTGCGGGCGGCAGTGTGCTGTAATTAGCACATGCTCCTTACCTCTTTACTCTATTTATACTACGTCTTTGTCCATCTCCACCTCTATTCCTGGATCTGATCCTTCCCCACTTCGTATCTTCCAAATCTGTGCTCCATCTCTACTCCACCACAATTGCCTCTTCACATAGCAAATCTCTTCTCAAACTCTCTACTGTCTTCCTTTTCCTTCTGCCCCATCTGTAAACAGTCACTGCTCGCTCCACCCTCCCACTGTCCCATCTCTTATAATTTCTCTACATCAGTCTTTCGCTGCTCCTTCTATTTAAATCCATGTATATGTGTACGTCCAAGTGCCCCAAAAATATCCTTTGCTTATGCAGTAGATTCTTACATCACCCCCAGCCAGGGTTCATTCTAACGTCTTTACCCTTAGGGATGCTTAAACCCGGAGAAACAGGGGGTGAAATCGCTAAGTGGATTTAGGATAATAACTGTTCAGGGGGTCTGAGGCGAAAAATAGGCTGGCTGAAGCACTTCTGAATAGGGACTAGAACTGCCTGTAGCTGCAACTTTTGACAGGATGTCCTGGCCAGTCAGAGAGAAACCCTCCAAAAACCACTGAGAAACTTCATGCTAACTTGTCTCTCCCCGAGTTAATGCAGCATGACCCAAGGAGAAAGTTAACTGTATTCTCAGCCCTGCAACTAACAGAAAACAGAGGTGCGTGGCAGAAGAAGCGTACGTACCTATAAATCGTTACCTGGTGTATCAAAATGTATCACACCGGAATGAATGAGAGGCCACTCTATAGGGGGGGGCGGGGGGGGGGGGGGGGTGCTAAACCCGCGGACAGGGGGGAGGGCGGAAGACCGGGACCCCCCACGCCCCCGCCGGGCCCAGGC
>JAODJX010000037.1:16056852-16073454 GCA_026776945.1 Isichthys henryi
CACACCATGATGTCATACCTTATGGCTCCCACACCATGATGTCATACCCTATGGCTCCCACACCATGATGTCATACCCTATGGCTCCCCACACCATGATGCCTGGAGTAACACTGGTCTGTCTCTCTACAACATTGGCAGGATTAGTCCTCTCCCCTCAGCTCCGCCATACGCGCACATGACGGTCATCCATGATAATGCAGAATGAGATTCATCACTGAACATGGTATGATGTCACTCGTCATCAGTCCATGCCTCCGGGTTACGGCGCCATTCAAAACGAAACCGTCTCTCTGCTGGTGGTAACGGCAGCCTACGCATGGGACGGTGAACCCGTAGTCTGTCTAATGCCAGTCTTTGAGACACGGTGCGGAGTGACAGGGTGTTGTAGGGAGTCCAATACCTGTGTCTGGATGGCAGGTACAGATGTCATGGGGTTCTGTAATGCTTGGTGCACAATATGATGGTCCTCTCTTGGTCTGGTCTGTCTTGGGTGACCGGAACCTTCCCGACGTGTGGGTGCCCTCACGTGCCCATTGGTTCTAACATTGGGCAACTGTGACATCTGCATGCCCCACAGGCCGCGCAACAGCACGATACGACCCCCTAGTCTCATGCAAACCCACAATGTGACCCCTATCAAAGTGCTGATACAGTAATGCTGTCTAATGCATCTACGAGGCATCTTCTGTGTCTGGTGACTAGACATGCCAAATCCTTGCAAATCTAATCATTTACATACCCATCGCTGGTCTGCACATGTACCAAATTAAATCCAAATCAGACCATTACTTCTGAGTGCTTAACTTTTTTTGTCACTGGGTGTATTTAGAAATTGTCAGCGCACTGAACTTTTGAAACCATAGCTTCTGTAAAATATTGCAGGGAAGTCCCCCAATTCATTGCCCTGCATAGATATTCTTCCTTATTACATTATATGGATTATTTTAGTGGAATAGAAGTCTAACACTGTAAAGGAGTAGTAGATTTTTTTTCACCTAGAAGTTTTCAGTCCGCTATGGTGATGTTTGACAATTGTGTTATCCTCCTGAGGAAGTTGCATGTTAGGTTCTTGGAGCCACGTAACCTTTGTGATGTAATATGTAGGCTTTCCTCTCTAAGGATGACATTATTACAGCTGAATGATGATGCTTTTTCACCTCGACATTCTCTGTCCCATTTATACAGTGCTACTAGATTTCCTTACTCCATTTACAGATGTATGACCACAGAGTTTCAAGCCGTACAAAGCATTTTTATCAAGGAATTAGATGAACATGTAATGAATCATATTAGTGACTTTGGTTGATTTGTGAATAAAGACCATAAGCACCCAACCGAGTGGTGGTTCTAAAAGGACGTCTGTGTGTATCTCTGTCCTTTTTCCAAGCCAAAGTGCAGCCCATTGCAGGGCATGTTTGCACATCATTCACACCTTTTGGCAATTTAGCAATTCCAGTTAGCCTCAGCATGTTTTAGAGCTGTGGGGGGAAACCGGAGAACCCGGAGGAAACCCCACGACGACATGGGGAGAACATGGAACCCAGGTCCCAAAGGTGTGAGTCAACGGTGCTAACCATTGCACCACCAAACTGGTACCATATATATAAAATATATTTCCCTTGCTGCATAGTGTACATGCACTGTTCATGTCTGGAACAAATCAAAGTTTGACGTTATCTTATTAAACACCCTGGAATTTATCTTAACTGTAAAAATACACACGTAAGTACTACAGATGTATTATGCTTGGATATTTTTGTTACATGCAAACTTATAAAAATACTGATTTCTTTCTCGGATATTACTTGGGGACAAGTTTTGTTTCTGGGCTGGGTATCTCTTATCTGTGGCGAGAGAGGAAAGAGGGCTTTGAAATAGACTGTAGGTGAAATTACCATGCACAGTCTGTTACCAGCTGCTTTAACCCACTGACGGGTGAGTTAAAAGCATCTAGTGAGTGTCAGTGCACAGTAATCCAATGACTGAGGGCTTCGAAGCATTCGGCCTGCTATCACTACAAATGAGATCTAATTCAACTTAACTGTTATCCCACACAGGGTAACATACATTTATAAAAGAAGGCATGTACTTTCATAATCTGAATAGGTGCTGAATCCAGTTTAATAACTTAAGCCATTAGTGAAGCTCAAAGTGGGGGAAAGTGGGGGAATGACATGCTGTACTTTTCTTTTTCTTCTTCACTCTACCTTGTAATACCATCAATGTGGCCAAATACTTTGATGTCACTTCTAAAAATTTTGCCAGTGTGCTCATTTTTATGGGACATGCGTGTTTCCTAGGGGTGGCACTGTCTCCCTGATTAGCGTTATTGCCTCGCACCTCTGTGGTTAGAGGCTTTTCATCCCACCTCCCTCCCGCGTGTGTGGGGTCTCTGTGTCACGTGGACTTAGTCCCACAGTCAATTAGGCAATTGTGTGATGTGTGTGTGCACGAGACCTGCGATGCGCTGGGATCCTGTCCAAGGTGCACTTCAGCCTCGCGCTGTATGCTGCTTGAGATTGGCTCTAGAAGCCCCCGCCCCCACCCCTTGGTGTCCAAGACCAGGATGAGCAATTATACGCCACATACAGGTTTTCTTGGTGGTTTGTTGGAGCTGAATTTCCAATATATGCTAAGCAGCGCCGATAATGAACTTAACGGATAATAATCTTATGTCACGATTCACTCCTATATTACCTTTATCGTTGGTTGTCAATATAATTTGAAACTGTCAAATTGTATAGTACGTTGCAAAATACCTAAACCGTCGTTAATATTTAATGAGTCATATTTAGACCACAGTGTTTGTATCTTTAAACCTCGAGTCTGGGATACATATTAATGAACCCAGACAAATCCCCTTAATGAGTTTCCTAGTTTGATGCTAAAAGAGAGACGGTCTAATTAAGACCATTGCGATACGTGTAAATCCTTTTAATTTTGAATGTTGCAATGTAATGTAGGCTATTGTATATTCAAAACGATCGATTTACGTTTACACGATATTATTTGATGAATATAGTTTTCAAATAACGGGGTTCAGTCATTTAATTGCATAAAATTTTCCATATGCTTTAACGTATTGCAGATTTTTTTTTTAAAGCAAGCGTGGCGATAATGATATGCATACATTGCTGGTATATGTCATGGATGACAGTGGCGACACCCGCGACATCAACAACCCAACTAAAGCCCTTCGCCTTTAGCTGTCACATAATGACCGCTGTTTTAGGGGATAGCGCCCGCTACAGGCGGTAGCTGTAAACGCCGGAGCTCGTATAGCCTCCCTCCCTTTTCCCTTCTCCTTCCGAAAGCCAACGATTACGGGGCGCCGAAAAAAGCCACTTCGCTGGTAGCGGATGAATAGTTTCATAAAAGACAAAGCAGAGTCATTTTTTGTGTGATACGTTTCCATATTCCATATGATGGGCAGTTGTTATAGTTCTTAGTCTCTTTGTTTGATTGGCAATAATAAATAAATAAATAATAAATACAGGCAATTCGTTAAAGTTAAATGTAGTGCAAAAACAGGATATTGTAGTATAAGTTTATATCACAGACTCAACGTTTTATCTACATTAAACGTATTTTTACAATTGATATTTAATGTCTATTGTCAGTGACGGAAAAATAGGAAAAACCTGAATCCTAGTCCAAACACACTGTCAGGTATAACATGTTCCGCAAATCGAACATGTCTGAAAATGTATTTCCCTAAATCCGACGCCTGTTTTGCTCCGCGCCGCGGACAGGGAGGGACGCGCTGCATTGCGGCCGCAGACGGCAGGTGGCTCCCGTGAGTTTTTCCTTTGTGCTTCGGATTTGTTGGGCCTCCGGCACACAGCAATTCGTCTGTACGCGAAACATCGCAGGCGATGTCGCCTTATTGAACTGTAAACGGACGGATCACCCACCCCTTCCTTATTTCACTGCTTTCGAGACACACACACACAACACACACACTCGGCTCTAGTTGTTATTATAAAGCAGTACCAGATAATGATTTAGATCCACATTTGATTGCTATATCATTTATATTTTACCTGCTTTAATTGGATTGACCCCTAATTTAGACGTCAAAGGTAAAAAGCGTCGAAATGGCTGGGGATGTTGCACGGGGCTTCAGCAAAGGGCGGGCGCTGACCGCTGTACTGAATATAACGCTCAGGCAATGTGATCCAGTAAATGATCTACCGGAGTATGAACATTTGCGGTTTGTTTTCTCTTTCACCCCCACCCCCCCTGCTTTGAGAACATAATAACAGTCATTCTAAAACCCTGCTCCATTTAAAATTTTATTTAGGATATTGCATGTTACACTTAATAAAATTCTGTGTATTTCTGTGTAAGGCTTGGTAAACAAAAGCATGTAGTACTTCATAAAGAGAGAGAAAAAAAATATTAGGGTTAGTGGCAGAGTTAATGACTGTCTGTTAGCTGGATTTTATGAGAAACCTTCCTGACAGCATGTAGTGGCTGTTTTAATGAGCCGCTTGCATCTTTAACAGCAGAATTAAACATATCCTGCGCCCCCGTTTCCATGTCCGTGTTTGAGCGGGGGCGTCAGTCCTCGTACAGCCGAAGTGTCCTGGAGAAGTGTGCAATTTACTACAGGCTCACAGCAAACAGCCAAACAGCAGAGTGATTTCCTTGGACTCCCCGAAGGATGGGCTTTTTCGTCCTCCGAGGTAGATGGTAAAAAGAGGTAGAAGTTGACATGACTTGTTGATGTTCAGCGTGCGTTAATTTATCGATGGAAACCAAACGCCGGTGCTTCTTTAACGCTGCGCGAAATGAGCCGGGAATTGAATGCAAAATTGTGGACCATGCTCTGACAACTATGTTTGCTGTAGCTGCCGCCTTTCCCGTTTTGCAGAATATATTGCGATTATTTCTGTGATGGCTGGTAGGAGACTGCGATTCGCACACTGTTGTTGAATAATATTGCTAGGGATTTCTTTAACTTTATTTATTCGTGCGGTGCTGTCATAGGGCAGACGTCATCTCCTCAAGACCTGGGGCAGCTTTAGTTTTTTTTTCCCCCCACCAATTGTACGATTTCATATTTTTATACTGGAAACGAAGATCATTGACAACGCTGTCGGTCCGGACAAAGTGGAATATTATCGGAATATATTTCGAATTAAAAGCAGGTTAATTTTGTAGAAGTTTTTGCTTGGTAAATATGAGCGTCTATTAGAAAGTTGTTATTAAAATTGCTAGTGCCAGTCGATCGTACTAACCACTCCTCAGAATGATGGACAGCGTCAAGGTAAATGGAAATCCTTTTGTCAGCGTTAAGGAAAGTCTCCGATTGCCTATAAAGCAGACGATTGTGGAAACTGAAACATCGCAATAGCAAATCCATACCTGGGAGACGACCCGTCGTCCTTCAAGGCAGAAACACACACGAAGATCTTCTGTTTTTTCATATTTTGTTTTAGTGCCTGATTACTGTCTCAGGCGGTGGCCATTTCTGTCCATCGTCCAAAAAAAGAAAGAAAATATAGCGGAAAAGTAAAGAAGTACATTTTTTTACGTGAACTAGACTGTGTGGTTACCTGACGTGTCTGTGGGAGTCGGTGCTTTTTATTAAACGTTATAAACGGCGAATGAAAGCAACGTGCAGATGCGGAATGGACACTTGTCTGCAATCTGCATTTTTTTGAAGTTTGAGCGACGCTTGTTGACACGGGATGATTTTGCCTGTAAAAAATCGATAATAAAAAAAGGCTGTAATATCCTGAATACCATAGACTGCATTTGTGTGCACGGATGTTTAAACGATGAAAACACGCCGCTTGGCAGCTCCTTTAAACTGTAGGCTGTGGACTTCGCCGAGAAATATAAATTTGTGTTTTTCGTAGATCAAGGGGCTTTCCGTGCGGGGCTATGGGACTCTAGTGCACGGGTCCGAGTACAGACGAGGCTGGGTGTGTGTGCGCTGCTGTCTGCTTTCAACAGTTCAGTGTTTTTGAGACATGGCAGCAGCTATCGCCAGCGGTTTAATCCGGCAAAAGAGACAAGCTCGGGAGCAGAATATTAACCGGCCCTCCACCCATAGGAGGAGGAAAAGCCCCAGTAAAAACAAGGGTCTCTGCAACGGGAACCTAGTCGACATCTTCTCCAAAGTGAGAATCTTCGGCCTCAGGAAGAGAAGACTACGGAGACAAGGTGTGGAAATCACGTACTTCACAATAATTACAATATATCACACACTTTTAACTACAAACCGAGCGCTTTTCGTGTTCAAGTCGCCAAAATCACACGTTAATAATTCATTAAATAAAGTAGAGCATTTGGATATAATGGTCTCTGTTCTCCATATAATGCGTATTCATTTACAGTCTCCAATTTCCAGAAACATGGTAAAATGAGTTGAGTCAAATAATGATTGTATAACTGTGAATTTGAATCATGCGAGGCTTATGCAATTAATGTTAGAGATAGTAATCTTACTAGGTTTAATGAGGATGCTGCTTAGCAGAATATGGGTTAGTTAGTTGGTACCCGCGAGGTTCGCCCTGTTGCGTCTGTTATTGAAGTTAACTGACCTTGTGGTTTTTTCAGAGGTGTAACTGTCGAGTCTCTACGGTTGAATCCCGAAGATGTGAACCTTTATCCGCTTTTAACAGAGAAAGCGAAAGATTTTTTTGTCTTGAATGAATTGCATTGCTTTCGAAGAGTGTTTACCTCTCTTAAAAAATAATGGATTAGTCAGTTCAGTCGTCCATCCGTTCATGTATTCATGTTCCAAACCGCTTTTGGTCACAACATCTCTCAGTCACTTATTTTCGATGACTTAGTATCCTTTTCTGTAAAGGTCTATGCTTTACAGTTAAACGTCAACCAATATTTTATTTATTTATTCATTCAGTCATTATCTATCTATATATATATATATATATATATGTGTGTGTGTGTGTGTGTGTGTGTGTGTGTGTGTGTGTTTGTTTGTTTGTTTGTCCGGGCCCATTGTGATGATTGCTCAGCATCTGTCACTGGTATTCAATGGCACATTGAAGCTAACATTTATCGATTAATGAAAATCTCATCGATTACAAAAGCATGTCCAGTGACTAGTGAATGCAGTTAACCCACCTTCAGCAGGTTTCCAACTTGTTGCAGGATGTATGCTACTGTTTGAACATTTGTAATCAGGAAAACACGCCTTAGCATGTATTCACCATATGATGTTATTATTATTATTATTATTATTATTTCTACTACTACTATTGACTTGGTTGTTTTGCAGGCAGTAACCACACAGTATCAAAGAGGATCATCAGGAAGTATATTAATAATTAACTTGTCTTTGCAATAATAAAACAACAGACTGACAATAATTTGCACACCATTAACAAATTCAGTACATAACAGTGGTGAGAACTGTGCTGTTGTCTTACACATTTGTTTATAGTTAAATATGACCTTTTCAAGTGTTCTAGTGCATATTGCAGTGAAAACATCTATGTACAAAAAGTGACGTGGAACATCTTTGTGTTAATCACTATGCATGGTGACCAACAAAAACAAAACACGATGTAATACAGTTTTTTTTAATGATTGTATTAGATATTATGATTATATTAGGATAGTAAAGACTTTTCCGTGTGATGCGTTGTATAAGTTTGAGTAGTATTACTCTTTTGTTCTGTTAGATGATGAGCCTGTCAGTGATTTAAGGAAAAGCTACATTAGAGAAAAATTTGGGAACATTTTATTGTGATTCACATTCTTTTTTTTTTTTTTTTATCTCAGTATGTTCATGTGTTTTGAAAAAAATCAGGCAATATAAAAAGCAAATCGTTTTTGTTTTTGCCCACGGCAGGAAATGTCGTTGGAAAACTGTTCATGCTTGTCTAGTCAATAAATAGGTGGACCGTTAAAAGAGTAAGAGCAAAGTACGTTTCCGAAGAATGCACATGTTAGGTAAAACAGAAGCGCGTCAACAGGACATGAAGTCATTATTTACCTCTGGAAAACGTTGACATGCCTATGTGTGTCAGCTGGTTCAACAGAGCCACTGGGCCGCCTAGAATTAGATTTGCAGTGATTATGGCTCGAGGGGCACTGCTGACACATTGGTCCTTATCTCCCATGACCTTGTTTCAAAAAGACAATGAAAATATTTGGTAGAGTATATAGAAATATGGATTATTTGTCCTGGTTTCACAGATGATTGTGGGCTAATCATACCACAAGGCAAACTAATAGAAGAACACTGGCTTAGTTTGTGGTTCCCCTGGGGGTTAATACCCCATCATTGTGTTTTTTTTTATCCTCCTGAGATTCAGAAAATCTTCGGCTAGCGAAAGATCTATTGTTCTAAAAGCTTCTTATGTGCATCTGTTAGTTTTGACGTATGGGAAAAGTAATAGGCTGTACGAAAGAATTTATTTCTGTGTGAGTCCCCAGAAGGTGACTTGTTCTTTGTTTTGTTGTTATCTGAAAGGAATGTGGTATGACAGTGATTATTATTAGGGGTTCATGCTGATATAGAAAGACAAAGTCTTTTGATGGAAGTCACTGTCACCCCCCAGGGGATATTGACCCTGATTAGGCAGCTTTACCATAACTTTACCTATTTGACTCTGTTTCTGTAGGACTCATGACATGCGATCCAATCAGTGTTTGTTAGAAATGTATCATTGACATTATTGTAAAAAAATGAACACAGCACATTGATATCATTCCCACTCCAATGGCCGTGCAACCCTTGTTTTCAGACTTCAGAAGTGGAAGAAACGGTTAAGCGTTTTATCCGCTATTGCACTCTGATTGTTCATAATCCAACATGGAATTTCCATTATTTTGGGGAAGGCGAGCTTGCACTCCGCGTCTCTGACAGTGCTTGCTGACTGTTCTAGCCGAGAGTGTTCATCAAAGAGCCACACACATTAAAGGTGTATACCTCGCTCTCTAGCTCAGCAAAATGAAAAAGATCATTGGTTGGAATCGTGTACACTTCTGGGTGCTTAAATCTGTCACGACTACAAAATCAAAATGACTGAGACCCCCCCCCCCCCCAAAGACTGCCAAGGATGAACTTGTCTTACGGAACAATGTCTTTCTCTGATACAGCCTCTAGTGTGGCCCATTTCAGCAAATCCCACCAGCCTTATTAATAACCTTTCAGTAAAGGAGCCCAGCGGTTTTTAATCACATCTCCAGCTCCATGAGTTTTGAGGCAGTCCTCAGACCACATGTTCCATTTGATATTCATCCATTCCCTTGAATTAACTGTTTCTAAAGGACAAATAAGAGGACGCCCAATGACCCGGGCTTCCGAGAAGATTCAGATGACCGCCAGTGTTGCCTGGTGAGAGGGAGACTGGTCCGAGGAAATTATGAAGCCTCTAAGTCTATAACCTATTGTTTTCCAATGACTCTGAACATCTAGGTTTAAAAGAAAGGTGATAGATATTGAAGAGCGGACTTTGTAAGATACCGTCTTTAGGCCCAAGCCAAGGCACTTAGTAGATGTGTCCTTTCAGGTACTGGTCGTCCATATGCACAATTCAATTTCATGGAATATGTATGTGCTCACCTCAGCATGTCTTCCCAGAGGTGGCTGCAGGTATGATGGGAATCTTGGAAGACTGCTATAGAAAAACTTTGTAAAACCATTAGCGGAAAATTACTACAAGCTAACAGGCGTTTAAATGTCATGTTCGGTTCATTATTAGAATGGTACCGCTGATCATCGCTTGTCACATTTGATTCAGTCCTATAAGCATTTATTTTCTATTTTAATTTGACCAAGTTTCATTTCTATATTATATACGCAACATGTCTTCGTTATTTCACTGTGGTGTTTACTCAGATGACTTTTTAAATGGTGAATACATTAAACCAGGACTTCCACCGTCCTCCTATAGGAGAACATTTAGGAAAACTGGATCCATCAGTTCCACTAGGTATCTTTTAGACTTATGCACTATATGAAGTATGAACATTTGCTGTTTTCTTATGCTTTGGTATGCAAAACCAGTCCATAGAAAACTGGTTTTAACATATTGAAAGCTATAAAAAGCTATAAAGCTATTTAAAAAAAAATCAATGCAGAGGTAGCAGAATGATTTGCATCTGTGTGGTAGAACAAGTGCAAATTTTATTAAATTATTTTTAAGATTATTTTCAGATTAGCAGATGATTAGTGTCATGCCCCGCGGTTTCTAGAATCGCTTGTAAAAATTAAAAAGCATTTCTGAATTGAACTATATGGCGTTTATATTTCCGTAAAGGGAATAACCCCAGAGTACTTTACATTAAAATTGTAAAATGATAGATGCAGTAGCTGAGTTCTGTGACTGAGTACTGCCAGACACAGTATGGTAATGTGGAATGAATGGGAATAACCTCCGAAGGCTGGAAAAGCCCCTTCTCACATTCCACAAGCATCTAAAGTGGGTCAGACACATGTTACCTTGACGCCTGCAGCTGGCACATGCAGCGCAGCACGACCCGTCCGCCTGACGGTTTGGAAAGGTTTCCCCCCGAAGCAAATCCCTTAGTCTGGCTTCAGACAGGGGAAAGAGGACCACATTTATTATTAAGGATGGACCTTTCCTGTGTGCAGGGATAGCAGATGTGTCACGGTGAACCCTGGTATCAGTGGTACCTTTACATGGGCTCTGTCCTCTTTAAGATGACGACTCCACTTTAGTTTCATTGTCACAGCTCATGTTAATGGACTTTCATTTACAATATATTTAGAATATATAAGATAACACACAGTTTCTCTGTTCTGACATGCTATGAGACGAAATACATATATAATACACATTTTATAATATATATTATAATTAGGATATTCATAGTCAAAATGTATAAAATTGTTTACCAAACAACATGATTTGCATTTATATGAAAATACAAACTATGGCAAACCAGTCAGTCTCTAAGAAAAATGTGGCTAAACATTAGCATGAAATAAATGTATCATTTGGCTCTGTGATTAAACAGTTTTGTTGCAAGTATTATTTTAGTACGTTTAGGTCTGGAACAGCATGAAAAACAGCTCTGGCCTCAGTGGAGGTTTGCGATCGGGGTCAGACATAAATTTTTAAATTCAATCACAGCTCTTATCAGCACAGTCAGATGCAGCATCCATATTTCTGTTATTATGGTTGTTATTATTATTATTACTATTATTTTGCTACAGATTATCTCACAAGCTAAGAACAAAGGGTGCATGTTGAGCATGTGACTTTCTAGAGTACACCTCAGTTCTTTTCAGGAAGTTGAATCCCCAACTAAGGGAGAGTTGCCTTAAGACGCAAGAGAACTGGAAAGTTATTTTAGATGTAGATTCCCCCCCTCATTTAATTGGCGACTTGACTGTGGTACCCAAGCTAAACAGTCACCCCACGGCTGTTATAATCACTCTGCTCCCGAGATAAGTGTTCCACGTCCATGTTTCTGTACCCACCTCTAGACCTGCCAGTTTCTCCGTAACGCATACCTTGAATTACACATCGTAGTTTCCTTTAGCGTGAGGCTAGACGGTGACCACTCCCGCGTGAGTGTGAGCCAAAGGTAGCCATTACAGATGATTGACACTGCCCATAGGCAGTGAGCAATAGTAGGAGAAAATTGATTTTTTTGATGCAAAATTGAACCTCAGGGAGCATTCAGTCTTAATATACAGCTGTTAATGAAAGTGTTCTTCTGAGGGATGATGTCTCGACTTACGCTGATCCAGAGAAGGGCAAACAGAGCAGCATTTCCCAGATACGCATCTGTATCGGGGCTAGATTACATTTTCCGTGTGTCATTTTTGTGCAGCCAGAAAACTGACCTCTTTAAAATTGCATAAGCGTTTAATAATCCCCCTCTGATGCTGCTTGCTAGCTATTGCCTTTGTGCACACATGCGGGTCACATAGAGCACGCCATTTACGTGAGGAGGGTAGATTTTCTCATGTCAAAATAATTGAAATTTTATGCTCAAAATTCAATTGAAGGAATGTTACGTGACTGACCAAAACTGCATGTGTGGTTCTTTTTGGTTGCTTGTCTATTTTAAACTGCATTTTCTCTAGTCTTCCTCTTTACTTTTACACCTATTGTGTCGGACGTTTCCCAAAAGCTCCTGTTAGAGGCTCAAATAGTTGGAACCATTCAGTTGCACGGTTCCAACTATGTAAGTTAACACTTTTACTATTGTATGCTTCTGGGAAACGTACCCGTTTGAAATAGATCACTCTGCACTGCGCTGTGACAGTGGCTGTGTACATTACAGTTTATGGCTTTGTGCAACACTGTTGCATAATTTTCAAACAAAATACCTTCAAAGACACCAAAAAAAAACAAAAAAAAAAATCAACATAGATATAACATCAGTATCGTATCATACATGTTAGCAGAAGTATTTAAATATTATGCGTCATTGTTCACTTATGATTCGTTTTCAAACTTTGTACTTAACGTATATGTGACTTTGGTGCCATGTCTTACTGATTAGCAACTTGACCAACATGATGTTATACAGACAAAACCAGTGTGCTTGGTGTTCTTCTTAATACATCATTATTGGTGGAATGGATCAAATTATTCTAAACAGATTATGTCAGTTAATTGGGCAGATTTTTATTAACTATTACCTTAGGTCAATACAGATGTATTCAGGTTTTTTGTGGGTAAATAAATGTTCAAAATAAAGGGAGCACAAGCAATTAGTACACTCGTTTGTTTTCATATTTTGCTGTTAAATACTAATTGAATCAGAAATAATGTAGGCGGACAAGATTTATTTTTTGGGGAATTTTTCCATTTCACTCATTCTTTGACTAAGTCATCAACACATTGCCAAATGTGTTCAGTTTAAAGGCGTTTGGATTGGGTAATTCATTTAATCAACAACTCTAACAAAACTAATTAAGAGTGCAGTTTGGAACAAAAGCCAACATTCACAGCCTGGCACTAGGACCAAGATTGCAAAGCTCTAGTGTACAGTAGGATGCGTGCTGTTGAACAATATTTAGCTTTTGTTAGTGTTTCCCTTCTGTATGAAATATTTTGTGTGCATTGTTTAATTGTAACTAAAATGAACTAAATAGAATGCATTTATGTTCACTGTTTTGACAGATCTCCTTGAATAATACAAAATTATAATTTGTTATTTGCATTTACAATGTTGATTTACCAGTACTGACTGTCAGGCTGGAATGAGATTACCTACCACTGCTTTAGAGGGTCATCTTCATCACTGACATAAGTACCTTTTCAGCTTGGATGAAATGCAATCTGTGTTTTTCACCCCCTTTGCCTTTTTCACAAAGTAACACATTCAGATGCTCCTGAGTGGGAACTTTGTAAACTGCCGATTACCCCCGTCTGGTGTTTTCCATTTGTGTCTGTTGTACATTCCGTATTAGGTGCGGTTTGCCTTCACACCGGTTGTCAGATGCATTTATGTCCCTCTCCCTCAGTCTGAAGGACATTCTTTGATGCTGCATTGAAAGGCAACAAGAAAACTTAGAGACCTGGTGAAGGGTGATTCATGACCAAGGGCGCTTACTAACATTTTATGAGCTGTTGTTGAATCCTGTCCTCCCAGTGTTTGCTCTAGTCTCACAGCATTCCCTGCAATCTCTCCTTCCTCTCTCAGACATACACAGACACATGTAGCTACTCTGACCTCTTTATCAAGCACCATTTGCAATAAGTAAATTCAGACATCCAATTAACTGCAGGCACTCATCTTATATTGTTTTGTAACAACTGAATTCAGTTTAATCTTTTTGCCTCAGTCCAGAGCACAAATACCACACTTTGCAGTATTTATCTTGTTGCTCTAAACCTATTGTATTGTAAACTAAGTGTACATATGGTATGTTATAGTCAGTTACACATCAAATGATAAGAATCTTTGAAATGCTTGTTTTTTCCTGCCTAAGCAAATGGGAAATCAGCAAATGTTGTCTTACAAATGCGTGCACGTTAAATAGTCAAGATTCCTTCTGGATGCAATAAGTGATTACTATAGCACAGTTGGATAATTTGGATCCAGAAAGTAAAAATCCTGACCAAGATTTTGTTTCAACCAACCAGTTGAGCATAAAATGTCACAGTCACACAGTACTGAACTAGTTGGTTGAAACCACATCTTGGCCTGGATTTTACCGTTTTGGACGTGAACTATACATTAATGCTTTAGCATGATATGTGTCCAAGTCCAACATAAACCTGAATAATGAGTGTGAAGCTGAAGTGTCGAGCTTTTTAATCTTGGGTCAGCCCCTTTCAGGTCAAAATTGGGGAGTTGCTTGAAGTGAAACCTGCCTATTTGAAATACTGTGCTGTTGATAAATGGATTAGTATTTATGGTATATATGTAGGCAGTTAGGCTGATTGGATTTTGAAAATGATGGATGTTGCTCATGGCATATTGCATATATTGTTTTTCAAACAGAATCATACAATATATTGTATTATTGATAGAATGACATGAACTGATTTGTTAAGGCATATACATACATATACATGAGCGGGTATACCTTCAACACAATGTCCCCACAATGGGATGAATATGCATTTTTTTCCCCTGGTCACCATGAGGGAAAACTCAATTTAATATGAATCTGTGACTGCAATGAAAAAACTAAAAATGCAAAAACTCTTGAATTTTGCTTGGTTACTCATGGTTATGGTTAGGGCTGGGTAGGGGTTAAGGTTGTTATAGTTAGCGTTAACATTTTTCCCATTGAAATGAATGAGCGGTCCCCATAAAGATATGTTTACCCGACATGTGTGTGTGTGTGTGTGTGTGTGTTTTTGGGAGATTAAGGGAAAAACACCTCCCAGCCACCTCCATGCCAGTGGGCGGTGAGTCTGTTCTCAGTCAGGAAAAAAGCTTTGCTTGTCATCTTTGAAGCCTTGTTGCAGGATTCTCACTGGTCTTTTATGTGGGATGGCCGTCTTAAACATGAAAATCTGTCTGAATCAATAAAAAAGCTTTCGGCAGAATGACCTCGACTGGATCCAGCACCATAAAGTCAGGCACGGCTATCGCAATTTCGGTAAACACAGAGGAGACAGACGTACGGCCGCTCTGCTGCCGTGTACCGCGTCTCTGTTTTTCTTAGAACGGCAGCATCAGAACCATGCCGCCGATGGCCATCTTGTCCAGAACCCAGAATGTCTGCCGTGTCTCAGCCGAGGCAGAGATAACGACAAATGTCAGCGATGGGAAGGTGAGCTGGCAGACTGAAGGGCGTTGGCCTCTTAAAGGAGAGCTGAAAATATTGTCGTCACTGCTGTGATTGCACACATTCAGAGAGTCAGAAACAGAAAGATCAGGGTACTATTAAGCACAATGAGGAACAATGCAAGATGCCCAGTAGGAAATTGTGATGTTCTTGTAAGTCAATGTCTTTTCTCTATGAGTACGTTCCATCATCATTATGACCTCAAGGCATTTGTGAAGAATAGTGAGCAATCTAGACTTTTAACAGTAAATACAAATAAAATGTTTTTAGCTGCATAGAGCCACCCTCAGTGAAATGTATAATTTAAATGCTTGGTTGCTTCACTCCTAGATTTTTTTAATGAGTAACAGTATAAAAAAAGATAAAACGTTAAACATTTACAGTGCATTTATATTCTGTATTGGTCAGTGTTGTATATTCAGTCATGCCAACTCGATGCTGCTCTTATGTTTGGACGTTGCTGCGGCAACATGATGCAAACGTACTTATGTTTTTTTCACAAGTCAGGGTGACATCCTCGGTGGAAGCGGAGCTGTAAAAAACCCATTCTGCCACATTCGGGGGAAGCCTTTTACCTGGATTTGCCATGCCAGTCGTGTTATGAGGAACAGAGGACTGTGGTTCTTTTTCAGTCACTCAAAACCAGTCACTCAAAGTCAAAGGCCCTTATAAACACCAGGATGCCTCGATACAAAGCCGGCTGATTCTGTCCTAAATGACTTGGATGAGAGGCTCCTGAGACTTTTATAACTTATAATCTGTTTTACAAGCCATTGTTTAGACTGCTTCCACTGCTTCATGGCAGCAGAAAAAAAGTTGCCCAATATAAGTGATGTTTAATAAATCTTTATCAATGTCATGCCCATATTTGTCATGCTTGCCTTCCCATTAATAAGGGTCTCCATGCTGACGCAGCGATGCAAAGTAAATATACCGACAAATAAAAACACATTCTTTGCAGTCTGTAAAAGCTCAGCTGCTGCATTCAAGATTCAAGATTGGGCTGATTGCTGATTGGGTGTCTTTTTAATCCGCCAACGTGATGTTCAATTGCCCAATATGTGTTTGTGCATAATTTTCAATCATAATCAAAGGCAAACATGACCTCAAACCTTTTTTCTCACCCTCACTCTGTGTATGAAATTTGCATGTTCTTCCCATGTTGATGTGTACTGCCATTAACCAAATAAGATTAGGTGTTTGTTTCTACATTGATCTCTCTAATTGTATATCTGTGTGTGTGTCTGTGCATGCGTGTGGTCCAAATATACCTTGTGGGGACCATCCATCTTCCAAATCGCTGTTCCTACCTATCCCGGAGGCAATGGGCACGAGGCAGGGAACAACCCAGGATGGGGGGCCAGCCCATCGCAGGGCACACTCACA
>JAODJX010000037.1:16094997-16110667 GCA_026776945.1 Isichthys henryi
AGGATGGGGGGCCAGCCCATCGCAGGGCACACTCACACACCATTCACTCACACATGCACACCTACGGGCAATTTAGGGAGTCTTACAGATCACAATGTAAAATGATTATGTTATCATCATGTTTAATGAACCATCATCCGGCTTTTTAAATGAGCCTGTCTACGTGTAGGATTCCCTTAACCGCTGCACGTTAACTTTCAGTGTCAGTACTGTCCTTAACATTTGGTCTTCTCTGTAACCCTCAGTGTCAGTATTGTCCTTAACATTTTGTGCTCTCTGTAGCCTTCAGTGTCAGTACTGTCCTTAACATTTGGTCTTCTCTCTAACCCTCAGTGTCAGTACTGTCTTTAACATTTTGTGCTCTCTGTGACCTTCAGTGTCAGTACCGTCCTTAACATTTTGTGCTCTCTGTAGCCCTCAGTATCAGTACTGTCCTTAACATTTGGTGCTCTCTGTAACTTTCAATATCAGTTCTCTCTGTAACATTGCATTATCTCTGTAAGCTTCTGGACCTTTAACCTTTGGCTCTCTTTCTGACCCTCACTGTCAGTACTATCCTTAACCATGATCTTTAGTGCTGCCTTCACCTGCACCCGTATGTCTGTGGAGTGAAGCTTGGTATCACAAATATGTTAAGTGGGGTTCAGACATTTTGCATCTTGCAGTCATCATCAGTGTAGTGACTATCAGATACTGATTAAAACTGACCCCCTCCTCCGCTTTTTAACTTTCTCTTGCAGGAGCTCTTTACAGCAGAGTGCAAGTTCAAAGAGTCGGTATTTGAAAACTACTATGTGATCTACTCCTCCATGTTGTACAGACAACAGGAGTCTGGCAGAGCTTGGTTCCTGGGCCTTAATAAGGAAGGTCAAGCAATGAAGGGAAATCGGGTGAAGAAAACCAAACCAGCTGCTCACTTCCTGCCTAAGCCATTAGAAGGTAAAGCCCATATATCTGAGCCCATGTGACACAGAAGACAGGGAATTTCAGCAAAGAAGTGCCTGCTAAGGATATACCAGTGAAGTAGGGGCAGATCCAGGGGGTGGCCAGGAGCGGCCATGTCTCTCCCCCCCCATAGTAAATATGTGCCCCCCATTTAGCAAAAAATAAAAATGAAATCTGGAGCATTTAGTTCTGTAAACCAGAGCTGCCAAACTCATCTATCAGTCAATAGAGGCACGTTGCCTAGTGGATTGTCACCCCAGTAAAATTACTGGGTCGAGATTGGCCACCCCATTGTGCAAGGTCTGGCTATGCTCCTGCAGTGAAGTACACTCAAAAACTATTAAGAGGACAGCAGTGTTAACATTACAAACACGTTAGTCCTTTAGCCATTTCGGTCTTGCCTCTGGTTGATTTATCGGCATTTAGACTTACATTTTACACAAGGCCCTGTAAATCTTCAACAGACAACCCTCATATCAGTTTCTCAATGTTTCAAAGTACAATGTACCTACTAAGATACATTATATCAGTATCTCATTTTATATTCTAACGCACTATTATAGATAACTTGTACGAAGGGAAATTGATTTTACGTTGAATCTGTCCTGATAGAATACCTTTTTAATACCTTTATATTATTTCAACAGTTGTTTATAATGTGGATAAATGGACATGTATTATTTTATTTTATATGGGATAGATGACCCTTATTAATAAATAATGCAAAGCCATTTATACATATTACAAATGAAGAAATGTGTAATGTAAAAGTATTTATTTGATCAGAACAGGTAATTTTTTAGGTCACTTATAACGTCAGTGTAGTCAGTTCCCCATGTGGGGCTAACGCGCTTGCCCTGTCCTCTCTCTTCAGTTGCCATGTACAGGGAACCATCTTTGCATGATGTCGGAGAGACCGTCCCAAAGGCTGCACTTCGGCGCAGTAAAAGCACAACTGAGCCAGTGGTAATGAATGGCGGGAAACCAGTCAGCAAGCCAACCAAGACGACATAGCTGGATCTATGGGGCCGGGCTTTCTCCCTGCTAGGCTCCAGCATGCTCATCTGCGGGTCAGGATCAGGCGACTCCACCTCCTCGCCCTTTCTCCGTAGTCTCGTCACTAGTGGATTCGCCTGGAAGTTTGGCCAGGGTTCCAGGAGGAGATGACTGGACAGTCGGCCACACTCCGCCGTGGATTATCCTACCAGATATGGAATGCCTTTTTAATCTTTTCTGTAACTGTGGACAATCCATGAAAATGATATAATTCACAGCCTCACACAGTACCTTGCCTGCTGGTGGTCACTCCTGAGTCCCCTCCCGAACCCTGTCCCAGCGGATTCCATTGAATTCAGATCTATTTTCTATACCACAGTACACCAGCTGTGTTCTGGATAGATGCTGTACAGATATACTTAAAATGGACTGTCATCTATTTTTTACAAATATGTTCCCTCCTCTTTCTCTTTCTATCTCTCTTCTATCGATCTTTCTCTTTGTCAAATACTTTGAGAATTTTGCAGGGGCTATGTGCGATTTTCTAATACACAGACGCACACGCACACACACACACACACACACACACACACACACACGTGCACGCACGCACAAACACTGATATTACATTAGAAATAATACACCGCAGGTGGCCTGGGTCTGTAGGAGCTTTTAGGATGGCGGCCCTAAAATTTTGGGATGGAAAAGTCTCATTGACTGCTACACCAAGGGAGTAGAAGCAGCGTAGTAACCTCAATGTGAATCTTTATTTCCTGGTTAAAAAAAAAACCACACACACACACACACTGAGGGCCAGCAGATCCCTCCAGTGACTTGCAATAGCAGAGCACTGATTGTGAGCATGGCTGTCAGCGAAAGAGGGGTCCTTCGCATGCGAAGTACACATATCACACTGACTCCACCTGCAGTGACGTTTGCCTCGTTTGGTAAATAGGAACCTGGTTTCTATTTTCCGTTTAGTTTTACTTTAGAGCGTGGCTCTAGGAATACCTATAGGCCTTGTAGGCCTTCTGCAGAGGTTCCATGCCTCTTACAATAGTTCCTCTGAACCGTGGACTTGGGGGGGGGGGGGGAGGAGGAGACCTGACATGTCATGTGATCGGCAGTCATTATGGAATGCCTTCTTCAAAGTGGAAAACAGCTGAATATAGGCAGATGCTGTTACCGGCCGCTTACCCTTTCTGTTTGGCGATACATTAGGGCTTAGCGCTGTCTTTCCTCCTTGCAGCAGCAGTGCAGGAGTTAGGTTACGATTAACATGTGTTCACTGTATGAAGCAAGAAAAATGTGATTTTGCTTTTGTTTCTTTGTTTCTTTTCTTTTAACCAACCGGAAATGATTATGTGTGTGAGGTGAGATTCCTAGCTCAGCATGCAGAGTCCATACTGCCCATATTGACCTGTCATGTGCCTGTGAAGACCTCTAACCCAGCATGCAAAAACATGTACCCAGCCATTGCTGGGTTAAAGGTGCCTCATCATTCGTTCATGTTTAGCAGGAAGCTAGTAGCATTTTCACTTTAGTATAGTTTCTTTTCTTCCAATCCACTTTGCAGAAATTGAACCTTAAATTACCAAAGTGTTTGACCTTGACGTTAAATAAATTAACGATAGTAGTCATATACACAGCAACGACATCCATGACTTGTACGTTTCCTTGTTCTTCGTTTTCACTGTGACGACACATTAGCAACCTATAAGACATATATACAAAAGATAACCAACCAGATAACCTGCATTTTGGCCTTTACGTTAACGTATCGGCACTATAGCGCATACCGAGTTTAGTTACCAATCATTTTAATAGCCTAAACAATATATTACAAAATAAAAATAACCAGATGCATGCTAGTGCTAAAATGACCAAAATAAGCGAGGGTGAGGGCAGAGCGTTGTTCTGTTAGATTGGCATTTAGTTCCAAATTAAATCAGCTTGCCGCTGTACAAACGTAAACTCGTTCATTGCGCACGTGTTCTCGGCTATCATTTGAACGTCTTTTCACAGTTTATCGAGAATTATCTGAATGAGTCAGCAAATTAACATAAAACATGTGTTGCTTTGATGGTTTCCATAATAGTTTTATTAAATAAGAGTTAGGATGTTGTTATAAAAGTAGAGTGAAGGAAAACAGATAAATTGCAAATATATTAAGGGATTAATTTGAATATTTTTAATTTTTGGACCTTATTAGAACATTAAGCTATGAGCCAGTTAAGCACATTATGTATAATTCAGTATGTCTGTACAAAGCTACTTTAATGCTATTATACAATGCAGTACCATTCATAAAGAGGTTTAATGTTTTAATTTTATCTAGGGCTGGTGTGCACTGTCTACATGTTTCAAGTGATTATTTTAAACATTGAACTCTACATGCTGGGCTATACTTGCCCTGCAGACCAGCGGACAGGTGAAAGAAGGGTTATTTATTTTTGTAATATTTGTTGCCTAATCGTGCGTCTAGGTAGTGTTTTCTGTAATGGGGTTTAACCACGTGAAGGTCTTTTAATGCATAATATTACCTTTTTTTCCAGCATAATCGAACATCGCAAAAAAGGGTCCTTGTTATGTGTTCTTCGGGTTTTCTTTCAAAATCAGTCTTGTCACATCTGTTGCATGGAAAGAGGATGGCACTGATGCATGTGGTAGGATATATGTATCAAGAACTGTTGGTATGTACCGCTAACTTTACATACATATATGCAAACAGTTTGTCTGCACTATACAGTTTGTGTTCATTGTATACACTGATACAACATATTGAATAAAATATTTATATAAAGCTGTTATATCAAAAACAAATGGAATTGCATACAAAGTGTGGTACATTATTGCTCTGCTTATTTGAGTACATCAATAAACGGAGGGTGACACAGCCTAGAAAACATAGAAGGCTCAACAAAATCTTTAATATTTATCATTATGAATGTGGTCAAGGATAGACATACCCACACATCTACATACTATCCAAATGTGTGTCCATATGCACCTATAATGGCGTGTATCTGGCAAAACCTTGGTTTCCAGTCTTGTTTATTGATCTGAGTAGGTTTTTTTTTAATTCATCTGTCACCTTTTGTTGCCAGGTGCAATGGAAGAATGCCGCAGGTTAATATGATCGAGTCAAAATGTTCATCAACGTGTTTTGTGTGTGTGGACTTCACTTGTCCAGTTGTTACTGCAGGTTAGAATGTTTGTTTTTTTAAGTCTAATAAAAAGGCGAAAACCCAATGGTCTACTTACCAATTGATGCTTATGAACACACTTTTGTATCAGATGATCTCTTAGGTGTCTTAACATCATATTAAGTATTTGCATGTCATGTTCTGTCATGTTACATGTGTTGCTACTGTTAAACAGCAATCGTAAAATGGAGCACTGTATTTAAATACAGATCTAGGCTTTCCAAGTCTTCATAAAATCAACAAAGACAGAAGTATTAAATAAAACCACAAAGTAGCACATTGTATCACTGTGTAGAGGTTTTCACAGTATGGACTTCAATGTGTTACACATTCCTACCTAAAAATACTACATAATTGCAAAATTTGTTTTTACAATTCTGCTATCCCATTACTTATAAAAGAAATGGAATTAAAATTAAGACACGAGAATGAAGATCGATGTCTGACAGCTCCAGTATCGCCTTTTCAGTTCCACTGTGAGGTGCCATTTTACTTGTGTCAGCCATGTTTTGTAACGCATCCGGGTCTCGTAAAGCACTGTTTCCAAATCCAGTCCTCGGGGACCCACGAATGGTCTACATTTTTGCTCCCTCCCATTTTCCGTGCCAGAAAGTCTACAGTTTTGCTCCCTCTCACCTCCCTAGTGAGAGATGGGAGGGAGCAAAAACGTGGACTGTCTGCGGGTCCCCAAGGACCGGATTAGTAAACACTGTCATAAAGGACTGCAGGGTCCTTTGGTATTAGAATTCTGCACTCATCCACATTTCACAAGCTGTGCCTCTCCGCCCTTCTCGGCAGTCACAGTTGCCACAGTTACACATGCTTTTCTTGTGCTGACGGTGGAACCAATGAGTGGTAAGAGTCTGACCTCTTGGCTTTTTTTTCTAATCCTGTAGTGATGAAACACAGCGCCCTATATGGATTAACAGTTAGAAGCATTGACTATTCTCAGATAAAAACAAGTATACATTACATGTCATATGTTTACTTTATGTAACATATGCTTATGTATTTATAGTATATATGTACAGAAACCTTATTCAGCTACATATATAGACAGTTAATATTAAACAGTACAGCCTCTCTCTACATTCACTGCATATGCTTGTATCATAAGAAACATGTAAATGTTTCTTACGATACTTATCAAAATGCATTTTTAAATATTCCTGCGTTTTTATGAAAATATGGAAAGCATATCAAAATCCTCTTCTCTCCACTGCACAGTGCAGTAGTTGCCAGGACAGAAACTTTTCCATGTATCTTTGTGACAGTCCCATCAGTGGAGTTATTGCAGCAGAATGTACAATATGCAAGGGTTTGTACACAAATAACAAAACGTTCCCTGCACACCAACATTATTTACATTATGTGTCTTTGCAAGTAATTCCCCATAAATAATGAAAGAAAACCTGAAGGAATATGGATAATGGTCATCGCATGTTACTATCCACTATGGTCACCTCACAATGCACGAAGAAGGGCGCTACTGTCAATGACTATTTAAGGACAGGTTTTGGATTGATTAGTGAAAATCAAATAAATAATAAACTGCATTAGAATAAAAAAATGAAGAAAACTGCAGTGGTGTTCCTCTGCTATTTGATAATATATGCAATGACTGAAAGACACAAACACCAATCAGCCATAACATTAAAAGCACATGACTAATATTGTGTAGGTGCCCCTTGTGCAGTGGTGGGCATGGCTAACCGAAAAATTAGCTTTGACAACTAAAAGAATTTATTGCAAGCTAATGATAACCGCTAACTTCTGTTATATGAATTTAGCTTTGGTTTGGTTTTAGGCTCTGAAACCAGTAAAAACATAACCTACTGTAGAGAGCTAAAATTTTAACCTGATTAACCCTGAAGTCCCATTTGATGGACTAGAGTGATTCCCAAGGAAAACTTAGGACTTACCCTTTTTGGTATCGTTGGATTCTGTAGAGTCTCCGGAATAAATCTGCATTGAAATTTTTTTTTCCATGGTATTCTGTTTGCGAGATACAAGCGTCTTTGTCCGAGAAGCCCTAATTTACAACTTGCCCATGCTGACCTCAGTGAAGCCACTTTGGAACTACAAACATGGCGCCATTTACCCAGAACTAGGAAGGAGGGGTTCAGCTCTATTGCTCAATAGCTTTGTCAATAAGCAGCTGGAAAATCCAACTGGGGTCCTGTATCATGAAGAGGATTTCTTGCTTAGCCAGATAACTTGTCAGATTTAAGGTAGTCTGGACTAAATGTAAGTGAACAAAGATAAAGTCCATTTAAACTAGGATGCTTTAAAATTGACGAGTTATCCAGCTAAGCAGCAGTAATCCTGCTTTGTGATGTAGGCCCCTGTTTAGTTAGTTCAGGGTAGCCCAGTTTAAATTAGCTTTATCTTCGTTCACTTACATTTAGCCCAGACTACCTTCAGTTTGACAAGTAATCGACTAATCATATCTTGTGTTTACACATATTCAGCTAACAGCATACCAGACAGACATACTGGCTCACAACAAACGTATGATTTTAGGGTTTACAAATGTTTTTGACTTTTAAACTTTATTCACTTTACCTGCGAAAATTTTTGCAGCAGATTTACAGTTAGTAGAACTAAATTTAGTGGAAGCTAATTGGTCCGCTAATGGTTTTCAAAGTTAGCGGAGAGTCTAATCTGCTAACTAGAAAGTTAGCTTCACTAATTAGTGGATTAGCGGAACCCTGCCCACAACTGCCCTTGTGCCACCAAAAAAAAGTCTGACCCATTGAGACATGGATCTATGAAGGTCAATGCCACTCTCAATTAGACATACCACTCCCTCATACAAAAGACATGCAACAAAAAATAAAATTGAATTAAATAATACAAAAAATGATAATACAAATTGTTAATAGATACTAATAGATGAATGAATGAATGAATGAATGAACGAATGAATGAATGAATGAATGAATGAATGAATAAGCAAATAGATAGATCTGGGGAATTTGCAGGTCAAGTCAACATCTTGAACTCATTTTCATGTTCATAAAACAATTTCATGTTCATAAAGCAATTTGAAACAATTACTACACTGTGTTAAGGCGCACTATTCTGTTGAAACAGTCCACTGTACTGCCATTGGGGAATACCTTTGCCATGAAGGGGTATACTTGATCTGCAACAATGTTTTTGTAGGTGGTATGCATCAGAATAATAACCACATGAATGCCAGGACCCAAGGTTTCTCAGCAGAACATTGCCCAGACCACCATACTGCCTCTATCGGCCGACCTTCTTCCCATAGTGCATCCTGGTGCCATCTCTTCCCCAGATGAATGACATATAGAGTAGCATTTGCTCACCACGTGCATCAGTGAGCCTTGGGTGCCCACGACCCCATTGCTAGTTCACCAGTTGACCTTCCTTGGACCACCTTTGGTGGGTACTGACCATTGCATAACAGGAACACTCCACAAGTCCTACCATTTTGGAAATGCTCTGACGCAGTCTTATAGGCATCACAATTTGGCCCTTGTTAAAGTTGCCCAGATCCGTACTGTACCAACTTCAAGAACCGACTGTTCACTAGCCTAAAATATAATGGCACCATTGACAAGTGCCATTGTAATGAGGTAATCAATGTTATTCACCTGTCACCTGTCAGTGGTCAGAGTTAAAACTGATTCATGTAGAACTCAGATGGTCTCCAGTGGCCCCGAAAATGTTCTACCATAAGCCCAGTAAGTGATGGGAAGCTCACAACTCATCATTTTGTGAACTGAAAGATGACGCAAATCGAATAAGACCGTGTATTGTGATTGTGGCTAAGGTAAATTTTCCAGGAAGATTTACACAGATCCTCACAGCCCCTCTCATCAGAATTTTTTAGCATTAATATGAAAACATATATTTGTAGCACTGAGAATGGAATGCAAATCAAATGCCAATTGATTTTCTGCATTATGTTGAAGATTATCAATGGGGAAGCATGATCCGTGTGTCAAACCTACACGCTATGAGGTCAAGGGGGCGAATACATTCTGCATTAGGTATTCTGCATGCGAGTCCATGTCTAATCCTGCATATGTCTCTGAGATGAATTATGCAGTTACCACACCTTGAGAAAGATGAAGGCAGGATTTGTTTACTGGTTCTCAGCCAATCAGTTTCTCTCACGTCTGTCCTTTCTAAGAACCACAGACTATTATATTGTTGAGTCTGTTATCACCCCACTGTTTCCAGGCATGGGGGGGCAGCTTTTTTCCACTGTGGAGGGTTCACACTCTGCCCCTGCCCTTCCCAACATTGTTTTCAAATCTTCCCTTAACCTCACTAAATTAGCATGCAGCTTTAGACATGACTCAGATTGCTAACACAAAGAACAGTTATGTGACCAGTCTGTCATTTACGATGCATTTTTTTTAAATGCGGAAAACAGGGTTATATCTCAGTACGGAGGGGAATGTATATTTTAAGATTTATTATTGAAGCATAACCAAAATAGTGAGCCCTGATACAAGGAATCAGGAACTGAGATATACCTGCGGAGATGTTAGAAATACACCAATTTTTTACTGCTTAAATAACTCAAATGACAGTCTTTGGAGCATGAAATGAACCACTAACCATTCCTAATACATTCAATTATCCACATCACTCATCAGTGGGACATGTAATGGGAACTGCATGCTTTGGCAAACCAGTGAAATTCCCAAGTGCAAAATATTTACATTGCAAATCGGATGACAAATATTTTGATTGCAGAGAAAAAAAAACAGAAAATGATATAGAGGAGTAACATACTGTATTTCAACCATTACTGGCAATTTGGTTCGGATGAGTTTGTGTTATTCCATTTGCAGGTTGGAGTCTTTAGCCACAGCTGTGTTGCCTGTCATGCTTCTGAAACGCAATTTTAATGACATCCATGTGTGTGGTTATTTTGTCAGATTATTAATATGGTAATCAGTGACATATAATTTAAAGTTTTTAGTCATTTTTAATTTAAAGATACAAATGTAATACAGCAGCTAACATCCATAAGGGTAAAGCAAAACAACTGTAAAACTTGAGTCAGTTTTGGAAATACTGGCTGGGGTTCGAGGGTATGCTGTGAAACCCTCCCTTTCTATGGAGGCGCTGTCCGTCCACATTTTGACATTCAGCCAGGCTGTTAAACAAGGGAGCCCCAAGTGTCTGACAAAGTACCTACGCCCGTTGAGTGCTTTATCATTCTCCTTCCACAATGTAGGAAACCTGAGACTGGTTAGTGATTTTCTTTGTTTGGACTTTAGTTTCTTCCATGGATTGTAACACTTAGATCTGATTTAGCGGGTAATAAAGGAAGCGGTCTTCAGCTTGAGGCCAAGCGTGGTAAATTGCTGAATGCCGGGTGTTTGAAACGTGTGTTTGTGTGCGTCTGTGTGTGTGTGTTGAAATGAATTTTCAACACTATTTGTACACACAGCACTCCCCTGGCCACTAACGCGAATCCTGTAGCGATGGAAGCTACATGGAGCCTTTGTCAAAATGCATTTCATATTGCCTTTTGGAGGGCAAGAATAATTATGTGCTGCTGGCAGTCTGAGCAACTTCATTTCTGACAAATGGCTTCCTTTAGAACAATATATATTTCTGTTGTCAACAAACGAAATCTCTTTTTGAATGTACATTACATTATGGAAATCACTAACCATGTGACTAGATTGCGACCTCTACAATTCACCAATATCTGAGCGCTCAAATGAGGAATGTGATATTTTCTTAGTGATTTTTGGATGATTCAATTTTGTTGGTCAATACATCTCTTAAAGAGTTAGTACATGAACCTGCAAACCTTTATGTGAGCAGTAATACCTGAAGACATTGATAAACAATATCATTTGCCAAGTTCTTTGTTATTTAAACACACCATTTACCGAGGTTTACGCAGTTACCTTAGTCTCACTGTCTCTTTTAGTTTTATTGCATTGTGACATTTTCCAGTGTCACCTTCCTTTTCATTTTTTGGCAATGGGATGGAATACAAGATGACTGTAGGAATACAGTGCAGACTCCCAGCCTGAAATCGCAGTAACGTTCCATGGATGAAACATTGTTTTATGCAAATGACTCTGTCGCTGTCGCAAATGTGTGTCAGAGGGTTAAAGATGGACACTGGCAGAGTTTGCGAAACGTCCATCACGACACACTCGGCAGGCTCAGGAACTCAGGAGATGTCCGGTAGAAAAGGAGAGGTTAGGAAACTGCATTTATAAAGGAGACACAAAGAAAATGGAGCCTGATTTAGACAGATTGCTCTGGAATCAGCATCCGGATCATTTTCGCAAGCTTGTCAAAAGGTGTGGTGGAAAAAAAAACACAAGTGCGGTAGATGAGCAAGCTTTGACACACAGGAAATGCGGCCCTGTGACACCGTCATCAGTGCCGTGTTGACGGTCCCTTTATCACTCACGGCGTCCTTTCAATCCTGCCTAATTAAAGGCATTCAGGGTTCATTGGAATTTAAATCTTGGCAAATGTGCCATATGTTGATTCTTCCTGATGGCATTTGCCTGAATCACTAAATGCTGGGAAAGATACGCCGGCAACCTGTGATTCCTCTAGCAAATCTTATGTTACCCCTCGTTACTGATCGTATGCTGTACATGTGTCGGCCGTGTCGAAGTGCTCAGATACCCTGAGTGTTGTTCCATGGAGAAACTACAAAATTGTGGATACAGTTCTCTCTTTTAAACATTCTACTTGAATCAAAACCTTTATGTGAGGAATCATAATTTTAGATGGGCAAACACGCGAACATACATGGAAATGTATTTATGGCCCTTGGAAAAGACTGTAATATTGCCAATCCTCCAATACGCAATCAAAATGTAGACACACACGCATATATTATCCATCCATCCATCCATTCATCGTGCACCTGGATCCTACCCCAGACATTATACATCACAAAGAAGACACACACACACAAATAACAGGGCAGGGTCTTTCAAATTACTAGGCTGAGAAGAAAAGCCCCAAAGACAGGGTCCAATTGCTACCTGTGCAGTTTCTCTCCTCAGGCCATCGCGCTCATAAACGAGGACCCTGCCCCTCTCCTTCTGCCTTGGCTAACTGCTCACTGCAGTTTAATGAAATGTACCATTTCACTGAATTCATATTCTAACAGTACATAACACCGATCGGATGTACCATAAATTTCCAGTATTTTTAACAGCTCATTTGCACATAACAGCTCATTTACAGACAAATTGTACTCGTTTTACTTACTTTTTAGGTGACATTTATTACAAAAATATTTATAACTGCTATTTCTATTTTTTTTTCAGGGGAGGGGAGGAACATCATGTACAATAAAATATACGATAATACGTTACTGTAGAAAAGGGGAAATGAAAGGAAGTGTGAGGGTTTTAGGTTGTAAATAAGTATTGTGTCAGCACTTACAGAAACCGATAATGTTTGTGTCCTCTGCAATTGCATCAGAATATTAATCCTGTAGAGGCATATTTGGTAGCAAACAATAATATCCATGGAAGTCCTTTTCTGCATTATAAAGCAACAGGTTTAATGGGACATACGGAAGCTGACAGTTGAAAACACCTTGAATATGTCTGTCCAACAGGGTGGCTTATTAATTTTAGATGTGGCATCCTTTTCTATTTAGACAGGTCTGGTGGTGGAAATAAGGTCCCATGAAATATTGATATACAAATTACAGCAGATAATTTTCATTTGGTCAGGATTAATATTCTTGCAAATTAAGGTGAGGAATGAAATCTAAAAAAAAAAAAAAAAAAAAAATCCAATTTCTTTTAAAAATACAAATTAATTATTATCTTTGGCTAATACAGAAAATATGATGATGAGATGGGCCGTATAAATCCAGATGGAGGCTTTTTATCATTAGATAGGAGCAAGAAAGAAGAAATTTTCAGTGTGATGTTTTTTTTACTCTTGATTTAACAGCAGGAGGTTAGCAATGCAAACAAAGGTTACCACGCAGTGCTAAAGGGTAACTTGAACCTATGCGCTAATTAAGCTTTTCAAAATCCATTGCCCTTAAAAAGGTCTCAACATGAGCTGCCTTCCTCTGGTAACCTTCTACTTCATTCTCTCCCTTTTGCATCATTTAGGTGTCAGCTAGTTGATTTCTGCTTTTTTCCATGCTCTGTTGGTAATTATGTGCTACATGTGGTGACATTTGTCATGTGAAAGTGTATTCTGAGTTGTGGGAGGATGCAAACCTGATGAATGCCTTTAAGGTAAGCCATCTGGATATCAGTGCACTCCTGCACAGTGGGTAGATAATGGAAAGGACCAACGGTGCTACAGATACCATGCTACGCCCCGGTCAGTAGCACAAGGCTAGCCGGCGGTGTTTAGCATGCAGGCAGACATCGTTGCGTCCTGGGTTTTGCAGATGGGTGATGCAACCTAAAGAGCCATATGCACGGCTGACTCAATCAGCCAGAATCTCACAGCATTCAGATTGCTTTAGGAGAGCGACGTCGCAATTAAACTGCACCTGCGGGTTCCATTATACAGGCAGCATGAGCCCGGGATGCAGTTCCAACATGCACTGATGCTGCTTGCTGGAGGTGCCCCAAACAATTGCTGGCACTCACTCACTGACCTGCATGAACTAGTAACTACCCTGCTGAAAAAGCCTGTCTAAGAGATGTTGCCAGTGTATGCTAATGAACAGTGAGTTACTACTGAAAAAAAGATATTTATTTAAAAATATGATTGTTTAGTTTTATTTTAAAACCCAGATTCCACAACATTAATTCAAATTTAAGATATATGTAATATTCCTCATGCATAGAACCGATGGTTTTCCATTTAATGGTAATTTTAAGTAATTTATAAATAGCCATGGTTATCTGCAGTATTGTCTTTGTACTTTTCAGGGCAGCACACATATCTCCCACAATGCAATGTTACTGATATTTAGACTGTTTAAGGCAGTGTTTCCCAGTCCAGCCCTCAGGGACCTGCAGATGGTCCATGATTTTGCTAGTAAAAACAGACCTAGCACAGTATCCCATTGGTGTTAGTGTCACAACATGGAATCAGAACGCTTGGTAAATGTCTTTATCAGAACCAGGGCATCCTGAACCAGGCTACTCATGCGCAATGTCAGGTATTCTGGAAAATAATACCTGAAACCACAGGGCTGAAGCAGAAAAACAAGATGGCCACCTCGAGCCTAAAAACAAGATGGCCACCTCGAGCCTAAAAACAAGATGTGATTCTTGTGGCTCACCAGCTGCGGAACTGCGGCTAATCAACACCACAGATGCAGAAACAAGATGGCGGCTAATCAGAACCAAGACCTTTGAAATATGATGCCGGCCAACTCAGAACCACAATTCTGTAAACAACACAACAGCACATTGAATCACAAGCCAGTGACAATTCTGACAACCCTAAATAAAACCCAAAAATAAAACACAAGCAAACTAAACTCAGACCCACAATCTAACAGCTAGAGCAACGATGACTGATTCCTGAGCAGCCCTCGCTGCTCACTTTAAATAAGATACAGAGAGAGCTACGTCTGACTTACAGCAACATAACATATAGATCTTGTTCAATTACTTGATTGCAACATGGCACAGGTGTCTCAGTGAGTCACATGCTAGAGCATCAAAGATCTTAATGGCTCAAAGCATTTTATAATTCCAGGTGCATGAAAGAGGCCACACTTGCGATGGTATTAAAAGCTATCTTCCAAGCCTGAAATTGCATTATGCCACAAATGTGTGACTTGCCAGAAACCAGCCTGTTACAAAGAATCTAATCTAAAATAATTTTGCGTCATATTATTAACTCTCATAGCTTGTTGATTTCATGCGTTCATTTGAAAATCATTAGTAGTTACTTGAAAAACCCAAAGCAATGTTCTGTCACATAAGATTTTTTTTTTCCTTAAATAATTCAGTCAGTCTGAGTGTCATTGTTCACTGATGAGGCAACACTGAGCCGGTAGTTGTGAGACTCCTTAGTGCTCAGCGTCTCAGTGGCAGAGCAGTATAGCACTTCTGATGGTAATGAAGCTCTTTACAGGAGTCAAGGAGAAATTCCACAGTTTTGCCCAAATCGCTTTCCTGCCCACCGTGGTCACCATAGTAACTTTTGCTGTCTCAGCGTTTGCTTATTGAGAAGAGCAACTTTAAGACTAATGACAAGAGCTATACTAAGATCCATGGTAGGGGATTACCTACACATCATTGTGATGCTGCTGGGGTTTCGAGGCTTGTACTCACAGAGAAGGAATGAATATATCAGAAAAGCATGCTTGACTTCTATCACCGTAATGGTAAACTCACAATTCAGGGATGGGATATTTATGAAAAGGCTGATTCAGATTCACTCTAACATTAATGATTAACACTGAAAATGTTCCTTATGGGGGCGGCATGGTGGTGCAGTGGTTAGCACTGTCCCTTCATACCTCTGAGACCCGGGTTCGAGTCTCTGCCTGGGTCACATGTGTGTGGAGTTTGCATGTTCTTCCCATGTCGTCGTGGGGTTTCCTCCGG
>JAODJX010000037.1:16110767-16125737 GCA_026776945.1 Isichthys henryi
TGCTTCTGGGATAGGCTCCGGACCCCCCGCGACCCAGTAGGATAAGCGGTTTGGAAAATGGATGGATGGATGGATGATGGATTGATGTTCCTTATGTGTTTGTGTAAACTCTCGCTACAATGCCAGCATCAAAGGTTCTGACATAATAAGTTGGAGGTATTAAAATCATACTGGAATGTCTCTCGTCTGGTTTCTTTATCAAGGCCACATATGAGGCTTTTCAGTATTTTGTGTGCAGAATTACATATCCTGATGGTGAGACGGGGTAAATTTTTTTACCAAACTGCTGATTCACATCATTCATTCATTGAAATGTCAGCTGCATGGCAGATTTAGCAACAGAAATGTTAAATATATGCGTATGTACTTTTCACCAATCTTAATGTTGCATGATTAACAGTGAATAACTACCGTGTGACCTGACTCATGTTCCCCGAGGAGTCAACCACGGGGGGACGTGTTGTCTGAAGTTGGGCCATGCGTCCTGCTCTAGGGGCAGCATGCAGGTCGCCGGCCAGCATTTTGGCCTGACGGCCATGGCTATGGATGATGACACATCATGCTTGGCTTATTGATCAGCTCTCACCTCTGTGCAGCCTGTTCGGAAGAGCATGTGCTTCCTAGTCTCTGCTCTGCCCTTTACATTGATTTTGCCAACACTTTGATCTGTCCTGAAATAGAGGTTTCTTTTAATAAAACACACAGGTCCCTGGGCATGAGAGGACATTGGCCCCTGACATTCGAAGAGAAGTTGTTGACAGACCATTTACGACAGAACTACAGTGTGAAATTGGATAAACTTCTGTACTTCTCATCCAGATAAGATGCGTTATTGGAAGGAATGAATGTTAAATGTTCATTGCAATCTTCCACTCCTGCCATTTCAACCACTCTGATCTTAGTTGCAATGCTTAGGAAGCATGACAGGCACTCAGAAATGTGCGAGTGTTTTGTGGTGAAATGTTCATTGTATATGACCCGCCACCCAGAGCGATTTCAGTCTAATATGGACCAGATTCACAATATTTTCTCTCTGCTTGCCTGAGTCCTAAAGTGGGTCACAGCACAGGATTTCCATGTATTTTTCTAACAGGTCTTTAACCATCTAGCTGTGGGAAGAGATATGGGTAATTGTTTATGTAAATTCCAACAGGGAGATGGGGAAGGAGCAAATTACACCCTGGAATTCCAAACTATAGTGGCAGGGAGTGGTTGGAATGAACCTGCTTTTTCACCATGCATTGATATAGGCTACAGCAATGGGCATCAAAGCCGAAGTGGCATCCAAGGCAAGCTTTACTGCCCAGTTTCACTTGTGAGTTTGTACTGGATGTAAGTGCAAAGTGCCACTGGTGTGCACGCTCTGAGAGTTCTCTTGAGATCTCAGAGCCCTGTTAGATTATTAAGTTGGCACCCACCTGGGTTGCCTAATGGTTTGACCAGTACTGAGTCACAGGAAATTCCACAAAATATACTGGAATTTTGGGGAGATATCTCCACTACAGACTAGTATGTCCAGATGTCCATCTATGTGTAATCTAAGATGTTTGCTCTTGGGTGGGTTCCATGACATGGCAGTTTCTTCTCTTGATTCCTCACCCCACATATTCTCTGACCCAATTTGTCTCTAGAGAACTGTTACTGTTTAATATACAACCACCTGTGTCTGTATTTTGGAGAAGCTGGACACGTTGTCTACTCTATGAGATGAGAGGACCAGCCAAGAGTATGGTGAGAATATCCGCCCTAGTTAGTATAACCCAAAGGAAGTTTACCATTCCTGTCTCTCTTTAACCCAGAGACTGGCAGGCCTTCTCAGGTGGGGTTAGGGCTGAGTGGATGGAGAGAGGAGGCTCTTTAACCCACAGACTGGCACATCTGCTCGGGTGGGGATAAGGCTGGGTGGTATGACTGTGCTTCAGCCATCCATGTAATTTTCAAGTGAATACCCTGGGGTTCGGGTGCCTGCCTGTGTTGTCGTGGGGGTTCCTCCAGGTTCTCTGGTTTCCCCCCACAGTACAAAACCATGCTAAGATCAATTGGAGTTTCCAAAGTGCCCATAGGCATGAACGGTATGTGTGCCCTGCCATGGATTGGCGCCCCATCTTGGGTTATTCCTGAACGATTTTTATCAATCCACTAGGTTTTTAATCTGGACCAATGGTGATAAGTGTAAATTAATATGACTGTGATGTCCATCTAAACTGTGGTCAGTCTGTCTGCATACAGATGCGACAACTTGTTTTAATTAATTTGCCCAAGGGTGTATTTATCCACTATCTATCCCTGATTTGTAGGTCGTTTTCCCTGAATTGTAGGATGAATACAGGGATTCTTCTAAATCTCTATAATTCATGAACCCAAGGTCTCTAAGTAGTGATACCATTTTCTAGACTTTTCTCATTTCTAAAGGTGATTCCCAAATCAATTTTGAAGCAACCAGATCCATTTCGTACATCCATTTTTGTAGTGGAGGCATGATGAATCTTTCCCAATGGCACAGACTACCTCATAACTCTTCCCCTGAAGATTTCTATTCAACAAATTATCTCCACCTTACTATGATGTAGACAACCATAGACTTCTCTCAATAAAACAAACGTTGGAAGAGTGAAGGCACGGGTTGAAAGTCTGTGGTTCTCACTAACAACTGAAATATGCAATACTTCCATGAGGGTTAACCGCTTAAGCGTAGGCAGGTTTATGGTCATGTACCGTCTAAACCCAAAGAACAGAAAGACTGAGATTCTGTCTAAGGATTTTGACCTACCTGGATCAGCTCCAAAGCCTATTTCATCATACTTATGATTACTGTTTTCCAAGATGTGCTGTTTGACTCCTCTGCCTGGTTTCCCTAAGGCTATGGAACTTACAGAGTGTCTCTTCAACCATTGTTTTAGATTTCTCATAGTAACAGGGGACTTGTCTTGGACTGTGGACCACAGTTCACCTTGGTGTTGTCAAAGGCATTCTACGAGGCACTGGGGGCACCATCAAAGTGTCCTCTGGGTATCATCTTTGTATCTCTGAATGATGATTATCGGCTTTCTTGCCTGCTTTCAGATCTTTACGGATTTCAGTTTGGTTTTTGGTATGTGCATCACACTGGATCATTGCTGACCTCTGTCTGTCCCTTAACTATCTTTCTTGGATTGCATTTTATACCTGTTATTTTTTGGGGACTCAGTTAAAAAATCACCACTGCACTTTAATCTCTGATATGAATAATTATAATTGTGGGTTCAGCAATCATAATTTTAATAGGCAACCACTCAGTGGCAGAGGCCCCTGAGGGGGATGTATTGCAATTCGATGGAGTTCATTACAGTTAGATTGGAGTTTTCATGGACCAGCACATGCAGATGTCCACCACCATCAGATAAGGATGATGAAGCAAAGTCAGAACCCTCCATGAAAGCTGGGAGTTGAAACACTAACATTTGACCTCATTTGGCAGGGAACGTTTTCCTTAGTCTACGGGCACTGATCCCAATCACTCAACCCCCCTTGCCCTACTGACCATGCCATCCCTCAACTGGAGACCACAACTCCCTAGGAGTCTTTCGTACCCATCAGTGGGACAAATGGCCTTCCCAGCCATATAGCAAACCTGAGCTCCACAAAGAGGAAACCATGGGAAAGCACTTCAAGGACATATTACATTTGTCCTCATAATGGACATAAAATCATAACATAGTTACTTCATCTTTATGAAGACACATCCATCCATCCATCCATCCATTTTCTGAAACCGCTTGTCCCATGCAGGGTCGCAGGGGGTGGGGTCGCGGGGGGTCCGGAGCCTAACCTGGAGGCTATCGGCAAAGGGCAGGGAACAACCCAGGATGGGGCACTAACCCATCGCAGATGAAGACACATATGCATGCTTATTTATTATTGATTGTCCTCAACTATTTATGTAGGCCAATTTGCATGTTTGGACTCAGGATAATTCAGGGTTATTTTAAAGGGGGTTCGCCCAGCATAGAATGTACAGGTAGAACCTTTTGGACAGTGTTCATTTTCATTTTTTTTTTACATTATTTAAATGCTCTTTAGCTGTTGTTGTTCAAAAGAGATGCCGTTCTTTGTTTCACCCTAGAATTAAAGGGTACCCTGCAATTAATCTATCCACTACCTAGCATCTCCCCTAGGTCTCATCTTTGCCACACTCCTGTTAGTTATTATTTGTGTATGTTATCAATGTGCTATTTGCCTCACTTTCACGTCACTTTGGACAAGCATTAGCTGAATATGTAAAGTGTGAATGTGGCTTCTGCGTTTATCCCTCCCTGCATTTATTTTATTCATTTCATTTTGCTGCATTCACTTACCTTTTTCCTGCTAAATTATTCTTATTGTAGTACCATACCTTATTCCTTTATAGAACTCACCATGAATGGTAACTGATAGTTCATTAGGGGTATTCAGTAGAGGTTGGCATTGCTCTTGAATTATTTTGTGTCTAAATAACCCATTTTATTGTAACCATACCTTCCTCGTGTTGATAAATAAAGGCTGTACAAAGTAATTGATCTAATGAAATTTTAATTTCCTCAGATGACTCAAATGACAGCTTCCTCCAGTCAATATAATTAATTATAGTTAACTAATCAGTTCCCCGGATTGTTCTCTTACCATTACAGCGAAATTCCCTAGATGGTGCTCCAAGGTAAGGTAAGGTATTAACATTCACCTTAAGTGACATGTGACCAAAAACCACTATAATCTTTAGCCACTCAGTTGGCAAATTGCATTATAAAACCTGATTAGTTTCAGTTATTTGCCCCTGTACTGAAATACATGTCCTGTTTACAAACTGAGGTTCTTAATCTCATAGCATTCAACGTTCCTATCTAAACTTTAGAGCTTCCTGTTCATGCCATAAATGATCAGGATTTCCCATTAATGGGAATAGCTGACACATGAGAGCAGGGCTGTTTCATTCCGACACTGAAGTGTGATTATATTTAAACCCTGATTTTTAGTTCCTTTGAGCAGGCTGCATTGCATTTAGGAAAACATTTACTTATTTAGCCGACACATTTGCCTAAAGACGGAGTGGTGACTCTGTAGCTTGGGATCTGTGCCAGTAATCGGAAGGTTGCTGGTTTGAATGCCAGGAGTGATCCTATGCTGTTGGGCCCTTGAGCAAGGCCCTTAACCTGCATTTGCTTCATTCTGGGTATGATGTTAGTCTGCATCCAGCCCTATAAGGAGGTCCTCCAACTTCCAGGGAACAGCTTCGGGGTTGGTGGCAGGAAGAAAACTCACACTGGTCCATTTGGACTAGTGTGGTGTTGAGGTATCACCTGCCACATGGCTGCACTCAGGTTCTCATCCCTGAGGAGGTTTGTTGAGTGGTGGGTGCGGCAATGTGCTGTAATCAGTGCATTATGCTCTTTGCCCAAAATGATGTATAAAGAAAGCTGAGAATCAGAAAGCGGGGCCAGCCAGTGAAGTAGCTGGGGTTCAGTGCAATACTCAAAGGTCCACTGGTGATAAGGTTGGAGCCCACAACCTTCCATACATGGGCATAGGTTCCCAACCTTCTGAGCTATACTCTAGTCCTTACTGATAATTGCTGAATTTCTGTTCTCGCCTATAAAGCATAATTCATCATATTCAATCCATTCGTTTTCTATACCACCTTGTCCTTTGCTGGGTTGGGACGGTCTGGAGCCTATCCCAGAAGCTACAGGCACAAGGCAGGGTATAACCTAGGATGGGGCACTGATCCATATGAGTCATATTTGTCATATGGGCAATTTAGGGGAGAAAAGCAGAGTACCCAGAAGAAAACCCACAGAGACACAGGGAGAACATGCCAGAGACTTGAACCCTGATCCCAGAGGTGTGAAGCGAAAGTGAAAACCACTGCATCACCCACAATTCATCATAGTCTGCATATTAATTCCTGTCTGTCTTGTTCATCTGGCTTTCATGGGCAAAATAATAGGCTTTCTCTGTTCATTGTGCCAGCTGCTATTGACAGGCAGGCAGCTTTCCTGATTTTCCCAGCCTAGAAGACTGACTTAGAAATGCCGTCGTTTTGGTCGTGGCCTTTCTGAACCGCAGAGTATAAGCTCAACCCTTCAATCATCGCCGGAGATGAAAGGTCAGCGGTGGGAAATGAGTCATGTTTGTTGAGATAGCAGTTTAGGACACTTCCACTTGTAAGTCGGTCTAGAGCGTGGGACGTTAACGACAGAAAACAGGGGGGAAAAAAGAAAATGAAAGAGAACAGAATAGCATGTTCAACAGAGCTTCTCAGGAATGTATCCGATTAATACATTGGTTTTATTGCTGTTGTTTCCATTGGCAACATAAATGGCAGTCGATTTGCAGTATCCGGTTGGTTATCAGTGAGTGTACCCTTTGTGGGAAGGGGCCATGTGAGTACATAAGCTGAAATCAGCAGTAATATATTTTAATGCATCTCTTATCACCCTAGGCGACAATGGCGATGTTTAATATGCCTGTCTGCATCTGCAAGGCAAATTGGGGCCAGTTTGTCCTTTTCTCAGATGCCTCAAAAGCTGATTTATTCCTAAGGATGGGTGCTCAGACTAATTAATAAACATTTTCTGGGTATTGTGCCTTGTTGATAAATTACTAAAATAATATATAGTCCTAATGAATGTTTTATAACAAAACCATTACTAAATTAAATAAAATTATTGAACTGCACATACGCTCAGTGGCCAGAATATTAGGTCCCGCTTCAACTTTTGGGACCTGGTATAGCTCTCCAGAAACAAAAAATTTAAAAAATAATTTGTAAAATTAAATAAAGTTGATGACCAGTCCTATAGAGTTTACAGAGAATAGTGTGAAGAGGAAGAAACATGCAGTCCATGACATTGCTGTGGTCGGAAAGAAAGTATTAATGTGAATGGTAAGAAAAGAAGTCCACAGGTGGAAAAATATCTCAGTACGACTGAGGTGTACAGAAGGGCTCCTCTGAGTACACAGTGCATCTACCCTTGATGTATTTTGGAGGCAGTAATGAGTCCTGGTACTGGTACTGCTACTGGTACTGGCTAGGTGCATCTAATAAAGTGTCATGACCCGCTCGTCCAATCCTCCCATGTGCCACACCCCCTCGCTACCTCATGTGTAATCCCTGTGTTACCAGCTGTTTCTCATTGTTAATTAGTCTGATGTATTTAAGTCTGAGTTTGAGTATGTTTCCCCAGTTCTGTCATTAACGTCACGCCTTCATGCAACCATGACATAAAGTGTCACTGAACGTAAATACGTAAGAACATTTTTCCAGTCAGGTGTTCTTGCTTTAAATAATTCTCTATTGATGCCATTCCAGTTGGGAATTTCCCAGCTTTGCCAAATGTTTTTGATTTAACATGTTATCACACAGTTGTCTTTTACTCTATATATACGTAAGAATGAAAATGATTCTAATACGGTCTTAAATTCACACATTGCACATTATTGATTTTAAATCAAAACTTGTCTTATCACCACGGCGAACATGTTGCTGCTTCCCAGAGGATATTCTGTGTGGATTTCAGCCTCAGGTGTCAATTAGCACGGATTCTCGCACTTCCTGGCTACAAGAACCACGAGAGCAGTTGAGAGTCTTGAGCCAAGTAGCACAGATCTAGGCAGGAATTGTATCGGACAGAGGTCTTTCTTCTGGGTTGAAACAGGTTTGGCAGGAAAGCATTTCATTGTCCCACTTATTAAGGGATGTATGAAAATGACAGAATGTGACGTACGAATGTAAAGCACCATTTAGAAGGTACACAGACACAAATAACAGAATATCTACTGTAAGTAGCAGCAAATAATGACTTCATAGGCATCAGTGGCTGTCATTGTATATGTATTAAAATATGTTTGTGTTAAAATGTACATTTGCTTGAACTAATGATTTTTATCATACATCAGGTTATGTAAATACAAATTATATTAATGCATATATATATATATATTTATCAGTAGTTAAGTGAGCGGTCGTCTGAACTGCACAGCTCAGAGAAGTGTGCATCCTTCCCTAACAGCCAGAGTAATGTCATACAGAGAAATATTAAACACTGTTTTGTTTGTTTGCAACTTTAAATTATAAAAATGCATTAAATTTGCACTAGCTCCAGGAAATGTAATGGTTCCTTTGTGCACACAATTCTTAATAACAAATTTATGCTGCACCAATCTGTTAAATATTGCTGCTGGAAATATTGCTATTTTTGGCAAACAGTGGTGTCTATGCACGTACTGTACAGCAGATGTGAGTTATCTCTACTTATTATTTAATACTGTCACATCCATATCACACCGAGAGACCAGCCATATACGCCCAGTCACTTCCTGCTCTGCCTGAACATAAGGCACACCTGTAAATTATCAGCCTGATTTAATTAGCAGGGCAGAAAACCACCTGGTCTTCAGTTACTTCCTTGTCAAGTATTGAGTGTTTCACCTTACTGAGCATTTGTTTGTTTGTTTGTTTGTTTGTTTGTTTGTTTGTTTGTTTGTTTGTTAGTTAGTTAGTTAGTTAGTTAGTTAGTTAGTTAGTTACTGCCAGCACCCTGTTTACACATATGACTTCTGTTTGTTCTTATGGATTTCTTACTATTATTTGTATTGGGTGATTTTCCTTCATTGCTCATTGACTTTGTGATCTTTGACATGAGCTTGGATGGCAGATTTGGTTTACTTTGGTTACCTGGCTAAGATAGAGGATACCGGGGAAGATAGAGGCTTCAGGAAAAAGAAACTGGGTGAGTACTGTATATTCAGTTACTATTGTTTTGAAAGATCATAATTCTCAGTCTTAGAATATGGGTGGACCAATATACTGGGAGTAAGGAAGAGTATCCAGGAAGCATGGTGCTCCAGATGCCATGACAGGGGCTTGACCGTAGCCCTGCTACATTAACAAATGTGACCAATTTGCCCAGAATACCAAGAACAGAAATACATCTTCAGCAAGACCAAGGAGGAGGCTCTTCCTGTAAGGATGGATCCCGACCTCTTTGCTACAGGCACGTCTTCCCACCTGATTTCTCACTTGAATTCACACAGCTATGGTACCCCCTCTAAGCTCTGGCGTCTCGTTTTTGGTTTGACTAATTGCTAATTGCTCTGGCCATATAACAGGTTTCCTAGGCATGAGGGATTGTTGACTTATGTTCAGTTACTGAGCATTACTTAGCCCTGCTCTTCCCTGAGTGCTTGATTCCCCACCTGTTATTCTTGACTCCCTATCCGGTGAGTGTCTCGATTGCATTCTTGCCGTGGGTGTGTAGCAATCTCTTCATATCTGCATGTGTGTCTGCCATCATAGTGCATATATCAGAATCAAAAATATCAATTATGACAGGAAGATTAATAGAAAATGTTTATTACTACTAGAAGGCACTGCTAATACTGATTATGCTATATGGGTTAGTGAATGCCCCCTTTGTTTTGCAGTCTTTAAAAAATGAGGTGTGGTAAATTTCAGATTGTGTAGATCGATTACCAGTTCACTTGCAGTACTCTCCCAGTATGTCCATCCACTGGGACTTCATAAGCTACGTTTGAAGACTCCAAAAACATCACTGATATTTTAGGACTGAGAACTATGGCTTTTACAGAGCCACTGTGTCCTTCTAGGGCTATAGATCAGGACCAGATGGAGGTCACATGGATGACAATAAGGTATCTGCAGTGTTCCACTGGCCTGACACCAAAATTGGCAGTGCTTTCTCAGTTTCTCATGTATAAACATTTTCATGAAACTTATGAGCTCCACACCTGTGCTTATGCAACCTGATCCAACTCTTCCACTTGCCAATCAGGTGGATTCCTTAAAAGTAAGTGTTGGGATGATTCTTTGCTATCCTATGGTACCCCCTCTATGCTCTTCCTCTGTGCTTTCTATTTATATAAGCTTTCTGTTGGGTATGAAGAACTGCTGGGTGTGAAGTTGTTACTGAAGGATTTGAGGCACTATTTGGTAGGGGAAGCTCATCGTTCTGTGGTTATTAGACCCGCAGAACCTGGAATACATCTGAGATGCTGAAAGATTGTACCCCTGTTAGACTTAGTATTTCCTGTTCTTCACTTGGTTCAATTTTACAGTTCCATGTCATTGGGGAACAAGGAACACCAAGGTTGAAGCTCTCTCTTGTCAGTTTGAAACTGCCATCAGTGAAGCCATCCTGAACCTCATCCTCCAGCTTTAATAGGAGCACACGCTGCTGAGGCTCTGGCAAGCTGGAATATCATGAACCACAGAGCTACTAACTCATACGTCGTTGTAGTCCTCTCATACTGATCTCAGTGATTCTCTTCTGTGCCTAAACCAAAACTCCATGTTCACTACACATATTTGCTCGAGGCTCTATCTATTCCTCAAAGACTGTGGTTGCGATAGACTTTATCAGGGATCTTCCTTTCTCTCATGGAATTACTACTATCCTGATTACTATAGATAGGTAATTTTTTTGAATGTGCCATTTGATAAGTTGCTACCTTCCCCTAGTCTACCTAAGACAATGCAATTAGCTGAATTTATTCACCATATTTTTATGACTTTCAGAATAGCAGAGAACACTGTCCCCAAACAAACCCCGCAATTTACATCTTGGGCGTGAAAAGCATTCTGTGCCCATTTGTGGTCAACATTAGTCTTCCAGGTATTACTGACAAACAGCCGACCGAATCAACGGTGACGGTACTGCTCCACCCATATCAGTTGGAGTTGGTATCTCTCTTGGGCAGAATATGTTCACAATTCATTGGTTCATACTTTTGTACACCTAACCTCTTTTCAATGTGTTCTAGGATACCAGCCCCCTCTATTCCCATGAGAGATGGAGGTCAGTGATGTTCCAGCTATTGATGAATGGTTTACCAGGAGTCGCCAATTTTAGGAAGTCCCATGTGCAGCTCCGGAAGGCTTTTAAACACAGAAGTGATTCACTGACCGCCACCCAACTCTTGTTCCACCCTCAGCAATGGGTTTGGTGTCTCCTCGGGATATTGAACTGCATATCCCCATGAAGAAGCTGAGCCCCCAGTATATTAGTCCTTACAAGATCATATTAATCCTGTTACCTATCTTTTACAGTTAATACTCCACTATCAGACTTCAACTATGCTCTATGTCTCATTGTTAAAGTGGGCTTTCTACAGTGTCATGAACCTGCTGTCTGTCCCTGATACACTCCCCTCCTTTAGATGTTGGTGGGGAATCGATATTCCAGATACATCTGCATCCAGGTCCTGTTGGACACCAGGCACTGTGGGAGCCATTTGAAAGACCTAGAGGCCCGGGAGGACTATGACCTTGAGGAGCAATTATGGGTCCACACCCATGAAATCATGGGACCTTAACTAATTAAGGAGTTCCACCTCTTTCACTCTGATTGTCCCACTCTGTGCCCCCAATGTTGCCTGCCTGGTAGGTGGTCTAAAGCTGGTTGTATACTTCAGGGAAAATCGATGGAATCAATGTCATTTTGCAATGATGTCATATGACGCATAATCATCGCAGTGATCACCATTTCCATGCACCACCTGTGCAGAGTCCCCTGATCCCACCCACAACTGGCTGACATAAATGTGATCACAGGGGATTGGTCAGCAGGACTAATTATGCAGTTACCAGCATGCTTTGCACCACACTGCACTTTAAATAGAGTACATTAACATTTGTATTCACATCTTTCTATTAATAGTAAATGTCAAAATCATGTGTGTTTCATGAGTGTGTAACAGTGTTATTTGAATTGTCGGGTTTCCTTGTCTGCGCCGCTTCTAGTTTTAAACCAATAGTGGCCAGTAAAACAAGTACAACTTCCATTTTAAATGACCTGTCGTTTGCTTTATTAAAATGACTCACGCACTTGCCACAATACAAGAACATTCTGCACCCACTATGGTTGTGGCATAGAACGAACAAGGTGGTGGTGGCATCGTTTTAAGTATGTGACAGATTATTCTTGCCAGTATGTTCGATTTTGATCTGTCTGGATGTCATTTGAAGTACACGGCTACTTTAAGGCCTCTAGAGTCGCCAGTGAAGGGGGAAGTATTGCCATGCTCACATCACACCAACGGACCAGTGGGCCACTCCTACAGTAGTCAGGTCCCTCTCTGCTAATTGTTTTAAGTGACATTCTTGTTGAGTGTCTTTATGATTTCTAGTTGTTTATTTATTGTGCTGCATTCTTTGGTTTGTATGTGATAATACCCTCTGTCACTCTTATTGTCTTGACCTTCTGCCAAGTTTGGATTGTAGATTTGGATTTCATGTAGGGTTACTCATTCCTTCTTTACTTCTCAACCTGGGTACTGCAAATGTATCTTCTCATATCATCATAACAAAAACACTGAGTAACGGACAACAAAAATGTAACACACATTGCAGTGTATAATGAGTGAAAACACACACACACGCACACACGCACGCACAAACAATTTTGTGTAAATAAAGGAGATATTTATTAAGTGTTTACATCAGTTGAATACTGGAATCTGATGGTTAAACTGTTACTGATCTTCTGTGGGGTATTTATCTTCCATTTCTGTTCCATACTATTATCTTCTTGCCAGATTGTGGAAATGCTATTGTATTTATGATCCATGGCATCTGTTTTACTGCTCTAAGTCTCACAGTTTTCTTGCTGGTGCATCAGCAGTCTGCCCTCCTAGAACTGGACATATGCTCATTGAATCTCATCTATATGCAATGTCTCCCATCCTGTGCAGTTTTTTTTCTCTCCTTGTTCCCACTGGATTAATTTTCTTTTTAGTCCAGGGGTCTCCAGCTCTGGTCCTGGAGAGCTACTGTCCAGTAGATTTTCTATCCTTCCCGGCTTCAGATGAGCCACACCTGTTCCCAGGTAAATACCAGAAATAGATATGGGTCATCAGCAGCCAGGTAGGATAGAAAACCTACTGGATAGTAGCTCTCCAGGACCGGAGTTAGAGACCCCTGATTTAGTTATTACTGTATGCTTTTATGTTTTCTTCTGCTAACAGTCTCATGAATTGCCTCTGTTACAGATATTTCTGACGTGGGCACCATCTCCAGGTCAAAGAGCTGCTTCCAGTGTTTAAACACTCCCACTGATTGTTGGAAAGCCTTGGTTAAGTCTGGAGCACAAAAAAAAAACACAAGAACCACTCTTACTTTGTGTAGCTCATGTACCCTGTCATTCTGTCCTGGGTGCTACAGCAGCCATCAGCTGCTATATGAATTCCTCCACACAGCTGTTATAATCCTTGACGGTGTATTGGCTGTCACTTGTAAACAGAGCTAAGGTCTGATAGCTTCCATACCAAACGATGACCAACAGCTTGACTATAGACTTGAGGACTGCTATCCCTAAAAATGCTGAAGTAAGAAGCCTTCATATAAGATTTCTGAGCAGGCTAAATTTACATTGCAATGGAACGTAAAGCTTTACGCACCACCAGCTTTTACCAGTTCCACCTACCACCATGAAAAAATACAGACATATCACCTTTTGTTTTTACACATAATGTTTGTATAACAATGGACAATTTGTCATTGTTTCTTGTGCAAATTGATAATGTCAATGGTCCAGTGTGGTGGCCTTGTCACTAGTGATGCTGTAACACCATGCAAGTTGCTTGTTTTGATACCAGTCGTTTTAAGAAAGTCGCCCTTCACATCTGTTTTGGAAGCCAGCCGGAAACACTGTGCTAATAGGATCAGCAGTGGTCGCCTCCGCAGTCTGATCTGTCTGCTACTGTTTGCAAGGGCACTCTGGCATAAACACAATGAGATTTCTTCATTTTCATGACACTCTTTAAGGGCTTGAGGTGCACTCTGTAGAGGACAGCGAAAGGTACCTCCAGACATGGCTAATGGCCAGGGAAGTAAAGGGATATTGGAGTTTCCTTCTCAAAAATAATGGTCATAAGACAGATAAGGAGTCCAAACAACGCAATGGAAGATAAAAAAGAAAAGTGGGTAATGCTTTACATTAACTACGCCTTCATAATGCATTCATTAGACATTCATGCAACATTCATAAGCATGTAAGTATGAATGCATTATGTAGGTGCACTGAATGTTCTACGGATGCATTAAAAAGGCATCATGAAGGTGCAGTTAATGTAAAGTGGGCTGGGACGAATAAACCAGTCGGCATTCTTAGGTCTTAAAACTGTTGTCAAGGTTGGGGTCAAAGTGAAAAAAAAAATAAAACAATGAAACACAAAATGCATCCCCTATGCAAGTTAGCGGTAGCAGCACCTCTGTCACCTGCCTTTCCATCCTGAGATGGATGTAGGCCAATCCTGAGATGCCTGACTGATTTTGACGTGTCTCCCAGCTTTCGCTATAGTGAATCGTCCCCACAGAATCTGCAGTGACTACAATAGCAGTGCCGGCAACTATTGAAAAAGATGACATGCAAATAATTTTTATTCCTTTTTTTTCCCACCCAGTATTAGGTTCTATTATTGCCACGCGACACAGTGGGACACAGAGTTCTACCCCAGCGCTTTGCTGTTCTTTCTCTGAAAGTTATGAATCTTAGTTTTATTTTAGCAGAATGTGGGATCTGAGAAAATGGGTTGTTCTCTTCTTGTATTGAAGTGCCGTGTATTCAGTCCCCACTGAACAGCTCGGGGAAATACCTAATGCTTCCATGCAAACAGGACTTCGGCACTATCATCCGCTTATATATTGTTGTGGGGTTTGGGGTTATGGAGTAATTGTCATACTGCTGGCACACAAAATGAGGAGCTTTACGGTTCACTGAGTATCAATCTGTCTTTGTTTACCAGTATGTTAAAAAATGTCCCTTTATGCTGCAAAGAAAAGGTCTCATTAGGTCAGGCTGTGCTACTGCCTCTCCCCTTTAATTTGTTTACAGATTACAGTGCTTCTCTTTGATCTACGATCACCTGTGGGGGGGGGGGGGGGGGGGGGGGGGGGGGGGGGGGGGGGGGGGGGGGGGGGGGGGGGGGGGGGGGGGGGGG
>JAODJX010000037.1:16130803-16142252 GCA_026776945.1 Isichthys henryi
TCTGGGATAGGCTCCGGACCCCCCGCGACCCAGTAGGATAAGCGGTTTGGAAAATGGATGGATGGATGGATGGATGTCAATCGTCTGATGTTGCTTTGCTTCTCAGTCCTGACTGAAACGATTCCCATTGTGATTTGATGCCCGAATCCTTCTTAGCTGACAGGACCGCCAGGCTTAAATCATGGCTATGTGAGTGCGTGCATTTTGGGGAGGGCTCTTTTCCCCCGGGGCCATGTGCTGTGCGCAGGTCCTTGTTAATATGCTTAAGTTTGATTATGTTTCATTTTCGTTAACTCTGTCTGGCTGTTATGACAATAACCGTATGGCTGCCTGTACGTGACGGCAATATTCTATCTATTATCTACCCAGCCCCCAATGTGGGTTTATTATTAACTATTTTTCTGTTCATCTGTGATGATGGTGACGATGATAAGGATATTCTCGATGTTGAAATAAAAAAAAAAAAATAGCCGAAAAGAACATTAATTTTCTTAAAGGTAAAATGTTTTGTAATTCATATTAATTTTACATTGAATAAATGCCAGGGGTTTTGATGAATACCCAGGAGTGTGCTGGCCAGCTGGTAGGCTTTCATTTTTATTGCAACCTTTTCGATGCAATAAATTTCCTCATTAACGCCCCGTGATTGTATTTCTGAGAATTGACATTGTTATTACTCCTGCGGATGCCCCGAGGTCCACCACAAAGCGATGATAAATAAAGGACAAACAAGCTATTATATTTCTCATGCTTGAGAATTAAACAACCAAAAAGGTTAAAAACAAATGGGCAAAATAAATATAAATGTTGAATCTGCTTCTGAAAGGTGGGAATGTGCCATCGTTGTAAAGTGTGTTTCATTTTCATGATATTTTGTATACATATTCCGAGAGCATTAAAATAGTAGAGTATCAGAAACTATCTATCCACGTCTGATAACTACTTATCTAATAGCACAGTGTTTCCCAGTCCTGACCTTGAGGACCCACATGTGGTCCACATTTTTGCTCCCTCCCAGGTCCCTGGAGCCCAGGGGTATCATGACCAGACAACGGGAAGGAGTGACGATCCATGATGCAGCTTTTTAAACAACAAAGAAACTTTAGTGCATCACAAAATACACAAAAAAGCACTCTACAGCACTTCACCTTCATAATGCTTTCATATTACTTTCGTAAAACCTTCAGTACACCTTCATGATGTATTCATTAAGTATTCATAAAACATTCCTAAACATCATGTATGTATACTTTTACATCCCTTAACAGCTGTAGGATACATTAATAACAAACATTATATGACAATAACATATATCTGGTGGGGAGAAGGTCAAGAGCAGGAACATATACTGTATACACAGCTAACGAGTAACAAACCAGGGACAGGTGTGAATAGTTGACACATTAGGCTGGAAACAATTAGGTGACTAAGGGATAATCAGCACCTTCTGCTGGCCAAATGCGAACATGACGGACTGACGAGGTTCAGATACAGGACAGGAGGCCGGGAAAGGATGCCTCTCCAACACAGTATACATACACTGCCTGGCCAAAAAAGTCACCATTTGTATTTATATCAGCAAATACTTAAGAGCCAATGACTGGATCAATATTAAACCTCAGCAACGTTACGCAGCAATAAATTAAAGTCAGCTGAGTACCTGAATCTACTGAATGGTCAGGTTACACCTCCATCCATCATCAATGGATTTTTCTCTTCCCTGTTGGTATGGGCATATTCCAGGGCAAGAATGCCAAGATTCATTGGGTTTGAATTGTCAAAGAGTGGTTCAGGGAGCATGAGGAATCATTTTCACACATGACTTGGTCACCACAGAGTTGTGACCTTAACCTCATTGAAGGTCTTTGGGATGTGCTGAAGGAGGCTTTATAGAGTGCTTCAACTCACTTGTCAATGCAGGATCTCGGTGAGATATGATTGCAAATTTGGATGAAAATAAAGGGTGAGATGTTGCATAAGCTTGTGGAAACAATGCCATGACAAGTATGTGCCATAATCAAAGCTAAAGGCGGTCCAATGAAAAATTCAAATGGCAGCTTTTTTTCGACTGGCAGTGTACATACATACACGTACATAAGAATAATATGGTAATACTTATAACAGACTTATAACATAGTTTGAAGGGTTACAAGTATAGTAGGTACTTGAGATGCATCATGATTCATTAATGAAGAACAAATGAGATCAGTGTATCTCTTGTGTTATTCATTACTTTTTCCTTGAGTAGTTCCTTAGTAATTACTTCAGTAGTTTCTTCAGTAGTTCACAAAGGTTTGTAGAATTAACGGATATAATAAACATAGTAACTGCTTGAGATAAAAGATGCGCCACGATTCATTAATGATGAACGAACATGAGATCAGTATTTAACTAAGACTTAGTTTGTAGTAAGTAAGAGCATAATATTGTATTTGCCAATAAAATTATGTTACTTAACATTAACTCTGTAAACTCCAATTTTAAGTTAACCACAAAATATCTAAATTCAAAACCAAAACAAAAGAAGAAGAATGGGACTGTGTCTGGCTGGGAATCCATCACGATGTTTTTGTCCAGGTCGATGTCCCTGTAAAATAGCAGGGAAAGTCCATAAAGCAATCAAGCAGCCAAAAACTCACCAGTCACGCACAAGCATCCTCCTGACTGGAGAAATAATGTGTGTTGAGTGGTGGGGAGGCAGATCTTTTTGTCACACCCGCAGGATTCCCCCCCCCCCACTCTCTGGGGAGTCCATGCTGCAGTGAGTACTTTCCCCACATTCTCAGCTCCCTGCAGAGACAAACAGCCCGTGGAGAGAGAGAGACACTATCTATTTTATTTTTTCGTGGAAAAAAAGTCTTGGAGTATTGCTAATAAAAATTTTGTACATTTAATAACCTTGTTATCCATCCGTCCATTTTCTGTACCTGCTATTCCTACTCATGGTCATGGGGGTTTGGAGCCCATCCCAGAAACCACAGGTGCAAAGCAGGGAATAACCCAGGATTGGATGACAACCCATTGCAGGGTGAACATGCCATTCACACCTATGGACAATCTGATAACGCCAATTCACCTTGCATGTTGTTGGACTGGGGGGAGGGGAAAACAGGGTACCTCAAAGAAATCACATGACCATATGAGGAGAACATGCAAACTCCACACACATGGACCCCTGGTGGACACACAATCCGCAGTGCCAAACGTGTGCAGCAGGAGTGCTAAGCAGTGAGCCGCTGTGCTGCCCCCAACCTGGTTTTCAAAATATTTTTTTTAAATTGGTGACATGTTTAAGGAAAGCAGTGGCTGGCAGCTTTTGAAAAGTTCTGAAACAAGTTATAAACATTTAAGGAAGCCTCATTGTGCTGAAGATAACAAGAGAGGCTCTCTGCATTTCTTTCAGACATGCTGCAGAGATATAGACTCCCGAAGGCTACCACAGCAGACTCGGTAACACCAGTCATATTAGGTTTGACATTCACAAGCTCGTGTCTGAATTGGACATTTGAGTTAATAGGCCAAGTTGAAGGAACAACCAACTGTATGTGGAAAAGCAACTGAGGTGTAGCTGAAAGTAATGGCGTAACAGATGCTTTGCCCAAAATCAGCATCCAGCAGCTGCAATGCCAGACCGACCAGACAAAGATCCGATTTGGTGTGTAGATTGGAAAGTGCATGTTTAATTTTCATAAAAAAAAAAGATTTTTCTCTTTTTTATTTAAAGAGGCTTGGAATTCTTCATAATTTGGAGCTGAGAAGATATAAAGGGAAAAAAAACAACAACAACGGAAGTCATTAATATAGCAATTTAGGTGTAGGAGGGATTTTTAGAGAGATACCTTAGTGTGACCTGCAGCAATCACGAACCGTGTGGAGGAGCAGCTGGGAACAGCCGGGCCGAAGCAACCTCGCCAGCTAAGCATAGCATAATTCCTCATGGCTCTCAAAAGCGGGGGGAGAGCCCACCCCCATGCCATCATTAATATAAAAGAGCTGTGCACTGTAACAATGCACAAACCAAAAGGCAGTACCAGTCTTGCCCTGTAGTCACTGGCATTGATTTCAATACTCTGCTACTTCCATGCCTCTTTAGCTGATGGAAAAGGAAACAGCGAAAGGACTGGTTAGTTTCAATCGTACTGGTTAGTAATTTTATGATTAATATTCTGTCATTAAATGTAATGGTCCCTGCACTGTTCATTTGTTTGCAATGTTTATTTCGAATTTAAAATATTCTTCACACAAGCATGATACAACATATTTAAATGTTAAATTCAAGTAGGAAAAGAAGTTTGTAACACTTTACTTAAAGTTGTCATCCTTCAAAACACATTGTAGCACTCAGTATAAGAATTAAGAAAGCATTACATCATCTTCTATTGACAGTCATAAGGCATTAAAGTATTGATTATAATACTTTATAAGCTCCAATGAAGCTTTTATCTATTAATGCACTATAGATACCTCCATAATGCATTTTAATGGCCGGGATAAAACTTAAGGATGCCTTTTATAAATATTTATAGCCATATTTATAATGCTTTGTGAATGCCCTACGATGGATGGGTGCCCCATCCTGGGTTGTTCCCTGCTTTGTGCCTATAGCCTCTCGGATAGGCTCTGCAACCCCCCCACGACCCTGAATAGGTCATGAAATCAGTATAGAGATTTTTACCATCCTCAGTACATCTGTTCTTAGTATTGGAACTGATCTTCAGCAATGGAAGGTCAGTTTCAATACTAAGAACAGACGTAAAATGCATACGCGAAAACACAAGTACAGTCAAGATCGTATATTGAGAAACACCCAAAGTATTGCTAAAAAATCAAATGTACAAAACATTCATTCTGGAGTGAGTGGTACCATAGTGGAAGAATTTTTGTTTGTATGATATTTTGTTTGTGTTTGTGCATATACTGTATATATTAACAATCTGTCTTATTGTACCTGTATGATACACTTTGCATGTCCTTCATTTCCATTGTTTTCTTCTTTCCTGGAACCCATCAATGAAACATTTGTTTCCCCATTTGAAGTAGGATTATCTCCAAGAACTATGGCTAGACATTGGTAGACATTTCCTGAAAAAGTATTAATCCTTTGTTTTTGACAGATAAAAATTGCTTTTGTTCATATGTCTCATTGTATTGTACATACCTGTAAGCTAGAGGCCATGTTTGTGTTTATGTGAGTGTGGGGGTGTGTGTTGGCCAGTTGTGTTCTTATGAATGCACCTTAGATGATACAAATTAACTGCAGCTAACAAGACCTGGGTATATGAATAGTTTTAGATAATCAATTCAATTGAATAATATCTACTGAAAAAGAACATTCTGCTTTAATGTTGATCTTGCCTGCTTTGTTGCCCAATGGGTGGCTTTGATGTGGATACAGAAGTCTGTTTATTGCACTTCAGTGATTGGGTTTGAGGGTGTCCCTGCAAAAACGTAAATCAGGCTTCTTCCCTAAGTGGAACACAACCGTCTTGATGGGTAGGACACAGTGAGTGGTTTGTAAATTGAGCCTGCCGCTGTTTGGAACATATGTAGACCACAGGAGCAGGCTTAAAGTGTCTCGCTCTAATTTCCATCACAAATCTGCCACACCAACTACCTCATCATCATCAACAACAACAAAAATCTTTGAAACATGGTAAAAGTGAATAATAAAAATAACAACAAAACTTACTCTAGGTTTGCTCTCCATGAACAAAACACATGACCAAGCATCACTGGAGAAACACAACGGTCATGTGGAAAGACCTCAAATGTCCCCTGCCAATTTTGACTAATTAACGTTTGAGTGCTTTCTGAAGAGCTCCAAGGATAATTTCTGTGGTTGGTTGCTGCTGGCTTTTCAAGTGTTGATTAATTTCTTTAGGGATTCACATGATGGGATATTTTTTTTCCTCAATTCACTCCAAGTAATAGTTTGGGACAGGAGCCAAAGGTATACCATTCTCATTTGTACCTGTCAGTTACAATAACTCAGTCTCTAAAAGGCTTGAAATGAGCTTCTCTCTCTTATTTACACCTTAGAGCCATATCATAGGAGCTGCCCTTTTCCAGCTGTGCATTCTGGAAAATGAGCCATCAAAGCCCCGTTGATCTACATACTGTATGTTGATGACCCAGTTCAACTGGGTGCTACAGAAATACTTGTCTTATGCACAATATAATTGCATTAGAAATTTTTATATTGTCGTTACAAGACGTATGTTCCTGTGTGACAGTCTGCATGTGCATTTAAGGTCTTTTTAAAGCTCAGCTGCTGCTACTTGGCACCTGGAGATGAACATCTCCTCTTGGAGTCTGGAGACACTGGAATTCACATTTCTCTCCATGCCAACCAGCTCCACAATAACAGTTTCCACAGTAACACCTTTGGGGGCTGGAAAACACACTCACAGTAACTCACAAATGACCTGACCATTTCCATGGCTCCTACGTGGCTTTTCTGAAAAGTTAATTCCCCCATTTTGAGATGCCTTGCTGGTTCATACTGTACATTAATTTCAGTGTTTCTAATTAATGCATCAAGGTCACTCACATAAGTGAGAATAAACTCTACATTCATAAAGAAACGGTCTAGCACTGTACAGTTCTATCAGTAAACAAGATCAAACACCTCCATGTTACAGGTCTGTCATGCCATTTGTGACTTTAGACATACACAGAGGGGTCTCACATCCCATAACCATGGACCAGAACTAGGCAGATTACATACTTGCTAAAAATAAGTTTGAGATTCCAGTCTACTCATGTTACACATCACTACACCCAACTCCAGGGATGGACTAGCAACAAAAAGCAGCGTGGGGTGGGGGGGTGGGTGAGGGGTCCCCCTTGGTATATTTTATCACCTACCACGGTGGTAAATTGTACCAATCATGATCATATGGGCTATACAGAATAATGCCGTTGGGGAAGAAAAAAATTCACAAGCTTCCCGAAGCCCGGCCTGCACCAGCCTAGTTCACAATGTATTATGACATTTGTCATTCTTCAACAGGCAGAAGCTGGAGAAGGCAATAGAATGAGAATGAATTTGGAGCTGTGCAGATAGTGTAATTATCCATGAGAGAAGTCCACCCAAGAAAAAGAGGCTGAAATAGCAAACATGGCATTGACAAATAATGCAATTAGACTCCAAAAGCTTTCAAATGCATAGAAACCAAGGTCAATGAATTTTTGCAAGACATGCATCTTGTATCAATATTCTCTATTGATTGTTTGTTGAGAAAGCATGGGATGACCATGAGTATAACACAATGTAAATCATTGAGATGAATTCATGTGAAAGGAATTTGATGCTTATAACTATGAGTGCGAATATGTTTACAGCACTATAGGCACTGTGTTGTTATTCAGAAACTACAGTAGCTTCATGCAAATACCAGACAAACTCAGGTCATGTGTGTCAGTAACGCACGATTCAGTGTGAGTATGAAGCAGAGTAGGAAGGTCATTGGCATCGTAGGTCAACGGGGCAGAAATGTTACTTTGCATAAGGCTCTCAGACCGCGAAGGGATTAGCCACGGCCAGGTCACACTTGATGCTTAAAACATTTCTTTTGGTATTTCTTGATGATATGAATGACCTTTCCTCCGCCGCGTGAAAGGGATGACATAAGCTACCCAAACCACATTTCTGTCATATGGGACAATGTGAGCCTCCAGTGATTCCTCCATTCTTCTGCCCTAATGATTTTTTTTTTTTTTCCACATTTTCACAATGGAATCCTCATTAGCCAGTGAGTTTTTAGCGAGGAAAGTGAGCCTTCACTGGACAACGGGACAATGGAGGAGCCTTGTACTGATACCAGTGCAGTAGCACATCAAGAACAATTCTGTCACTACTCAGGAACGGAAAACATAATTGATGTGGATGAAAACATTCAGCCACTTGAAAACTTAGGGCAAAATGAACAGAACAGACAAGACAATGACCCAAATTTCACAGATACATTTTTTTCATTACTTTTATTTTTTAATACCGGAGTGTTTATTTCATTATTATATATAAAATGTATGTATTGTATTTATTTATATATGTGTTGCTGGAGGGCCAGGACAAAACATTTCTAAACTATGTTTCTTCTTTGCAAGCTTATTTACTTTATACTACATGATACTACATGATTCTTCCATTTTGATGGGTTTATTTTTTTCCTTGAGTCCAGTCTGTTGGCACAAACGTACATTTCTCTTTTATTCTTTAATTCACGATGTTATTGTGATTTCCATGTATCCGTCGAGGTGACCCTTTCCTTGACGAACCTGGCAATTCTTCAAATGGAAAACCACAATAAAGACGTCCTTCCGAACCCAATTGTCTTGTCAGTTTCTTATTTTCCACTTCACAAAAAAGCTTGCTGATAATGAATGGCTTGCCACTGGTGTTGTAGTGCATGCAGTTATTGCAATGACAGAAGCCTGTGGATCAGACACATCTGCAGGTACAAATTAAGTTCCAAGACCAGCATGTTGCCTTCATGGCCCTAGGATATCTATCACCTCTCAGCAGCATCTACGTCTACATCTGCAACCCAGCTATGCAACATTCACATAACGACAAAACCAGAGTTGTTATCTGCAGTTTTTTTGCAGGCAGCCTTACAGGATTCCACGTTGAGCTCCAGAGATGACCAATCAGATTATAGAGAAGGTGGGTTCTAGAAGCTAGAGGAGGTGGGACCAAGATCTCTGATTGGTTGATCCCGCTCTAGATGCTTAGACCCACCTCCTCTTCACTCTGATTGGTTACCTCTCTGAAGCAATCAGTTTTAATTCTGTGCCCAGATCATTTTTGTTTAAGTAAAACTCCACGCACATCCTGCCATGCATGAAGCAGAGCAGGTGTAGGTTCAAAGGGGACTCAGGAGGTGAGATATGAAAAAGGGACCAAACATAATTGTCACGCCCACACGGGCGGACACCCCCAGCTGCAGCTCATTGCCCGTAACAAGGTTAGGGATAAGAACAGCGAGCAGACACCAGTCCGACGCGAAGTATTGCGCTAATGTATACCAGCCTTACTGAGCACTTTCTTGTCCGTTGTCTTGCCCTGCTTCCTAACCCTGCCTGTTTGCCTAGTGTCCTCTCCTTACCTCTCTCTCTCTCCCGTTCCAGACCCGTTCCCGCACCTGACCCGACTACCCTGCCTACCCCGGCTCGTCTTGTTCCCGAACCCCCGTGTGCTCCTGTCTTGTCTTACCTCGTAGGACTGATTCCCCGGCTATTGACTTCCCTGCCTGTTTTTCGACTCTGCCTCTTGCCTATTCCTTCTGGTGCCTCTGTCTGGTTGCGTGCAATAAAGCGTACTCCGGCTTGCATATCTGGGTCCTGGTCATTCTGCTCCGTCTACCGTGACAATAATGAAAGACTTACCAATTATCTATGTTAGAGTACAGGATTCCTTTGAGTCTTGTCATAACTCTTCACCTTTCTTCTTTGCAAAAACTCCCATATTCTTATTAAGAACTCGTTCTGTCATCATACATAACATGAACATGAAAAATCAGGTATGCAATGTCTTATTGGATAAAAAATGGTAAAAAACTGATCTATATATCAGACAATGAGACCCATGACTGAGAACAAAATATGTAAACAAACCACCATCGTAATGACTGCTGAGAGGTCATTTGGATACTCTTAAAAACCATTTAAAAACATTAACAATTTTCAAATTGCGAAAGCAAAATCCCCTTTATTTCTGATCAAATAAAAATAGAAAAAAGTTCAAGTTATCACCTTAATTTGTTAAACCTACCTTTAATACGTTTACATTGCAGCAAAGCTCTGCTTTGTATTCACAGAGGCACCTGAAGTCCAGCATGATGTGACTCATAAAGATGAAATGCTAGATAAAAAAAAAGGAACAAATAATGTCTCTGAATCTTGGATCCGATACCTTGTTTCATTGTGCTGAAGATGGATTTGGCGGATTGTGCGACATTCAGAACGCAGAACCCAAACACATGTACATATCGATAACTGGGCATTGCTCATTACTGATGTGAGTCAGCTCGTTCAATTTCTGTCATGTGACCAAAGTAATTCACTGTTTGAATCCAAATCCGCAGCTACCTGATTCTTGCTAAAGGGCGATCGTTTCAATGTACTGCATGGGAAGCAGTGGAGATTAACAGAGCACAGCACCAAGTCAATGTTCTCCAATAAGGACCATATATTTTCAATGTCTTGGTTGTTTATTTGAGCAGGATGGCAGAAAATTCACAATTATCACTTGGTGTAATCATGTTGTGAATGTTTTGCCTAATTAGTTATACTGTATCTATTGCTGATAACACTTTCCAATACGGTTCCTTAATAATTTAGTAGTAAATCATTTACTACTCAAGAACAGGTAATGAATGAATATGGTTACTTAAGATAAAGAATGTGTCGCTATTCATTAATGATGAATAAACATGAGATCAGTATATCACTTTTTGTGTTATTCATTATTTGGTCTTCCAGTGGTTCACAACGATTTATAGAATTAACACACGCGGTAATAAATATAGTAACTGCTTGAAATAAATGATCCATCACAATTCATTAATAGGTGCCAGTGAGTGGACTGTCTGTGCCTGCGATCAGAAGATTGCCGGTTTGACCCTTGGCATCAATACAACAGTCAGGCATCTGTGCATGCTTGAGCAAGGCCCTTAACCAACTTCAAGGGTGCTGTGTGTTGGCTGACTGGATGGATTTATCTTTAATGATGAAGAACAATTCGCCAGACATGGATGTGTTTGGACTGGACAAAGGAGATTGAAGTCAGAGAACATGCAGCTAACCTGTGTCTGCTTTTATATCTAGTTAATCCATCTATTCAGAACACATACCATGTTAAATAGGCGGGGAAGTAAATAATATTTTCCCTTTGGGGTTCATCTTTACTAATTTCATTGAGATATTACTGTCAATTAACCTTTTGATGTGGGCTCATTCATATGTGGGGTGGGTTAGGGTTAGCATTGTTGCCTCTCTCTCCTGGGACCATGGTTTGAATCTCTGCCATGGTTCCCGGCGTGTGGAGTTTGCTGTTTTTGCCATGTTACTGTGGGGTTTCCTCTAGGTAATCCACAAAGTGCAATAACATGCTGAGGACTCCCCCCACCAAACCTGAATAGGACAAGCAGTTGCAGAAGGTGGAGGGGGGGTCATTCATAATGTGATCTGCTTCTGTGCTAATTACTATATTTATTGATCTATAATAAACTACAGAGAAAACAAATAACGAATAATACAAAAAGTTAAATATTGATTTCATGTTCGTTCATGGGGCGGCATGGTGGTGCAGTGGTTAGCACTGTTGTCTCACACCTCTGGGACCTGGGTTCGAGTCTCCACCTGGGCTGCATGTGTGCGGAGTTTGCATGTTCTCCCCATGTCGTCGTGGGGTTTCCCCCCACAGTCCAAAAACATGCTGAGGCTA
>JAODJX010000037.1:16168989-16180099 GCA_026776945.1 Isichthys henryi
GCCCATTGCTTCCGGGATAGGCTCCGGACCCCCCGCGACCCACTAAGGATAAGCGGTTTGGAAAATGGATGGATGGACAATCATATAATAGGTCAGGTGAGTTTGTGCACCCAGAAAAAGACGACATTTATCTGCGATTACTTTTGGGTCGTTATTACTAGTGTAGTTATCCAACCACAAAACCACAAACACCACATAGCTTATCTTAACAATACAAGTTGCCGTAACATGTTCAGACTTTTGGTGCTGTACTGACTTCTTCAGGGCTGTCATGCTTGCGAGAGACCCAGCCTTTTCAGGGTCAATCAACTCAATCAGTTGTCCCACCCTATCTTGCCTAATACTCTAGATGACGTCATTTTTTTTGCACTGCGGTTTTCTGATGGAGGGAAATAGCCAGAGACGCTTTTTCCCAGCTGCTGAAGTATAAAACTTATTGAATATTGAAATACTGAGTGACATCTGAGCTGTGTCCCATTTAAAAAAACTGAGAATGAAGTTTCTCCCTACATATCCCGCATTTAGCAGACTTAAGTAAATGGTAAATGGACTGCATTTATATAGCGCCTTTCTACTCCTACGAGTACTCAAAGCGCTTTGAATGTTATGCTTCACATTCCCCCTTCACACATCCATTCATACACCGGTGGCGGAGGCTGCCATGCAAGGCGCCAACCTGCTCACCGGGAGCAATTTGGGGTTCAGTGTCTTGCTCAAGGACACTTTGATGGGGTCAGGAGGAACGAGGGCTCGAACCTGCAACCCTCCAGTTGCCGAACGAAAGCACTACCTCCTGCGCAACCATCTTCCCCGCATAAGTCAACGGCACTGCACGTGTTCGGTGCACGGTATTTTAAATATTAAAGAATAATTAAATTCAACTCAATTCTTTTCATACACAGAATACAAACATTTCAGGAACTTGCCGAAAATAAAGTAGGAAAAAGTAACGACTATGCATTTATGCATAAAACAGAAGACAAAACATTTCGAAATCCCAGGAATCAACACAGTCACTGCTAGAGGATTAGTGAGAGTTAGATCCTACATACTAGGCCGACATAGCCGCAGTCTATGACAGATATCAGTAATCCATGATAAACAAAAAAAGAAAAACCATTATCGTGTATAAATGTTGTATTTAAGAGCAGATTTAACAGCAGCCATTATAAGAAGTAACCTGATCATGAGCTTGGAATCCCATACATCCAGAAAGCACCAGGCCCATTTGTCTGCTATAGAAATATGACTGAAGTTGACCGTTACTCTCTAGCTGGTAGTTACACAGCATGCAGTGTGCATTCATTCTATTCCCTTAACATTTGAGTGACCAATTACCGCTATCACACTCATCAAGGGTCAAGACTGTCCCTCAGATCCAAATTGTAATGGACGTTTTGTGCCTGCATTATACAACCTAGAGAAAACCCAGTCTTTATCTGATTCCCATGATGTGCTCACTTAACGTACGGTAGCCACAAACTGTGACTTCATTCTCCAAATATTATTTTGACTATATTCTTTACAGTACTAGTCTGATTCGCAACATTTGGACTATTTGGGAAAGATTAAGTAGAAACATTGAAATTAAACAAGTCGAAATTCTTTTTTCTTCTTTTGTTTCCTTATAGGTGCCCCTAATAAGCTTCTGTAACTTTTGGTATGTCACTATTTTCAATGATTGGAATTAAACCTACGTAAATTAGAATTTCGGTTCCGCTAAAACTAAAGTAGCACTAGTAGAGAGAACAGAGGGGAAAAAAAAACATCCAGGAGTTCATAGATTCTGAATGAATGTATATGACGAATAAATTTTAATAACGATAGCCAGGTACTCAGTTATTAAATTGCAGGACTGCAGAAAAACTGAATTCTAGTAATTGTTGCTTCAAGCAGTTCAAGTTTTCTCATTTGTTTTCACAGATTCACCAGTTACTAAACAGCTGGCAAATTTGCAGAACTAAGGAACCTTTGGAGCAAGGTGGGTAAGAAGAGATCTGGTATAGATTTAGAACTGACTACCATGCCCTCAGATCTTTTGGACAGGACACCGAGTTTCTGCAGGGACTGAATCTAGATTTTCTCCTCCCACGTATCTTCAATTACATTTGTCATCATTCCGTGGTAAGGCATACAGTCTTCCCAGAACAGAATTACAATCACAAAGTTAATATTATTCAATTCTTCAACCAGAAAGAATGGGGTTATGATTAAATTTAGAAAATAGGGCAGACTTAGTTAAACAGAGGCAAATACTCAGCAAATATATGCCAGTCTATGACAACAGAAGTAAATACATAGAGATGTTCATGTCAGCCATGGGGAAGAGACTTGAAAACAATTTTTTTGAATCGTTTTGACAGTTTCTTTAGCACCAGAGATACCTCTGCATTATCAGCTCTGCATGCATGCATACATATTGTGTACATATTGATAAAAGCGTTTTGGCGCCAGAACAAGCAGTTCAGGTACTACAATTACATCCTCAGAATAAAAACCAATGCATTTTAATTGTGAAACGAGGCAAAATTCGGCTGGAAGGAGTTTAGCGAGTGAATGGAAATGTGAAGAATGCGACAGGAGGTGTAACCGCGAGGATGGATGTGTTTGTAGGTCCTTGGGGGGGGGGGGTAACATTTGGTGATGAGAGGAACAGATGGAGAGTAAGAGGAAGGACCAGTGACCCCCCAAGGGCTGCTGGCTTTGAGCATCATTACCGGACACAGTCAGACATGATTACACAGCGGACAATGACTTTGTCAGGGCTGATACGAGAATCTGTGTCTTAGAGCCCAAAATACTAATACATTTTATTGAGTCTGGAGCACAAGTTCAATGTGTTAATGTTCTTGTAATGACCCTACAAGGCAGCGGATCCGAGGTTCTAGTCTGTGGTCAGAATTCTACCGAGCTGTGGAATGCCGGGGTTTTGCAGTGGGATTGGAAAATAAATCTAAAAATAAATAATATATTTTCTTTTTTTTTTTTAACGACCTTTCATGTTTGCGGGTTCTGTTCACATTTGAAATAAATGGAAATGGTTAAATCTATGGAATTCGATCGTTTGATTTGCCAGCACCCCTGGTGTTTCACCAGTCTGTGAAATTTTTGTACAGAAGTAAACCAGTCTGCATACCCCAAATGGCTGGGGACCCCCCACTATAGGGTATGGGGATTGTTGTACTTTGTTTATCAGTGTCATTAGAGATTTCACTATGAGAATTACAAATATAAAAGTATTACAAATATTCCCTCAAGAAAGACTTCAGACTATCCGTACATGTTTTGGAAATAGATTTAATATAATATATCACCGTTTTAAGTCAAACATTGATATATATATGAAGGTCAGAAACCAACAAAAGTTATTTTTAGTTTTAGTATGCACTTTGTAAGATTTTTCATTTATATTTTATTTGGAAATTAATGCATATTGCCGATTAATTGTATAGTTATTTGTATTATAAATGGCAAACATTTGAAGGACCTGTGGCATGCAGTACTGAACGGCTGCTGGTATCTCACAGAGTTATGACCTAGAAATCAGGTAGCCTGCCTTGTATCTTTTCTGTTTAATTATAATCACCCCAAGATGTCCAAGTCTTCTATTAAAAAAAGTAATTAAAGCAGTGTGCAAAGTTACCTGTTTGTAGGTATTAAATAACAAGGCCTTAGTTTTTAGCATTGGCCTAGCTAGGGAGGGGGGATTTAAGAGGGTTGTTGGGGGGTGGGCTAAAACGTGATTGACAACACTATTGTGTGCTGCTTCATTAGAATCTAACTTAAGTAGATTTTTAAATAAATGAGTTTGTTATTAGTCATATTCTTTTTTATTTTTAATTATTTTGTGGAACTCTCTCCTCTTTCATAAGTAAAAAAGCATAATTATCTTGATCACAATTATTAACATCTCAAGAGAAGGTAAATTATTTCTGATGCACATTTCCTTTCCTTAATTTATATGTGACTACATCTACTGGGTGACCTGTCAGAACAGGCATTTTAATAATATTCAAATAAAATTCTTGTTTTGCATATGCGATAGATGTGATGCATCTTGGGTCATGTGTTATGAAACAATTGTAAAAGAAACCTATGATCGATGTGACGATGATCAAGGGTCAGAAGTCAGGAGCAGTGCCAATAGACGCAACGCTGTGGGAAACAGTTTTTAACTCTCGACTGGTGACATGCTTGAAAAGCTCGTCTTGAACATGATCCTTAGCATTTTTTTAGCGTGTGCCTTCCCAAAAAAGTGGAAGAAGCGGAAGCAGAACAGAAAGCAATTCAGATCAGGGAGAGCAGCTTTGACCTCTACCAACCTGCGAAAGGCCCTGTGATAAAATGTGATGGTATCACAATAGACACTGACAGCAAAGACTGACATTTAATGACATTTATGGCAGTAGGTGGGTTAGAACTCATGCTGTTCAGAGTGGAAAACTTGCAAGTTGCAGTGTGACAATAGATGTTTCTTTAAGCAGGTCACCTAGGGTCCATTACATAGTGGGTCCATCACATAGTTCAATTACAATGGGTCACTATCAGAAGGCAAGGGGTCGTGAACTATGACTGAAGAGCGTACACCATATAAATAAATACATATATATGAAATCCTTATTTTCCAGTGCACTGCATGTATAACTATGACGGTGAGGAGTGACTCAGCACAGAATTATATGGAAAGACCCATGAGCTGAATAGCTACCAAACCGGACAGGAGTGTTCTAATCTCCAAAGAAGCAGTGGTAATATCTTCTATGAAGGCCATGTCTATCAGGACCTGTGAATACTGTAATATCTAGCAGGCTATGGCATCACAGCAGCAGCAAGATAGGTAAAGAGAATAGAACACCCTTTTATTAAGCCCTTAAAAAAAACTAACACAGACACCAAACAACCGCTGAAGACACGTAACTGGGAAATGCAGGGAGGTCAGATGCCGGACAGTAAGACACACACACACGGTGGGTGATTTACACAATGGGTAAAACGTGTCAGGATCAGACATGGTTCATGCATGACACAGGCAATTGCATGCATGACAATATGGAACACAAGTATTTATAATAACACAAACAAGGGACTTTTTACACATTTTCCCAGCATGCTCCTTGCTATTACTGGGCTCCGCTGGGTTACACCCATCTTGTTGCGGTTACTATAGAATCATAACACATTGTAAGGCATTCATAAAGCATTACAAACATAATATACATTTATAAACATTTGTAAAAAGGCATAACACTTTATAGCCATGTATATATGTACAAAGCAGCCTTAATACTTATACTAAGCATTATAATGCATTATAAAGATATCTACAGTATAGTATATTATAGATGAGAGCTTCATTGGAGCATATGGACTATTATAATCAACATTATAATGCCTTATAACTGTCAATAGTAGATAGTGTAATGCTTTATTAATTCTTATATCGACCATTATAATGCATTATGAAGTTATTTACAGTGCATTATAGATGACAGTTTCAATTTTATTGAAGCCATTTCATAAATAATTATCTGCTGGTGGAGCCACATTTATAGGCCTGTAACGTTATGGTTTGTGTTTCACCGCTTCCATTGCCCCTCCCCCACAACCAAAACTCAAGCTAGCCAGAAATCTAATTTTATCATATGTGTACAAATGGATTTCAATAATATTACCATGTTGAGCCACTTTGTTGAATTGCTGTTTTCAAGTTGCCAAACCCTCTTTTTCTACAGTGTTAGTTTTGGTTATTTTAATGTATACATTTCTGTGAAAAATAATGTCTGTTTTGGGAGCTTAGATTCAGTGTTAATAGTATTAATAGCCTATTTCCTGTGTGCCAAGCACTTGACCTTGCTCTGGGGAAGGGAATGCGCCACAGACCACAATTTTTTGCCCACTGCTTTCTGAAGATTGCTGACTGAATTTAGCAAGAGCGATTTGAAACAGTGTGGAACAATGACTTTTCTCACAGGGCAAATGTCTATGGTTAATTGTATTCAGAGGCCTGGGGTGAAGGTTTCACACATTTTTGTGCTGTATATGGCTACCATAATAGTTTGGTGACAGAAATGTCACTGAAAAGGCTTATAAACTGATTTTTAGAATAAAGAAATATTAAAGTATAAAAACAATGTAATAGTAATTATATTGTGCTGTTGTGTAATACCACTAAAAATGCATTGATTTTTATATAGCCCATCTTACTCTCCTATGAGACATTCAGAGAGGTGAGAGTGCAGCTTTGGGTCATGGCACTGGTTCAGCTGCTCGCCCGGCAGCACTGGAGCAGCCTTCGGGGGCCTTGCTCAAGGGCCCGGTGGAGAAATTATTATTCAATTGGTCGTAGGATTTGCACCACTGACCTTCCGAGAAACGGTGCAGACTCCCAACCCGCAGAGCCACGCATGACCCTCACTGAACTGCCCATATGTTTCTATACAAAGTGTCTTTTGTGGAACAAAGAAGCCTATTCAGTGTTAGAGATCACTGATCCTTCGAAGGAGGAATAGAGCACAACACAGGTAGATTTTTTTTCTTTATTGATGAAAAATCATCCCCCACCAAACACTGACAAAGTTGTAACCTCTGTTTTCCCTACAGTATAAGGTACTCTTATATGTATGAATCAAACAGAAGATATATATGAATCAAACAGAAGTCTGGGTTGGGCTTCCTGCCTACCATTTAATTTAAAGAAATTTGAATTTTGTTAGAAAAAAGGGAGTCTTGAATCTAACTAGAAACAACAAGATACTAAAGTGTGAATTAAATAAATGTCATAGTGCCTCCACTGAAGAATCACATACACCTTCAATTAGCTAATATTCTAGGTATTCCCTTAGAATTGTATTAATATATGTACACACACACACACACACCCACACACACACACCTTTATTCATATTGTATTAAATAAGTCTGACCTTAAATAAAATACCGTGGAACCGGAGTGATGGAGGAGACTGAAAACACAGCGGATCCTTATTACACCAATTCCCTTCACATGCATATTTTCTTCGAAGTTGAGATTTAATTTGCAGATTGAAGAACAGATAATGTCACACCCCTGCGAAAAATGTCAGCCCGGTACAAATTATCCTGCCCAAATCAAAATATAATAGATTAAAATTGTTGCAGTAACTGGGTTTCTTGGTATGCTATATGCAAATAGTAACTTAATACAAAATAAGCGGCAGGTAAATGCATTACATTTCACCCTGTTTACCCCTGTTTACATATGAAACATTAGAAAATTCAAAACAAAGTACCAATTCAAATAATTTTAAGCACTCTCAGCTCCAAAACCCCTATGAAATTAAATAAGAATGAATACGGCAACATAAAAAAAATCAATCTGGAAATAAATGGCAGTTACCAAAAGCTTATTATTATTCACATTAGTTTATCCACTAGTTAACATTCTTTGCGCTTTAGCAGAACTAAAGTATAAGTAATGTACCAATAACAGCTCTGTTACCTGAACTTGACTTAGCAGAGCATACAAGCATCCAGCACTGTCAGTCCCATGACAGTCCCATTAAGATAAATGGTACCCAGTGAACCTGATCCAAGTGCTTGGGATGCAGAGCAAATGACACTGGGACCAGTTTCTGCATTGGTGCACATGTAGTACAATACAATAGCAGCCGAGGAATCAATGTCAGCAATAAAATACATTGCACAGGATGCTTTTACACGGTACAAAGTGGCTACCTTTAAATAGTTCAAGGGAAAAAAAATCTTTCCAGCGTCACACGAATACTCATGCAACCCAATACTGTAGCGAATAAAAGCAGAAAAATGTCACGCTGACTTAACTTGTGCACTAGAACTGCTGTCCAGAGAGGGCTAAGCAATATTGATCAATAATGTTACTGCGATAAAATTTTTTTCCTATCATTCGATATTGATAATTATCACAATATAATTAACAAATCATTATTTTCAATTATAATTCATTATTTCTTTACTTTGGGGCTCTATTTATGCTTAAAACTCCCTTAGGATTCCCCCTAAATACAACATGGAAAGTATTACTAATTGAATGGATTGAAGACTGAAATCGAAGTTTAATAAATCATACCTTTTTTTTTTTATCTTCGGGGATAACACTAACAATACACCAACTATATGCATTATTGCTGGGGTTTTTTTTTCTTGCCCTCATCACTTCTTTGGAGAGGCAGGTTAAACGTTGTTAGCCATTGTTAACGAGTTGCCACCCTCCTGGTATTGAAAAATAAAATGTTGTATCCCGTTTTGAACCATCGCTTCACTTGCTTCCTGTTCTTGTCCATTTATTCCATTAGCCGCCCGATTAGTGAGCAACGTCTTTGGCGACTCACCATCCAGGCTCAGATTAAGTACCATGTTAAGTTTAGTTCAAGCTAAGTTCATTAACCCAAGATTGCATTTCCTTGCTTAAGAAGCAAACGTAGGTTTAATGTCGACTGACACGGAAACTCCATGGACTAAGAAAATAAAAACATGATATGGACATACGGTCCTTGACTGCTATATGATATTTTGGGCAAAACTCAAGGAGTGATGCGAGCTCTCTGAGCAGCAGCAGCAGAACCAGCAAGAACCGGGGGCAGCTGTGCAAAGGACTGGCCAGCTAGGAATGCGAGTGCAACCCCTAGAAGGCGGTGGAGGCTCCCTTGCTTAATGCTTTGGAAGCCCAGCTGGCCTGGGAGTGCAGAGAGCTGGTCGGGCAATGGGAACAGGGTGAGTGGGACCAGCTGCAGCTGCACAAGTCCCTGAAGCAGGGGTGCCATGGTCTGGAGAAGCTGCAAGGGCAGCTGGTGAAGGCTGCATGAGGCCACTGGAGTTGCGGACCAGCAAAGGAAACAGCCTGGCACTCAACAACACCAAGCCATGGAAGAAGGGCCGAGGCCCGGGGGAACCCACACCTCCAGAGCCTGCCGGCCGCCCGTTAGCAGCTCGGCTCTGTCAGTGGTCCCCAGCTGCTCAGCATGTTTGAGGTCCTCGGAGAGGATGCACAAGCTGCCGCCGTTCCTTAGCGACTTGCTGGAGGATATGGTGGAGGACTGGTTGTGATGATCTCCGAGATGGTCGACCTCTAGGAAGGGGGCAGTGTTGTGCTGGCGAGATGGTTCCACATGTTTGGAGGCCACTAATAGCACGGGGCATGCCGGGAGAGGTATAAATAGCCCATTGTCCGTGTCATGTAAATAGCTGTACAGTGGACCTGATTGTCGAACGTGCCCTGAGTTGTTGCCTGATCTTCGCGTATCTCTTCGTGATGTTTAGTTACTCGCCGTGTGTACGACCATACATATGTACCATGAGACCTCCCTGCGTTTCCCCCATTATCTGTGTTCGGTGGTTGAGCTTAATAAAAGGACATTTATTTTCCCTTAAAGCGAACCGCCTCTTTGCTTCTTGCTGGCACCACAGTCTGCCAAATGCCCCAATATGTTACAATTTTTTATTGATACTTGTTATGATTTTATTGTCAGTGTCACTGAGATGCAAGGCAGTTTGGCCTAAATTATTACTTGTGCAGTACAGAATTCACTGCAGATGCAACATTAGAATGTGTTAACCGGGAAACGGTAGCTGCAGACACAATTAGACCTTGAAAACTCCACACACATATAGCAAAGATAGCATTCGATCCCTCAGCCCTGGAGGTAAGAGGCACTGTGCCAACCATTTTGAATGTTATTATTGCTGTTATTGCTGTTATTATTTTTCAGAGTGTTAAAGTCAGCATCAGCCTTAATATCATAGTTAATATGCATTGTTTCTGCTGCACTAAATGTAATGTAAAATAGTTTAAATCCTTCTCAGTTATTTCATAAATTAATTGGTTAAGGTTAATGTGGGCCCCAATTTCTCCTCTCCACAGGCCACGGAATGTTAATTAATTTACACACACAAACAGACACATTATATATAGGTCATTGGAAGAACACTTATCTGACAGGTGTTAGAAGAGCTCAGGCATGTGGGATAGACCAGTGTTTCTCAACCTGAGTCTCGGGGCCCCGGGAACAAAAATGTGAACCGTCTGGCAGGAAGCTTGAAGGGTGGAAAAACGTGAACCGTCTGGGGGTCCCCGAGGACCAGGGTGAGAAACACTGGGATAGACAGTAAACTCACAATAGTTTCCCTCATCCTGCATCCTTGTTTGCCCTTCCTTAGCCAAATCTGCCACTGTGCGTCATAATACTCAGCTACACTCAAAAGCTATGCGGAAGAGACAGTTTCAACAAGAGGTGCAACACCACCACATTTTAGCTGCAGACTTCATCCAGCATTGTTACTAAAAGTAAATTAAAATAATACAAAAATGTAATGCAATGCACAAAAAAACAACGGTATTTTATTAATTGGGTAACAATGATTTATTACTGATTATCTGTATCACGGGGAGAGATACAAACCAATTCAACTGTTCAATTCAATGTATAAATCAAATGCATGTATGCATCACCAGCTCGCAGGCAGGTTGCACGGTGGGGCACTGAGTCGCTCTCTTGCCTCACGCATCCTGGGGTGGGGGGTGTGCGATTTGGTCATAACATGTTTATGTTTGCATCCCCTCCAGGCTGTACCCTAACCATGTCCCGTATCCCAGGCGTTCATCTAGAACCTTCTACTGGATGAGTTATTAGTTATGGTCAGGCACGTAGAACTGTAGTAAAATGATGGATCTGAACATGCTCCCGACCATGGCTGGAGCCTGGTAGTAAAATTACACGAGGGGGTCGCACCCCCAAGCGTATGTAATTTATAATAATGAACAACGTATATATTAATACATAGGCCTATATATTACACTTCTTTCTAAGTCCTTGAGCCCATCTGTGCCAAATCATTTGATTTGATTGCAAAATAATACAGTTGCCACTCCAGATTCATGAATTTCACATTTCAGTTATTTGCGAGTTGGATGCCCACAATCAAACTGGAATATTTTTGGGGCTTGCCAACAGAAACAGATGACGTAAGCCAAAAACAATACTGAAAATTATTGGAGTCACATAAAATCATACAATATATAGATATTGTCATGCCCCGCTCGTCCGCTCCTCCCGTGTGCCACGCCCCCTGGTTTCCCACGTGTGATTCCCTGATTGTA
>JAODJX010000037.1:16229764-16248837 GCA_026776945.1 Isichthys henryi
GTGCGGGTGTCTGCCTCCCGACATCCCTGACCCGATGAATGGATGGAACTATTAAGTCACGCTATCAGAAATTAATATTTGAAGCCCATGGTAGGTGAGGTTTTCACTGATTATCGAGCACAGGCTATTATAAGACATTACCAATTAGTTAGGGCAGGCAGTGATTGACAGTGCATGCCAATCTTACATTGCAACTCTTATTTCTGTTGATACTAAGCACAAGTCTATAATGCATTTTCAAAACTTGCATATTTGAGTGGATAAATGTTTTTTTTTGTGTTCTAATTGTTTTAAACAGCTACTGTTCATGGAATCCTGAGATTGTCTATGCCTCTAATGTATTTTCTATCATGTCTGCTCCCCACATGGTCGGCAGGTTATAAACTATCACTACTACTACTTCCTGAACACATGGCTGCTCCTTTGCCCCTGGTGGCTGTGCTTTGATTGGTCGATGGGCTGTGTGCCTCTCATCGAATCTGCTCTTGATTGGAGAGTGATGTGGCCAGTCCTTCTCTGGGGAGGCCTGGGGAGCTTGATCATCCAAGCTTTATGCTCAGCGGATGGTCACAGAAGAAGGTAACCCAGAAATCACTCTAGTATAGAGGACTGTCCATGGTCTCTAAGCTTCTGCCAACTTATCTGTATGAGGTTCCCTTGCTCTCCTGCCCAGTGTAGTTATCGGTGTTATTTTCAAGTTTACCTGTCAAAAACAAATTCAGACAGTTGTTTCATTGGTTCAACAGTTTGTTATATTTTATAGGTTTTTATATGTACTTGGTGTAAAGTACCAGTCAAAAGTCTAGACACGCGTAATGAAAATCATTTGTTTTTCAACTAGGTAATGACCCTAAGCACACCCTGAGATCGTGCAGTGAGTATGATCTTGTGAACAAGGAGAGAGATGAAGAGCTGTGACAGAACCTGTCCGCCACAATCTGTCAACTTAAATCCTATAGAGCTGGTTGGGGATGAGTTAGATCAAAGAGTAAGAGCAAAGTAACCAACTTGTGGCTAGACCTTGTGGAAACTCCTTCAGGACTATAGGATAAGCATTGCAGGTGGCTACATCTGGAAGCTGCGTGAAAGAATAGCAAGAGTCAGCAATGCTGTCATTGAAGCAAAAGGGGGTTATTTTGACAAGTCAAAAATTTCAGAAACACTGAACACTTTTATTGGTCGTCACAATAATTAATATGTTTTACATCATTGCCTCAAGGCCTTTTACTATAAGATGAATAAGATATTTAAAATAGAGACAAATGCACTAAAATCAGGCCTGTCCAGACTTTTGACTGGGACTGTAAATGGAAATAATGTAACTATTGTCATTATATTTTATCGTCTACCAAAAGAAAGTGACTGGTTTCCTTTAATGGGACAGGGTTCTTACACTTGGGCTGGTCCTACTGGTGGTGCCATTTCTCCCTGCCAGTAACCTCTTCTTCAGAGTTGGGTTCGTCATAGCGGAACGTGTCCTCTACCTCTCCACAGCCGGCTACTGTCTGATAGTGACCTACGGCGTGGGGGTGGTCTCCCGCCTTCGGAGGAACCGTCAGGTGAATGCCAACTGACCTCGGCGACATCAAGCACCAGTTTTGTTCTCGGCTGCTCGACTCCAGTTTTCGCTTGCTGGCTTTCTATCGCCGGTCTTGACCCTTATGTTTCGGCGCTGTGTTCCAGCAGAAGCCGCTCCGCCTCGCCCTGCTGGCACTGCTGTGCATCAACATGGCCCGCTGTGCTTTCCGCAGCCACCAGTGGCGATCCGAGCAGAGCCTCTTCACCAGCGCTCTGTCTGTCTGCCCATTCAACGCCAAGGTCAGGGCCTCTCCCCGCACTCACACTGTTCCGCACTGTTTCATTTGCCCATTGTTCATGTCTTGTTCCTGCTCGTAATCGGTGGTCTTCTGGAAACAGTTTATGGTCTGCTCCTTAACTATTAATGAGCTATTATTAATAATTTGACAATACATTAATAGATACAAAGATTCATTCACAAACAAATTTGAAAATGTGTTGCAATCATATCGTGCTTCTGGCATTTACAAAACAGTTTACAAATCACTTGCAAATATAAAGTAATGGGTTAGTAAGTGTTACAAGCTCTTTAGTAACTACTTTGTGAGACAAGTATAATATCTTCGTAATAAATTTCGAAATTTGTAAGTGAATCTTTTTATTTACTAATATATATTATGAAATGATGAGTAACAGTGTCTAGATAGCTAAGGAGCCGACCACTAAGGCTCCAATATAATACATTTCTAAGTGTGTTTACTAATACATCACCTTTTACTTGCAGGTGATTTACAAACTCTTTAGTAAAAACCTTGCAAGACAATAACAAAATATGTGCTTTCAAATCAGATATCCTTTGTTTTGTAAATGTTCTGAACCTTACTACTCGGTTGAAATACCTTAATATTGTTTTAATATGTATTACTGTACCTCATGCCTTTTTCTCAGGTTCATTACAATGTTGGGAAAAACCTGGCAGACCGTGGTAATCAGAGTGCTGCAATCAGATATTACAGAGAAGCTGTAAGGTACGCTTCATTAGATACATTAATTAGCGAGACTGGCAATTGTTCTCCGCTTATAGGGCATGGTAAACTTTTCTCGGCAGATTGCATCCAAAGTACGTCCATGCAATGAACAACCTGGGGAACATCCTGAAGGAGAGGAACGAGCTTCTGGAAGCTGAGGAGCTGCTCTCCAAAGCGGTTCACGTTCAGTGCGTATCCGGGCTACATCCCACGCCAAAGATCGCTTTAATGCCTAAACAACCGTCTGCTTTCTCTAGGCCTGATTTTGCTGCAGCGTGGATGAATCTGGGAATTGTGCAGAACAGTCTGAAAAAATTTGATGACGCTGAACAGAGCTACTGGAACGCCATCAAATTCAGGAGAAAATATCCTGACTGCTACTACAACCTTGGACGACTCGTAAGGAACCGTTTTTCACAGTATGAGTTCTCCAAAGACACGTTTTGTCACGTGAGGTCAGTAGGTGGACCATGTGACAGGCCGTTTTAAGCATTCTTTTGACTTGTGATGTATTAATGGCATGTGAGCAGAGCTGGGTAGTTCAGGTGCGGAGAGTAAAAGTCCAGACCAGGATTTTGTTTCAACCAACCAGTTGAGTACCCTGACTGTGACTCTTTATGCTCAACTGGTTGGTTGAAACAAAATCCTGGTCTGGACTTTTACTCTCCGGACCTGAATTACCCAGCTCTGCATGTAAGTCATTTCCTGCCCCCTTGCGTCACCATTTCTGTCCCCTTGCCGCACTTTCATCCACAGTACGCAGATCTGAACCGGCACCTCGATGCCTTGAATGCGTGGAGGAATGCCACCATGCTAAAACCTGACCACAGTCTGGCCTGGAACAACATGGTGATTCTACTTGACAACATAGGTACAGACATCTGCCTGGAGTGGTTTACGCGCTGCTGCTTTCTGCTACCAGTAGTGGCAAGGTGTCTCCAACCAGCTTTATAAATGTTTTTACAAGCTGAGGCATGTTGTAACATTTCTCTTTTTTTTCCTAGTCCAAGGATCTAGTCCAAATGCTTATTTTCCTTGACAACTTACTTTGTTCTTGCAAATTTAACACATTTTCTGAAAAAAGGCACATTTTGTGACGCTATAATTGTCAGGGCTGCCGCTAGTTTTCTGTCACAAATTATTTTCAAGGAAGATGAATGTATTTTTCGCCATAATTCATTTTTTTAAAGAAGCAACTGTAACTCCTGTCAGACATTGTTCGTGTTCTGTAGAACACTGTAAAGAAAGTGCAGTTAAGTGAGAATTATTGGTAGTTTTTCCTTTTCTTTAACAAGCATGGATACAGATCCGTAATAGAGAACAATCTGACTTCAAGCATTTCCGTGCTTTTAAGATAACTGACAGATACTTACAGTAAGAAACATGCTTAAGATAACCAATTACATGCACAGTAGCAACAGAAAGCTTGCCTATATTGTTTATGGCAGCAGAGCATTTAGAGAGACGCAGGATAAATGCACTGATACTATGTCAGTATGCTGTGACAGCCTGTATGTCACCATAAGAAGCCTAAGGGAGAAAGCTGCAGCGTAGCCAGCTATCTGCCAAGACAGCGTGACTCATCTTCAACGCCTCATACTGTGATGAAGAGTTTTGTCTCCACCTTGTGAGACCTAAACCCCCCAGTTCTCCTTTAAAGCTTCCTTTGCAACGTTCTGTTTGAGGCCAATACTCAGTTTTGTTCAAAGCGTTTTGATATCACAATTATGATGCCATTATACTGGCACTTCTGTTTTCTGTCTTTATGATAGAGAAGTCAGGCTTTATTTCAGAATACCTCATAAACAGGTTAACTATAATATCTCAGCTTTAATGTTTTTTTTTCCCTCCCCAAGGCAACCTGGCTCAGGCTGAGATGGTTGGTAAAGAGGCATTGAAACTTCTGCCCAAAGATCACACAATTATGTTTTCTTTGGCTAATGTTCTTGGTAAACAGCAGAAATACAAGGTACAGTAACTGCTTAAGGTGTTTCTCTTCATTCAAAGTGTTATATTCCATGCATTTAAAATTCTTTAGAATAGTATTATTCACTTTCAGCTTCATAATGGTGAAGTGAGAAGTCTGCTATTAAACATGCTCGGTGTTTTTTGTTAAATTATATTTGCTTGTTTTCAGTAAATATTTTGGTACCTGATGCGGAGACTGAAAATAACTGTCACTTTGTATTTTTGGAATATATAGCCGGTATTAACATTTCATTTATTTAGCTGGTCCTTTCATCCAAAGCACCGTACAATTGAGAAAGCTAGGTCAGCCAGTCCCTGGAGAAAATGATCGTTAAGGGCTTTGCGCAGGGGTCCGATCGTCAGGCCACCCTGCAGACTCTGCGATTTGATCTGCCGACCACCAACACACCCACATACCGTCCCAAAATTTGTAATATGTTCAAGGTTTCAAAATAGCAGGCATGACCTGTCACGATCGCCGTAGAAATGAGTGATCGCTCAGGCAAGCGATGCGGGCAGAAAACAGGCGAGCAGGCAAGCCACGGGGAAAACTGGGGGTTTATTACGAACGGGACAGGCAGGACAGTTTAGCAGCTCGAACATCGACAAAACATCAATGACGGACAAGGAACAAAAGCAAGACATGGACTGAAATAGATGGGACTGGGCGAAAATAAGTGGACACAGCTGGGCTAGATCGGGGAAGCACACGTGGATAATCAGGGGGCGTGGCACACACGAGGAGCGGACGAGCCAGGCATGACATGACCAATAAGTACTGCAATTAAATATAGTATGAATTTATTCATTCATTTATTAAATATAGTAATGTCTGAATCTCTTTCAGGAATCGGAGAGTTTCTTCCTTAATTCACTGAAAATTAACCCTAATGCCGCCAGTTGCCACGGCAACCTTGGTAAGACATTTCACTTTGTTATATTGTTGCTAACAACCCTGAATGTGTACACTTTGCTTTCGGGGAACGTTACTTGGAATGTTACAATAAATGCACGTTATAATAGTACGTATACTTGCTTTGCTGAGAAGTAACTGTGGTTCCATTTCAGCTGTTCTGTACCATCGCTGGGGGAAACTGGAGTTTGCTAAGAAGCACTACGAGCTCTCCTTAGAACTCGACCCGAATACGGCTGGCACCAGGGAGAATTACAGCATGCTGCGGCGGAAACTGGACCAGCAGCGCAAGACGGCTGTCTGACACAAACTGGCCTATAATGTTCCAAATATTAATTTGACATTTGTATTGCAGTGTTCATTCTGATAAATAAATAATGGAAATTTTATAAATCTGGCTCATTGTATATGTTTAAATCCGATTTGGTTCATTGGTATTCTAACAATAAATGAGAGAGTTTATATATAAAAGCGGGACGGCATGGTGGTGCAGTGGTTAGCACTGTTCTCCCCATGTCGTGGGGTTTCCTCCGGGTACTCCGGTTTCCCCCCACAGCTAATTGGAGTTGCTAAATTGCCCATAGGTGTGCGTGTGTGAGTGAATGAATGTGCCCTGCGATGGGCTGGTCCCCCATCCTGGGTTGTTCCCTGCCTCGTGCCCATTGCTTCCGGGATAGGCTCCGGACCCCCCGCAACCCAGTAGGATAAGCGTTTTGGAAAATGGATGGATGGATATATAAAAGCGCATGGTTAAATATTAATATAAAAAGGTTTTTGTCCTACGAAAGTTGCCGTAGCCGTTACACATCGTAGGTGTGGCAGAAACTTCGGGGTTTCGAAATCATCTGCAGATTAGGGAGCAAGACGACAGTCTGGCGAAGGTAAATTTCAATTCATTTAATGTTTATTTCCTGTGACTTCTATGTCAGAAGTATTTCCAGTTGTCCCTGAAATTATGTGTGACTGTGACGGACCGCGGAGTATGGGAAAGCGTGTTTTACAGTCCTGTAATTGGAAACCCAACCGGCATAACGATGTTGAACAGCATAGAAGATGGCATTTTACTTCGTGCGTTATATCCACCATATTTAAATTTATTTGCTCTGTATCCCGAACATTATTTATTAGTTGATATGTTGTCATACACAATGTAAGTACCTCTTATTATTTTGACTTACTGTTTCTCTTGCCTGTGCTGTTTGCACCTTAGTTTGCCGTCGGGGGTTAATACAGTTTATTCAGTAGTCTATTCTAACGTGTGATTCTGTAATATTTCAACTGTTCTTCAGAATATGCTGATGTATTAGATATGTTAATATTCGTGGTAATGGCAGAAGCTGGAATGAGACGCTGTTCCTGCAAGGGGAAGTAAAGGTAATCTGTGTATATGGACTGACGTAAAGGAAATGTTTGTTACACGTCATCAGGGAAAAGACGGATGGGCTTGCTGAACTCCCGACGAGAGATACGGTAGATAGATAGACAGACAGACAGACAGACAGACAACATTAACATTACAACATATGCAAATTAAAACAGTTAAAAACTAACAGGAATTTCTTCTGTTTTTCATAACTGCTGATATCTTGTTGGGTAGCTAGATGAAAACCACTTCAGTTCCCTAACCTCTCTTCAAGGGCACCCCAGATATTCCATGTATTTGTCAAATTTAATCTCCAGCTTAGTTAATTAACTTGTTTAGTTAAATATGATAGGTATTGATTAGCTAAACAAGGTGGGGTAGCGGTTGAGGTGAGGCAATAAATATGTTGGTGTATGGGATGGTTTCTGAATATATTGGGGTAATTTTTGGAAACGTATTTTGCTGGCGAACTTGACACATTTTGACAGACATCATAGTTCTACACCAGCATGAAGACCAGTTAAACATTTTCTTTGTCTCAAACTTTTGTACAGTACAGTAAGTATTAATTAATGATCCTAAGTGAATACATCGAAATTCAATTATCGAGTAAACAAAAAACAAACTTTAACAATTAATTACAGAATCGGTTCATATTTAACACAAATCGGTTCGTCTTTTGCCAACATTCAAAGCAGACTTCGTTTAAAAAGCAGAATAAAATCATAAAGGAGATTAATAGGCTTCCATGTGACCAGATATAAAAACAAAAAAAAAATCGGTCTTACGTCAGTAGCAACAGAAAAATTACAGCGCCACTTAAATAATGCATCTGTAAGCATTTGGAGAAGAACTTAAAATGCAGCATTACCACACTTATTTCACATATCCACAAAAAACTCTAAACTAGGATGGTCATTGCTCTTTACTAATATCAAGACACGTTCGAGACTTTAAGACATCCCATATATTTGATGGTTCTTGGACCCCTCCATGCATTACATACTTGGAAGAGCATTCTTAAGCCAACAACTGATTTTTTTTAGTGACGACACTTCTGAGGAAAGTTTAAAACCATCAATTTCCAGGAAAACAGTATATTTCAATGTTTTGAGGTACTGCAGATTAATGAGGGGCACCTTAATGCAATAGACTGCACCTTAGATATGTCCGCCCAAACTGGCAATATAAACTCCTTCCTGTTCCAACATTAGCCAAACATTAGTGGTTCAAGAACCTTTTCATATCCAAATTTCTTCACAGCAACAGACTTACTGAGGACTGCAAGGTAAATGCAAGTCAACTCTGAAGGCACATTTGCCAACATAAAGTAAACAGCAGATATTTTCTGTTTCTTTCCAGAAGCCCCAAGTGCATATTTCAAAGTCCACATACAGTGTAGGAGCCTAAATGCATTTCATAGGATTTGAATAATTAACAGTAAATAATATTGATTTAAGATACAAGTTTATTAGTTTGACATATATTATTCTAAAATGTTAAGATTTATTGGATCTACCTTGTAATGTTTAAAAACAGGACTTTTAATGTAGTCCTGATGGACACTATTGGGGTGCTTTTATTATGATAAGGGGGTGGGGAATAGGAGGTAGGAGTGAGAGGAGTTAGATTGGAGTGAAATAGTTTTTTGAACTCCTGGTATAGGATTGCTCTCGAATTTTGATATAAATGTATTTATTTTATTTTGTGGATAAAATTTTATGTTTGTAATATTGGTTAAAGACTCTAAGTAAACAGTTAAGTTTTGCGAAGCAGTTTCTTGGAGTTTTATGCAGTGAATTTGGACGGGAGAATCTTTCGAGCGTCAAGCTAAGCTTCAATAGGTACACGCAAGAACCTACATACAGTTTAGAATGAGTGGGATAATCATTCTCAGAGTTTTCATTGTAATGATTTCCATCATGAAAGCACTTGTAAATGCTACTCCTCCTCTCTACACTTGCCTTCACTGCAATTTCTCTGTTACAAAAAAAACCTGCTGTATGGACTGCGGAACTGGAACATACTGAAAACTTCTATGACTGGAATCTAGGAAGTATTCCACTAGTTCAACAGTGTTAAAATTCTTCTTGAAAAAGGCTTTTCTCTGAAAAGAAGGTGAAAGTGGACCGCCTTCACTCATTGGGTCTGCTGTGTATATTTCCTTAACTGATGCAGATATTACTACCTCATCAACAGAGCAATCATGTTTCTTGAAATTAACCTCAATGATATTTTTTTATAACCGGAAAAGTTGCTATGCCAGAGATGAATTTCAGCTCTTCCACCAACTCATCAATGCATTTGTTTGATTTATTGTATGTGCTCTCAAATTTCTCTCTCCTGGCTCAAATGATTCCTGTCTTTTATGGTACCTTCATAAATGTGCATTCCATGTTTGAAAAGAGCAAAAGCAATCAGAATGTGGGCATGGAACAAAATGAGTCCCCCGAAATGTGTCATGCTTCAGTCTATAGTGCTTTAGAAGAGTCCTTTTACTCTGTAGGATCCCACTGCATACTTTACTCTGCCATCTCAGGGTAAACTAAAAGTAAAAGTGAAACCAACTCCCTTAATCTTAAAGCTTATATACTTTGAATTTAATAATGGTGCTGATCAATTTAATAACAAAACACACATTTGCAAGTGTAGTTTCTAATGTAGTAATGTAGTTTCTTTGATTTCTGGCTGCAAGCCTGTACAAAGTTCTAAGACAGATTGATATTTAGCTTATCTTTATTGGGTTTTATTTACTTTCTGTTTTTTACACAAAGAAAACAGTCCGAAGTATCTGGAGATTAAGAAAACTGAGGTTAAAGTACTACCTTAACTAGAATGCTTGAAAGTCAGTTAACTGACAAATTTCAGTAATAGTCTGGTGAGCTGAGAAAGTTGCATTAATGTTACAAACTGAAATTAAATCTCCATTTGTCATATCAGTTTGAGGAAAAAAAAAAGACTTTTCAAAAAGAGGGACAGCTAACAGGGTAAGTTTACAGAAAATGTAGACTGACACAGTCGGAATTCACCTTCACCTGTTTTAAACCTTAAACACTTACTAACCAAGTGAATGCATAAATTATTATACTTACAATATGAAACATCTTTAGGAGGTTAGCCGGCCCTTAACGGCACATGTATTCGGCGGGGAGCAAACCAGGATGGGCTCCCTAGAAGCTAGTACTGAATATATTTTTTTAAATCACAGTTTCATTTTTAAAAAATAATTTATCTTCCTTTGGTAATCTATCAAAGTCATTTTGTGATTATGTTCCACTCAGTTAATGTCAAATTTTGTAGAAGGTACACATAAGCAGTGGGAATCGAGTGAACGGCAAAACATTTCCAAGAAAAGTATGTTAATAAAAACTCCTTTAAAAAAGAGTAGCAGAAATGATGATTGCGTACATACCTTCCCTTATCGATGCGTCAAAGGAAAGTAGGGATGCTTCTCTGCTCCCACCATTTGTATAATGGCGGCTGTGTGTTCTTGGCAGGTGGAACCAACGTACTTCAGCAAGTATTTTTTCCAGCCAGCCCAATTTCCCCGTGTTGCTGAAAAGCATAGAAAAATTTAGTAGATTTTAATAAATTTTCTGCATTTAGTTTATTTAGTAAAGATTGTGCTGGATGGATTCAAAAATATAAAACCATATGAAAAACTTTTGAGTACATTCCTGTTATTTTTTTAGCATTTGTTGCCGTGCATCTGAAACAGTTTTCAGAGTGACATTATGCAGACCTAAGTAATGTATGTTGGAGCTGCTCTATTCTGTTCATTACAGTATACACATTGATAAATATACTAAGAATGTTATAACTGGTGCAACGGTGACATTAAAATATCTAAAGATGGCTGACAGAAACCCACTACCATTACAGTATGCTTGAAATATCGGTAAAGAGTGGCTCCTGTATGGCTTGTTGACCAATTCGCTTAATGATGTAGTGGTAGGAATGGAACTCAGTCACTAAGTGAATAATGTCTGTAGTTACGGAACATGTGATAGGCACAATGATAACGCCAACAACAGACTCATTCCGTTATGGAATTTGTGTAAAAATAGTGCATTGCAACTGTTAATTATGCAGGAAAACAAGTATTTAGGCTATATTGGTGTATTCGTTCATTCATTCATTAACCTTTATTTTACCAGGCAAAGCATTAAGAACAGTTACTTATGTACAATGACAGCCTGGCAAGTGTAAAACAAAATGAAAATACATTTTTAAAATGAAAATAAATAATAATAAGTAAAAATAAAAGCCATAACAGAATGATTAAACACAATTAGAACATTTACAGGTGTCATTAAAAGTGCCCATAAGTAAGATTTTATCTCGTTTCAAAGATTTCTGTAATGAATTTCATTCATTGGAAGCAGCAGATATCTCTTAATGACAAGTATTATTCTAATATAAGACGGAGTATTATATGTGGTCAAGGAGATTGTCTATAATAACTGAGTTAGGTAAGGGAGGTGAATAGCCAAGAAGGGTTTTATATACAAGCATAAATCAACTAATATTCATGATATTCAAACTGATATGAATGTTCATAATCATGACATGATATTTTATTGATAAATTTCCCAGCCCTAACAACACTTACGAAATAGAGGCATTAAAAATAGCAGAACAATTCCAGTTTGCATTACGTAGGTTACTATACATATGGTTACGCCACAGTCTTCATGTAAGAAAGGTGTTTCATCTGAAAGACTGCAGGGATCAACAAGAAATACTGGTTTCATTCTATGGTAGTTAGCAGCAATGGTGTTTAAGCCGAAGCTCAGATCTGAGTCTGCCTGTTCAGGACACCTAGAGCATGCATTCCTCCAACACCTGGGAATCTTTAGAACAACACATACAATGCATTGTCTCAAAGTTGCATATTTATGCAATATTTTTGTGTTTTTCAGGTTAATGTCTCTCTTTCAAATTAGAACCAGTTTTCCAATTTACAGTTTGCCTTATTTTAACCAAATAAATGCATTAATTTATGCACTTAGAATTTATCTAGTTGAGGCCCATTCTAAACTATCTTGAAACTATCTTTGAAAACAAATTGCTATGGTTAGAAGCTAAATATAAAATGTGCCCCTTTTATGGTTCATCATACCAAATGCAGTCCAAGATGTACGTTGTTGATGACATGTGTATTGGCATTTGTTACCTTTTTATCGTTAATTGTTTTGTTTGTTTGTTTGTTTGATTGATTTTGTTTGTTTGTTTGTAAGATTTATGTTGGTACAGGAGATGTTACCTGATGTTTCTGCCTTGACCATTGACTCCTTGTTTCATTTGAGTCACAACCGAGATGTAGCAGTATGAATTACTTATCCATCTATCAGGAAAGATATATAAAAGGTTGAGAAATTATTTGAGAAGACTGCTAAAATAATGGAATATCAGGAACAGATGGTGTGGAGCGTATAGTGAGGAGACATTTTGAACAGGTTAGTGGAAGTTTATGGCTAGAAGAGACTTTTCCCCTCTCAGTGCAATCATTTATTAATAGTGGGGCAACAGTGTATACATAACTTTTGCCCAGTATCGATAAAAGATTATATTTTTGTCTAATATTATTAATACAGATAGATTGCTAACCTCTGAACTCCAAAGGTTTCCACTGAAACTGATGTTAGTGTTGCAGTCAGGAAGACAGAGAACTAGGCATTACGGAAGGTTGAATGGAAGGTGTAGTGAGGTTGTAGGGGTGAGCCGAGGAAATCCTTCACTACAGAAAAAGGCTGATCGTCCAATGCAGTCGCTGCTATTATTTTGCTAGTTATGTCTTTAGCTCTGGAGCTGCTAACTTGAATATTGACTAAAGTATAAATAATGGCCGGCAATATTGACCAAGACTGATGCACCATACTGATGCTTTGATTTTTGACAAACGTTGGCTAATACGTCATGCATCTCTATTTATTCATTGTGGGTTTTGGACCTGTATAACATTTAAGGAGTTTTAACGAAACATTCAGAAGTAATGCCTGCAGTAAAATGATTTCTGCTGCATTTCCTGGATTTCTTCTTGATGTATTTAAGAAACACTTGACAAAGTCTTGTCATTTTGGAGGAATTATGACTGGTAAATGGCATTAAATTTGTTTAATATACCTGGAACTGTTTTACAGTGTTTTTTTGATCGATACATGCTCTGTAATCCCAAGATGATATCAGAGGCTTGTTTTTATATTGTGAACCATAGTATAATCCTATTCTTTGCATGTTTTCAGTTCTGGTATCTTTATGAAAAATATTACTGATTTGAGGGTAATACTTTTGTTATCTAATATGTATTTCTAATGTAAATTATCTGCCCCTCAGACTGTAAGTAGATCAGAACACAAATGGATAGCTTGTTGATAAACTCTTTCTGTAAACTGACGTTCTTGGTGTCTCCGCCTGTCCCAGACGCTGGTCACTCTCACTGCTCACATGGCTCGTGTCTTCGTTTATGGCACTCTGAAGAAAGGCCAGCCCAACTACTTCAGAATGACAGACAAGAGGAACGGATATGCTGAGTATTGCTGCAGTGCCCGCACTGTTGAGAAGTTCCCACTGGTGATTGCAGGCAAATACAACATCCCCTTCCTGCTAAATGTCCCTGGTGCGGGCCAGCAGATCGAGGGGGAGGTTTACAGTGTGGACACCCAGATGCTGCAGTTTCTGGATGAGTTTGAGGGTTGTCCTCACATGTACCAGCGCACATCAGTGGAGCTGGAGGTGAAACAGTGGGCGGAAGAGAGCACATCATCTGGGCAATCTGCAGATGCACCGAGAAGAATGAAAGCCTTCATATATAGCACAACCACCTACCAGCCTGAGTGGCGAAGCCTCCCTGTCTATGAAAGTTACGATGCCTATGGCAGCCATGGCCTGGCTTTTGTTAGTCGTGAATATAGAGATTAAATTAGGGTCAACATCTTAAGCATTTAGTCCAGTAATTTTTAATCTTTAGGTGATATAGTAATTTTTTAAGCAAAGGGCTATAGAAAATGACATAATGTCATTGAATTTCCCTAACAATTTTTCCAAGTTAATTTATAGGAGGTGAATAAGTTCTGATTTTCGAATCCACAAGCTTTGCGTTTTTAGAATAATGTTCTACTTGTTGAGCTGAAGGAGCAATTATCTTAGTGCTGCTGGATCTTGGGTTCTTGGGTCTGCTTTCAATGTCATAAATAAAATGTTAATGGTTAGAAGTTAACGAAATTAGTGGTTTAAGGAACTGAGGTGGCCATATTCAAGGTCTGAGGCTGTGGTTCATCTTAGACCAGACACCAGTCCATCGGTGTACATATAAATGCCCTATTTTGAGGAATTCAGAAACGCATGTCCTACCTGGACTGTTAGAAATGCCTACATGTAGCAACCCACCCCTTCTTCAACGTTTATTACAAATGAACTGAAGAAGGTGTGTTTACGTGCTCACTTGATGAGTCAGGCCAGAGCACAGGTTCCTACACTCATACAGCAACAATACTGAACCCCACGCTTGGGCAGTTTGGACATGGCATTATAATGAAGGCGTCTTAAGGGGTGGAGAGTTTTTATCTTTTGTTTTATGAGGTGTTTATGAGGTATGAGGTGTTGAGGTGTAATGTTACTAAGGAGGTTGTGGGTGACAGCGACTCCATGGAATCTGAAGATGTTGATCATATCTACAACATCTGCTACAGGGAAGTTAGGACTCTGCTCTCATCACTGCATAGACAGAGGGAAGGATGCCCATCTTGAGGATTGTGGTACGTTTTTCTGCTACTTACTGGGCTCTGCAGATAAGAAACTGCAGAGTCCAGTTACGTTAGTTTCAGTTCTAGGATCTTTGTGACTTATCTGGATGAATGAACATCATTACATCATTACAGAACATCATTACATCATTACAGAACATCATTACCTAATGCTGAAGTGGCTGCAGCTGACAGTAGAATTTTTGCCATATCTAATTTTGCACGTTTGTTTTCTACTGCTGCATTTGTCTTTAATTTATGTCAAACATAGACTCACCCCTATTATTTATGGGCGATGATGATGTGATGATTTAATGAAATCTTCAGAATATTGCTTCTTAAAATACTACTGGATGTCACTTAAATATATGGGACCATTATTTACGTACAATTTGTAAATCCACTGAAATCCACTAAATCTATTGTAAATCCACTGCCTTAAAGAATTAATACTTGTGTGTTCATATAAAAAATTACATTGTTAGAATGTTGTTTTCTTTTTGGATTTCTTGTGATTTATAGATCCCTTGTATTCTTTTTATGTATGAAATATATTTTTAAAAAATTATCCGTCTTTTCTTAATTTACTGTGATAACGCCGCTTCAGATCCCAAACCTCTCCTCAGGGGCACCCCAGCCATTTCATGTACGTATTTGTTAAATTTCACCACCAGATCAGTTAAGGCAATGAGGTATTGATTAGCCATACGAGGTGTGTTAGTGATCAAATAAAAAAATACATGGGTGTATTGGATGACTGCTGTAATTACTGGGAGAGGTTTTGAAATGGTAGCACATTTATAAAATAGTTTCACTCAAACCAGTTAAACATTTTCTTTTACTACCTAAGACCACTGCACAGTACTGTATTATCTACTTTGTGAAACATGCATATTCTGTGCCTCCATCCATCCATCCATCCATCCACCTGTCCATGTCCTATAACTTCTTATCCATTACAAGGTCCCAGTGTTAGCCTGGAGCCTTTCTCAGAAAGCATAGGACAGAGGTCATCTAGGATGGAATGCCGTTCTATCACAGGGCACACACACACAGTCTTAATCTTTAGGTAATTAAGTGGACACTGTTGACCTAACTCCATGTTTTTGGGTTTCTGGATCAAACTGAAGTGACCAAGGGTGTGGTATGCAATCTCCACAAACTGTCCAGCCCTCAGCCCTGAAGGTATAAGGCCCCTTTCAGTTTGCTGAAACTGTTAGTCAGATGTACCGGAAACTAGTGTTTGTGAACCATAAGTTATGACAAGCTTCTCCTGTGCACAACAGCAGAAGGTTTGCCTGATACAGGCTGTACACTGAAGTCTGATTAATACATCATTAGAAAACTGATTTAGATCAATTAGCTTAATAGAGTGGAACCATTATTTGTTGGCTTTAATGTTCGTCGTTATTAAATTGAAAAGCTCTGTTAGGCCAGTATCTTCATCTTAATTTTTTTTTTTTGCAATACTGACTGGATAAAAAAATTTATCCATAAAGATTGATATAGTATATCAAAATGGAGACATGACTTGTTGATGTGATTTTTATTTTTTTTTTCAGCTACCATGACTGTGATGAATATGTTTCGAAGATGTGAAAATGCTGACATTGGGGGCGGGGGGACCGCCCCGCAGGTGGTTCATGGTGCCCTTGGCCTTTGAGTAACAAAACCACCCCCCTCAGCTGGGCTTGGTAGGGTACATGGGATCCTCACAAGCCTCCAAGCAGGCCTGCCCTTGCCTGAGCTGTAAATTCCCTGTTGTTATGATTAAAAACACTGTATATTTTTCTAAAGGAGAGAAGCAAAGTCTTGTATTTAAAATCAGCGGTGGGAAGGTTCTAGTGATGATCTTTGTTTGTTTTCCTCCCAGTTAACGCAGCTTAGGAACAGGGCGGCGTTCAAAGGGGTTACGGCGGGCACTGGCCGCCTACCTTCTTGTTTTGAAAGCTGCCTGCTTTGCGCCAGCAGCATATGGCCTCCATCCATATTAAAAGACAGGTTCATCTGTCATAGCAGAAGCTGGACGGTGGAGGACCAGGAGGGCTTATTTGCTGCTGAAGTGCTTAACTTGCACACGTGGACTCCCTGCTACAGGAGGCGTCTCAAGGTGTCGACCGTGAACGATCATGCTCGCGGTTACCAGGTTATGGCGTACGATAAGGGAAACGTCTAAGCGTCCTGGAAGGAGCTTTGGGTCAGGCCTGCACAGGCTAATTAAGGCACAGCATCTGCTGCATGGAGGCGCCGTGTCAAGAAATTCAGAGACATTTAGGCAATTAAAGGCGAACCGTTTTCTCACTGCTAGAGTAAGCACTAAATCGGTTTGTATATTACAACAAATTAAACTATTCTTCAGGGACTTCTGTTTCGATATTAAAATGCCTATCTTTGTTCTTGCTCTGACCCTTGAGTTTTTGCCAGATTTAACAGACGGCTCGAAGGGTAACAAGGGTCCAGCTCCGAATCACCTGCAGCAGAGCACTACCTAAGGAGGACCAGGACCTGGGATCCTGCTGGGGAATCATGCCCAGATTTTCTCCTTTAGGATTTTCCAGATCACAGAAAAGCAATTAGGCCTTCAACACACTACTGTACGGCTGTGTGTACCGTTCAGAACCAGGCTGAAAGCGGTTGGTTAAGGCTCTGATAGATTTACATTACTTAATGGCACTAGGACCATAGAAAAATCCTTTTGACCACCATTGCACCATTATTATTCATCCCCTTCTTCCATAACCGCTGATCTTAAATGGATATTTATCAGTGATTCTTGAGAAACAACACAGGCACTCTTCACATGACTGCTCATGGGAATTTTATTTACACAAAGATGTTCTGTTCTGATTCGTTCAGAGAGATAATCAATCGGATTGTACTGGAGGTAGGACCAACCAATCAGATGTCTTGGACCTGCCTCCTTTACAATCTGATTGGTCACCTCTCTGAACCAGTAATTTTTCCTTCTGCCCTCAGAACATTTTTGTGTATGTAAAACTCCCATGAACCACAGTGCTAATATACATTTGCCTGAGTATATTACTATGAATTATGTATATAACTGAAGTATCACAGTGCACCCTTTCAAATAACGTCAAATGCATTTCATGGTAAATACAGAGTATAAGTGAGAGTAAATGCTGCATGGGACCCCAGGAAATCATAGACCAGTTTGTGGTAAGGACAAGCTCTGATACAAAGTCCAGGGATCCCACACAGACTATCTAAGGTACAACGATTTGCAATTTACTTACATACACACGTCTACAATTATAGGAAGGTCAAAGTGCTGTTCATGACAGGAAAGAATATACAAATTAAAATAAAAAGTATATTTTATACCAGCAAAGATGCCTTGTCATTAACTAAAAATACAATTAAACATAAAGTCAACAAAATTACTTTCAGTGGTTGACTGTACCAGAGAATAGGTACATTTACCACAAAGATTCAGCCCCATCTCATTACTCATTAAGTCGCCCATACCTTAAGGGGGCACTGAGGGACAAAAGGCTGTAAAATATATTCTGATCCACATCCAAATCATGAACCCAGATAACACCACTCTTTCTGTATGGGGAAGTAATAAGATTTGTCCAAACCACTACTATTTTTTTAAACAGGTTATTAGCTTTCATAAACGATAGTAGCTGTTGGCTTCTTTTTTCCCCACAAATGTACAATTAAATAGATTTACTAAATATGAAGATGTAAAATAATCTTCTTCAGACTGGGAAAATGCCATTAGGCAAAGAGCTAAATACCCTTGAGTAACACGAAAAGCTTTTCATTGTACTGTAGGGGCCACGATATAAAGAGGTCGGTGTGAACATTTGAAGTACAAGAATGATACTGCTTCAAAGAAATCGAACATCACAATGTTCCAAATTTAAAATAGTGCAATATTTTGATCTGTAATGACCAAAGCAAGACATCTCTATGTCATAATGTACTTGTAACTTCAAGGTTTTCTATTAATACTCGTCATATACATAGGGGCAAATTTACTACCGCTCAAACCATATATTTCTGTGGGGTCCCTAAGGTTTAGGGGCCCTCTGTTGGCCACAAAAAATCACTGCATGGGGAGGGGGCAGTGTAACTCTTTGAGTTGGGCCCCAGAGACAACAAACCTGCCCCTGTACATATGTTCCCCCTCCAATGGCAAATATTTAATTCTGGATGCCACCCTTGTAACACCTTAAACCTGAAACTCCCAAATACTCTTATAAGTGGAGATAAACTGTAATGAACTGTAGCTCATCAGAGTGGGGGTCCCGTCCTCAATAAATACGGCAGTACCCTTTACATTTTTGTTTATGAATAAATGTACTGCAGCCGCATGTGATTCTTAATGCTTCAATATGTTGAAGCATGTGGATTGAGATTTCACTTTTATAAACATGTTCTTCAATAAATTTAAACATACGTGCTTTTATTTTAATGTCTTTGAATATGTTTGGACCCGGGTTCGAATCCCCGCCTGGGTCACATGTGTGTGGAGTTTGCATGTTCTCCCCATGTCGTCGTGGGGTTTT
>JAODJX010000037.1:16248937-16265790 GCA_026776945.1 Isichthys henryi
CTTCCGGGATAGGCTCCGGACCCCCCGCGACCCACTAAGGATAAGCGGTTTGGAAAATGGATGGATGGATGGATGGATGAATATGTTTGCTTGTCTTTTTCTGGGCAGAACAGACAGGTATAATATTTGGGTAATAGGGAGGCGTAGATCATATGGCTTTCCTCCCGCTGCTCTCTGTTCCTGATGCAATCCAGTAAGATCGTTAGGTAAACTGCCTTCTATAAATCGCCCTGAGTGTGTGATTGAGTGTGTGCCCTGCGATGCACCGGAATGCCATCCAGGATGTCCCCTGCTGGGTGCCCTGTGCTATGTGGGATGGACTCCAGGCACGACCCTGACCAGGATAAACCTTTGCAAAGTGGATGGATCTATTTTTCCTATTTTGCGGTTTTCCAAAGCTTTGCAAGACAACCAGCAGATGGCAACAGATATTTGGTTTTGGTTGCAGTCTTTTCTTCAACAATTATATATTTAGCAGTGTAACTATTCCACTACAACAGGAGCAGGTAGTCAGCGTGAAATAAAAACGGGCTTTAGTATCAACAACAGATGGCTCAGGATGGAAGCAAATAAAAAAATGGATTTTTAAAGCTTTGGCATTGAGAAATTTAATCCAGTATATATTTTGATTTAAATAAAATTAATTACTTGGTAAAATATATGCACTATCTTATGATTTAGTGTGTTTTATCAATTTGAGATTACTGTTCACAAAATGGTAACATGAATCTGTAAATTTATATAGGAAAAAACCATAAAATAATATGACAGAGCTACAGTTGATATCTTATTAGAAGTTCTTTGTGACAACCTGTGTGTTGCAACTGCAGGCAGTATATTTGCAATTTTTAACTGACATTTAGTGAAATAAAATATAATCATAATAATACTGTCTTGCATTAGTCACTCAGGCAATCTATTGTCTGAAACCAAAGTCTAAAATTCCACATTAGTAACAAGATCAAAAATGTGAAATTGTACAAAAATATAATTTAAATGCATCACTTATCCTCTCTTTGTAAACTTTCAAAGAATCCCTTGAACATAAATAATTTGGGCCATTTGCTGGCAAACAGAAAATGCTGAAATGTCTGTGGGTTAAAACACAGATTTAAAAAACAGGACGGAATGAAGCTGGTTGATGGCCAAACCTGCACAGTTGGAAGCTCAGAGATTAGAATTGTCACTTATGATCAAAGTCAAGCTGAAATACTGCACTACAGGACATAACCAAATTAGAATGCTGTATTACCACATTTCAGCTGGGCTGCCCCCCCACCCCCAGCTGCATGGCTTTTTCATTACATTGAAACTCAAACAGGAGGGTGGCTGCACTGTTTCTACATTGGTTTATACAATTATTTTTCACGCTATACAGTATTAGATATATAGATTTTTTATTATACTATACTATTATACTATGTGTTGTATATTTTTTAAACAGACACAAATATCCGCAAAAATGATTTGTTCTCCTTGTATGTACTTGTGTTCATTAGAATCCACTTTTGATGTAATTATAAAATCAGTCATTTAATTCTGTGTTTTAAAATGTACCATTTGCTGTTCATCATTTCTTGATGACTCTGGGTGAAATTACAATTTTTACTATAAAGAGATTTATGGCGATTAGTTCAGGAGTCTTATTTGGGTAAAAATTTGCTTTAGTTATTCCCATCTGCGTTGAGAAGAACAGTGCAGGAAGTATTTTATGGGTAAAATGCTTTTGGTAAAAATCTGTATGTTTTTCATATTGCGAAAAAAAATATCAGTATAACAGAATGTATCCCTATAGCCACTGTGAATGAAACTGAATTTATGTCCGATTGTATCATGATTTATTTATATGAACAGAAAATGTCCCTCAACCCCAAATGGTCACAATGAATACAGATGAACAGATCAGCTGCTCCAATGTTGATTAGTAATTGACTGAATCTTACTTCAAATCTAAGGCAATTATTTCCTTTTCTTAGTTGGTAAACTGAAGCATAAAATGAAGATCTAACCTGGTCAGAAGGATAAGCTGAAGATCACTTAAAAAAATCTAAGTTCTAAGTTAGACTTTCACTGTACATATTGAAAGATATATTAAGAGTTCTGGCTTTTTCTAGTTTGATGGGTTTCGGGAGGCGGGGTGGACTGGTAGCAAAAAGCCGTGCGAGAATTTGCTGTCAAGTGGGCCCGATTTGATATTTTGCCGTCATTTGGGAGTGTCGGGAGGAGGTCAAGTCCCCATAAGTACATGGGGGGTGGGGGAGGCAAACTCATGTTGAAAAGGGTACAGGTGGCATGCAGCTCTACTTAGGAGTCAAGCTGAGGAGTTTTATAGTTAAAGTGGATGGCTGGAAGGTTTCACCAAACACCGCACCCCTTCTGTCTTTGGCTAAAGAACGTACTCATGGACAAATACAACATGGGTCAAAATTCACGAGCTCACCCATCACAAAGACAGTGTTCAGCAGACAGGATGGTGCTCATGGACAGGAAGACAGAAGAAAAAGACATCATGTAAAAGTATAATTTCCTCCACGCTAAATATTTCGTCTGTGTGCTTTAAATCGGAACTCAGTAATATCATGGCCAATTATTGTATTTGAATTACAAGACAAAACACAAATCCTGATTCATAATTCCAGGCTTGAATGAAAAATAAGAATATGTTCTCATTCATAAAAATGTCCCACAATATACACAAATCCCAGAGCATGAAGCAACTAATAAAAGTATAATAAAATATTATATAAATAAAATTGCTCATTTCACTGTAGTTTTCTTTTGATCACAGTTGAATCCAGGTTCATCCAGTTTGTTATAATTTCTGCTCTTGGAGCGTGAATTCATACGGTAGGTATATAAACACACGTTCTGGATCTTCACTGTTATATTTTGACATCTCCATCAGTGCAATCTCAAGGTAGCTGCCAGCCAGGACGCATCATTTAATCCAGAGGCACTCCAAGGAATTGAGCTTCATCAAGCTGTGCATTTCAAGGGTAAAAACCGCCAGTCACTGCAATGTGCTCGTAATTATAAAAGGCGAGGGTTCCTTAAAGCAAATATTGATATTATCGTAACACCGCTGCTACTCGATCAGTGGGTAGCTTTATTTGATTCAACGTTTCTTTTTTTTTTTTTTGACTGGAGGACTTCATTTGCTCCTTTCTATAATTAGACTAACGAAGAAGCATGCAAAGACGACCCCCTTCACATTAACAGCATACAAATTAGGGCAAACACTTATTTCAATTCCAGGCAGAGAAAAGCTCGGCTGGGGATATTTAGCATAACTTTTATGGTGGCATGAGATGTTAATTGTTTGCCATTACCTCTAAACAAAGTGCTTGTTATATTAATTACTGCACTAATTGATGCAGTGATAGAAAGTAGCCACAGGCTAGAGAGCAAATACATTAAATACCTGAAGACACTGAACAGAGTATTATCGTGAATAGTGCCCTTGATGTAATATATCTTTCAACTCAATTAAAATGGGACGTTCTCCACTGATTAGTGTCATAAAACTACATCCTAAATATTTGTGCTTAAATATCCTTATTCAAAAGAACATTAATCTCTTGCTATGAACTAGCTTTCTATCCAGGATATACTGTGGATCAGAAGTCCAGATCAGCCATTGTTGAAAATGAATAGATGGACACCCATCCACATTCCAAACATTTATCTCGACCATGGTCATGGGATCAGCCTGGACGCCATCCCAGACGCCACGGCGCAGCAATGCCATGGATGGGATGCCAGGAAGCACACACACGTGCTACAGGCGATTTCGAAAATGCCAGTTAGCCTGAAGTGCAGTATGTCTGTGGACCACAGGAGAAAAATGGTTTGCTGAGAGACAATTCATGGGAACTCTGCACGCACGGGGATTACAAAAATTACTGCCATGTCATGCATATTTTCTCAAAAAATGAGAAAAGAGCAAAGGGGTTTATTCAGAATAAAACACAGATCTTCTGCATGGATGTATCGTTGAATATAGGCGTATATAATTAAATTGTTTGGCTCACACTTTAATTAGCACAACTCATTATGTTATGTCACTATATTCAGTACTGTTGAACTGTTCTGTAGAACATTAAAAGCTGACTTTCTTTCATGCTATTATTTTTAGGTTAATATTTTTATCATTTTAATATTACGATGCTTTGCAGCAGTCCAGGTAGGGATCTGCATACATTTAAAGCGATATCATAGGTTTCCTCGGCCTGTGTTTAGTAATGGTTCTAAAATCAATAGGAGGGAAGGCATGGTATATCCCATACTAAACTCAAGGAAAAACATAACTAGCTTCAAGATCACTCATTTGGGGTTTTGACTTGGGGGGGTTGGGAAGTGCCGATTTCCAAACTTTTCAAGAGACTTCCGACTTTAGGTCATGTGTGGTCACAACCTTGGGAGTCCATTGTGAATCTGAAACCATGGGATGTCCTACAGAGACACAGGAAACCCAACACTACACATAACGTGAAATATATGCGTAATGAATATTTAATATTTAGCTTAAAGAAACAAATATACTGCATAATTGTTTTACTAGATTTAATAAAAACATCGTAGAAGGTATAATTAAAAGAAAGAGGACCATGACAGATTGGTAATAATTATTCTAGAAGGAGGCATTTTAAACTGGAAAAAATAAAACATTGAAAGAAACAAACAGACATGCTATATGAGGAAAATGAGAATGTAGAGCATGGCTTTGGATTCTTCAAAATGCTTTGACAGGTTATTAAATATGAACAGGAGTGGGTGGGGTGTTCGGCACCATGCAGCCAACTGCACAGAGGCAGGCAATGGCCCTGAACAGAAAGTTGAAAAGGGGAAAGTTTACTGTGAGTTGATATTTTGTTTCATTTACTTTAGATGGGTTCAAATGAGAAGACCTACCCTGCTGTGTAAGCCAGTTAAAACACAACAACAAATTGTTCACTTGACTATAATCCCTGAAACAAAAAGCAACTCAAAAATGTTTCAAGGTTTTGTTTTTCCACGAAATATAAAGTTTTACTGGAGACGCTCCAATTCAGTTATTATTGCTGGCAAGATTTTTCATCTTTTGCACTTTCTGTTTTAGGTAATAGCATAGTTCTGTATTGTGTCTGTTTCTGTATTAGATAAACATATGTAATAACAATGGTTTCTACCATGTCTGTTTCTGTTTAAACTAACTCCATAATAACACAGGTTTCTACTTAATCTGTTTCTCTGTCTTAGAAAACTATTCACAATATCGTAGGTTTCTGTTGTTTCTGCTTTGACAAACCATTTTGGCTGTGTCTAATATTTCCCATTTTACAAACCTCGCACAATGTAAGGCTTCTCTTTCTAAACGAAAATCTTTCACAACAGGTGAAAGGTGAAGATCTGAATGCATCACCACTTCAGAGTAATTTCTATTACTTTACCAGTAGCAAACAGCAGGAAACACAAGAACCGCACTTTGTCTTAGTCAGAATGTCAGCAAGTAATGAAGCTCATTGCAACTAATGATGGAAAACACCTGTCCATCTCAAGGAGGACACGTCCATCTCAGGGAGGACACCCGTCCATCTCAAGGAGGACACGTCCATCTCAGGGAGGACACCCGTCCATCTCAGGGACGATACCTGTCCATCTCAAGGAGGACACCCATCCATCTCAGGGAGGACACCCGTCCATCTCAGGGAGAACACCCGTCTATCTCAGGGACGACACCTGTCCATCTCAGGGAGAACACCCGTCCATCTCAAGGAGGATACCCCTCCATCTCAGGGAGGACACCCGTCCATCTCAGGGATGACACCCGTCCATCTCAAGGAGGATACCCCTCCATCTCAGGGAGGATACCTGTCCATCTCAGGGAGGACACCTGTCCATCTCAAGAAGGATACCCGTCCATTTCAGGAAGAACATCTGCCCATCGCATGGAGGACACCTATCCATTTCAGGGAGGACACCCGTCCACTCATAGGGTTCTTTGAAATGCAATATTCTGAAGTTATAGACACAGGAGCTGTGGCACAAGTAGCTGCAATTTTCATAAAGATGACAATTACGTTTACACTTCAATAAATAAAACTTAAAAAACACCTGAATCGAAATTCATTATTATTTATTTAAATAGCTACATGAGACAGCCGTCATTTGCATTAATTACTATTTGGTACCATCAATAATTAACTATAGCTAATTATTAACCTTTTTATATGAACTATTAAGAAAACAGGCATTTTCCTTTGTATTTTCAGAAGATGCAGATCAATTAAATGAAAGTGTGTAATAAACATTTGTCCTCATTTAAACACAAACTCCTCATCAGCTGTTCAGTGAGATTCACAGGGATCGTGAACAAACTGCCGGATTTCACCTAGCATGGTGTCACATTCATCCGCTCCCTCCTTCTCTCCAGAAGGCTGCCTTGTGTCTATAATTTTGTGCATGAGGAAATGCCTCCCAGCGCGGGAATCACTTTGAACTAATTACAACTTCTGTCCCCTTGTTCCATTGACGGATCTACTCGTGAAATTTCCGCAGTTCTCCCACTTCATAAATCCATTTATAAAATTCTCCAGCCAAATTTCAAACGTAAGGCTATTGTTGTGTGCGACCCATCGCCGGGTGGCGTGGACCGCCGTCAATGCACACCCGCTGAGGACCCACGGTGGGGGGGTCAGTGGTGCCACAAACCGAAGAAAGCTCATCAGGGTCATAAGCAGCTCCGACAAGCACAAAGCAAACTGCAAAGCGTTGGCTTCAGCTACACAAACAAAGCACATCCACCCAACACAACAGGAGACAGGATATTGGCTACTGACAGCGGTTGCTCAGCAGTGCACACGAATAACAGGAAAACAGCCTCAAATACTCATGCTCTCCACGGCCACTTTGAAGTACACTATTTTTGCACTGTTCAGATACTTCAGGAGAAAATCTTTGAAGGCAGTTTATCCTTCATCCTGCCATGAAGGAATTGTTCCTGCTTCCCCTTTCTTTTTATTTTCTCTTGAAAATGACACTGGAATTGTTCTGGTTACTGAGATGTGTCCTCTGAAAGGCATCTGGTCACCAATAGCAGTACCTCTCTCATCAGGCCCATAGCATGTGTAGGCCAGGTATCCACCCATTAGTGCTTTATTAGTAGTGTTTCCTAAAAATGTAACCATTATCCAATATCTGCTAAATATTAATGGATATGTGCCCACCCACAACACTAACCAGGATTTTGAAATAACTCCTTACTTTCTCTTCTTTCTAAAAATTCACTGTTGTAATATTCTAATATGTATCATCATCTTACCTCCTCGGTTTCTTTGCCACCAGTCGCTACTGATATCTGATGCCAGAACATCACACATTGTGATGTGAATTTTGGTGGAAAAATCTACTTAAATGGCGCACAATGGCGTGCTTAGACGGAATGACTATGATGAGTTTGGACCAATAATACTGAACATAAGTGAGTATAATGTACAAATTTACATTCACGGTCACTTTATTTGGTACATCTCCTTCTCCAAATTGTCAATGACATGGCTGCAACTGAATATGTACCTAAATAGCATGCGGACAGGAGAGAAAGGTTCGGTTACTGTCTTGTTCAGCATCAGAATGACTAAGCAATTTGATCTATGTGATTTAAGTGGGGTGCGATTATTGGCGCCAGAAGTGATGTTGTAACATCTCAGGAACAACCAACCTCCGGGGATTTCCAAGTACTACCCGGTCTAGGCTTCACAGAACATGCATGTGATAAATGAAGAGGAAAAAAAAGTCAGCAGCAGGTCTGTTGCTAAAAACAAATGCTTGTTACAATAGTGGTGGACAGAACAATATCTTTGAATGTAACACTCCTCAATCCGTAAAATGGTTCTGGAGAAAAAAGGGACTCCTATCTGGTATCACATAGGGCTACCTAATAAAGTGGCCAGTGAGTATGTTATGATGGTACAATGGCAAAACTCAATATTCTATGCTATTTGGCATGTCATATGAAACAGAATATGTGATTGTGAAATGGATGGATGGATGGACGGATGGACGGATGGATGGATGGACAGATGGTGTGGTGGCTCAGTGTACAGTATTGTGGCACAGAACTCAGATACTGGCTCTGTAGTGTATGCACATTCTCCCAATGTTCATTTGGGTTTCCTCCTGCATTTAGGGGAATGAGTGACTGTAAATTTCCTTAAGAATGTGTATTGTGTATTGGACTGGCTTCAAATCTAGTAACCTTATACAGGAGTAAAAGTTATGGACAGTATCTTAATGGATGTCAATACACAGACTTCAATCAAACATGAAATGTTTTGAAAACAAAACTAGCCAGTTTGAGAAGCATTTTCAAAGCCTTTAAAACTTCTACATATGTTTCTCTTTAAAAGTGTATCACAAAAGGGAAAGTTGGTGTTTTTACACTGGTGAACTTCTGAAGTTTTATGGTTTTTATTTACATATAATTACTTTTTAATAGGAGCGTGACAAGTGCAAAGCCTGCTATGTGGGAGACAGCGCAGGCTGTTCAGGACCCCCTGTGATACCAGATGACAAGACACAGCGCAAGGTTCATCTCTGCCTAATTAAATGAATCAATTAAGAGACTATTGTTGCAACTGTGGAAGTGATGTTTTATGGAGGCACTAACAACCCCATTGGGAGGCTCTTCCACCACATTAAAATGCTGTCCTCTACAGCTCCATCTGATATTATTAGGTACACTTATTTGTGTCTTGCTGTCATGTCAGTGGAGGTAAGGGTTTATGAAAATGGGTTGACCAGGATGGTCCCGGTATGGTATTGGGTTTCATAATACCACCCTCCAAGGGGATCCACAACACGAGCCTCGAAGTTCCCCAAGACACATAATGAAGTTGATATTTATCAAAGTGGCAACCATTTACCCAGTAGATGCCGCCTACATATTTGCATAGTTCCCCGCTATGCTAATATAGCTTAAACAGACAAATTATGACATTAAATGCCCTATCTTCTCTTAAAACTAAGCATGTTTAAAATCAGTTCTGCTGGTTGTCATCGTAGACTAAGTACTGCTTCTGTTAATGACCATGTACTGACTCATCAAAGGTCAAATCAGCAGCATGCTACGCTGACCCCTGTGTATTTTCTGTGTTTTGGACACTTTGTTAATACACACTTTATAGAAACTAAATGAGCTAATACACAATTCATAACCTCCCCCAAGACATTTATTGGCATCTATGGTAATAACTAATGCAAAAATTACAATAAATTATTAAAATGAAGACTGAGGAAAACAACAAAATATTATTATAATCAGCTTTCATGTGACTGTAATTTTAAAATGGAAATAATATATATTTTACTTACAAGTTAGATCAGCGTGAAACACAAAACTATTGACACACATAATAAACGGAACAGCAGTTAGAAAAAAAAGCCTTGGTGTGACTATTTTTCTCCGAAAAGTGAAACTGTTTATTCAACCTCTTCTTACATCCTAAAGAGCCATTCAAGGACTTATTCAGCAGCGGGACCTTTATCCATCTGACTGTTGTCATGGGGTCAAGATTGACACAGAGGTTTGCTGGGGGACTAATGACTCACACTGTTGAGTACATTGATGGAGCACTGAGAGCCAAATACAAGCCCTGAGCTCAAAGAGGAAACGAAATGAGCCACTGAGGGACCATCACACCTGCTGATGGCACTGGGTAACGACAAAAGGAATTACTGGAATCAGTGAAGGACAGAGTATATAGTACTTCCTCCACATATCAGATATTGTTATATGTCAGATAATGTGTATAACACATACATTACATTTATTTCACAGAAAAATAATGAACTTCCAGGAAAAAAATGTAAACAGATTTTATCGTGTATTTTCTCGGACTGTGATCTCACCTGCCATTCTTACATTGCCTGTAGCACAACACTGCCTATACTTACTGTTGCAAATGTCCGACTACACAACCACTTTCATTAGACTTACAGTATGTTTCACTTTTACTTTGTGAAATTTATTAAGAAAGTAGTCTGATTCATTGCCGATGCTCCATATGCCTCTATACCCCATAGCACTGCCACTTGGATATACAGACACTTCTCTTCTTACGAACGAGTTACGTTACAAACTGCTGTTCGTAACTTGATATGTTCATAAGTCGTTATTCAACATCATTTTAAGGGTCCTCAAATCATCAAAGCGTGATATAAAGTTAATAAATGTTTTCTTATCCTAAAATACAATATTAATGATACATAAAACAAAAAAAGATAATGGATGCACAGAATATTTCGCAATAAAAATGAAGTAAACTTTGATCTCAAGAGAGCGCGTCTTACCGATACGCAAGTACAAAGAAGTATGATGCTGGGAGTACGCACGCTACGCTGCTGTGCGGCGGGAGTAGCGGCCAGAAGTCGTACTAGGCGGAATTGGTGCGCAGAACAAAATTTTATGTTGCGGAGCCCAAGAAACACAATTAACACTTACAGTCCTCTTCGTTCATATGTCTGAAAATTCGTAAGTTGAAAATTCGTAAGTAGTGGAGCATCTGTACTCATATTTATAATATCTTCTTTGATCGTAATGCTCAAATGGTAGGTTTGTATAATATTTATCAATGAAGATTATAATTATCAATAAGTTTTTCAGCATCCAAGATTACTCATAGTGTGTATATCTTGGAAAGGTCCGACACCCCGTCTGATCTATTAAAACAGGAAAATATATTCAATTACTGCTTATAACACAGATTATTTTTTGGTTTTCCAATTGACCTAATAGGTTACATTTTTTCTTATGTAGGAAAATTGCATTTACTCTTTAGTCTTTGTGCCATAAGCTTCCAGATAGATAGATAGATAGATAGATAGATAGATAGATAGATAGATAGATAGATAGATAGATAGATAGATAGAGGGGTGCATGCATAGCAATTTACTCTGCAAATAGTGACATTGTTTCCTTCAAATGTATAGGGATGTGACATCTAACAAGAAAAAAAAAACAAAAATGAACAAAAGGAATATAACAATGCATGTTAAGGAATGAAAGAGTTAAAGGACTATATGCCTCTGCATTGAATAGATTCCTAGAAATAATGAGGTGACAGTTTTAAGAGTGTCAATCAGTTTTAACCAAAAACATATATTCTGGGTCTTCTCAAGATTAAGGATTAAAGCACCACAAAGTAGGTCTTTTGGGAAATTTGTTATTTGATAGCAGAGCCAAAATAGATGCCAGTATCTTAATAATGCACAATAACAAGGATTCCGCTGAACTTCAGAGAGAAATGACTTGCATATCAACTTCCCAGACAACAAAAAAGAAAGGCTGAAAAGGGGGGCTGCCATTTGGAAGAGATTAGAAATCTCAGCCATTGTGCTTCTCTCCTTAATTCCTAACAAAATATTGCACAACCACACTGTAGTGATGCCCAAGAGGATACATCAGACACAGGAGGACGAAGCACCTGCTTCAGATCCTGGCCTTCAGCTTCTACGGGACTGATTTTGTAGAAGCTGATCCTGGTAAAAGGTAATAAAGTTATAGCATTTCTATAGCATTTCTCACTTTCATTGCTTTCATCTCAATGGCCACTTCTTTATTGGTGTTTGCCATATCTGGCCATAAAAGGCGCCTCTCTCCAAATGACGACCCTGGTAAGTCAAGAGCAAGTGCAGGTCTTTTCTGGATGTGACATAAATCTCCGAATCCCCCGGGGTGCTCTGCGTCTGCCGACGATATGAAAGCCGCGACGGAGGCGGTGTCCGAGCGTGGGACCGGTTCAGGCAGTCAGCCACCTCCACCCCCACCTCCTCAGCGGTTCCTGAAGGACTCTACTGTGAGGGGAGCACAAGGGTCCGGCTAGCAGAGGGTTGTCACAGCTTACCTGCATAAATATGCAGAAAATGGGTCCGCCTGCAGAGAGGAAGGTAAAGGAGCATCCATAGGTTCTCTCATTATTAAATAATCACACGGGCCTTACCAGCATCGCCTCAGCTTCACTGTTTATTGGGGGGGGGGGGGGCAGCAGCAGCATCTCACTACTGACTACACAACACCAGACTTCCTTATCTACACTAGTCAGTCCAGTGAGTTAAAAAGGAATATGCGATAAACGTAGATCTATATATGACTATCTAGACGTTGCTGAACACTGAAATCATCAAGGTATGCACTCACTGGCCATTTAATTAGGTAACCCTACATGGTAGAGAGTAGCAGCCCCTTCTGTCTCCAGAAACAGCCTTTCTGCACGCCATCTTTGCACCAAGCTGTTATTTTTGCACTTGTGGCTCTCCCTTGAACTTTAACGAGTCCGGCTGTTCTCCTCTGACCTTTCTCATTAACAAGGTGTTTTCAGCAACAGAACTGCCACCCACTGGATGTTGTTTTATGTTATTTATCACGCCATTCTCTGTAAACTTGAGACGCGGTAGTACCCGGAAATCCCAGGAGGGCGGCTCTTTCTGAGATGCTGGAATAACCAGGTCTGGCAACAATAATCGCACCAAAAATTTAAAATCACTCAGCTCGCACAACTTAGCCATTCTACTGCTTAGCCGCACAGTAACCGAAATTCTCAACCCTGTCTGCATGGTGTATATGTACTCAGGAGCAGTAAAACGATTCGCTATTTGGAAGATCAGGCAGTTTGCCTTAACAAACAGGTTAACAAACATAGTTACATTATATTACAAAATTGCATTATATTATATATCCGTAGCATTGACAGCAATTATTCACGAGGACTTCCCACCCGTAGCATCAGTACAGTTCTTGTTAAAAACCTTAAACATTAAAAATATCACATTACTCAAAAACCCACATTTACTTTTTAGCGAGTTTTAAACAGGAGCAACTCATAGTTCAACTGAAAAAAATGCATATACAGTAGCTTTTTTTCCCATTATGTAAAAAAGGAAAAACAATAAGTATTACATGTAGCTTAAACTGAAAAAAATATATATTCTGGCCTCTGCAATATTAGTAGCAGCACTTTTGATTTTTAAAATTACAAATAACTAATAACCACATAGATCATTTTAACTATTATCATACATAAGATAATTCTGGATCACTGACCAATGCGTAGGAACTCGGGGGGTGGGAAGGTCGTGTCCCTCCCAATATTTAATTTGGATCCATTCATCCTCTAATTAAACAGACCTTCGTATTTAAATTATTACATTTTGCCCCCCCCCTCCACCCCCCATATCACCCTATCTACCTTGCTGTTATCGCTGTCCTTCCTTTGTAATATATAGCCACGTTTAAAGCTGTAAACTGTTCAGTTTAAGTGTGACTCAGGGAATGGAATGTGCCTCAGAAAACAGTGGTGATATTATCAATGGGACTTCATGCAGAGGAGAGGGTGTAAAATTATGTTAATGAGACACGCTGACCACAGCCCTATCCAGATTGAGACAGACATGGAACACATATCAAGCTCTCCGCTTTGTCACCATCCGGCATCCATTTTAAGCAGATGGCAGCCAGACAGTCTGTCATGTTTGGGGCTGCATTCCTAGTAGAAAAGCGTTCTGCAACATGGTCCCGTGAGCGACCCCCTGGGGCTGCAAGGGGACTAGCGATCTGAGACACTGGCCTCCCGCCTGCTTCTCTAAGCTCCTCTACCTGTCCAGACATGCTACATTTACGGCGATTAAAATGAGCATGTTATTTGCATATGCAGTGACACTTTCACTGTGTGACCATGAAGGCCTAAATACATTCCAGTCCCCATGGAATTATGGGGAATTTTTAGTGCAACTGTAAATGAAGGGAAGTGATTTACAATCTCCATTATAATGAAACAACAAAGCTAAAATTGGACTTGGTTGATTGACTTAAACTTGTATATACTCACGTATTGTATGTGGGCTGTAATGCCCCTTGTAATGGGATTGGTGCGCTTTGACCTCTTAGAAATTCAAGTTCCTTTGAGGCCTTCTTGAGATCTTGGGACTTCTTTCTTACTGTCTTTCTTAAAGGAGAACTTGACATCAAAACTCGCCAGCTTTCCTTAAGTTTTGCTGAATTCCTCCGAATGGTGTCAAAACATAGAGTCCAGATGTCACTTTGTCACACCTGGTCTCTGGGAAGCTAAGAGTGCGGCTGGATGAGGGGCTTGATCTTTAACATGTGAGGGGGGGAAAAGAGAGGAAACAAAACAACCAAATGACAGCCGGCTTGCGTGTTTTTTTGTGTTTAAGAGATCTGCTCTCTGACACCAGAAGATTTTATTACTAATGAGGTCTGGCAGCTGACATGAGAGGCTTAAAACACCAAGCCAGTTGTGTAAATACGAGGCCGTGTTCTATCAGAGATGAGCCTGGTTTCCAAATAACAATACAAGAATGAAGCTTGCGAAACCTTTCGGGAGAAGAGTGTTTGAAGTCCCTTCTTTCTGGTTTTTGGTGAGTGAAACACAAGCCATCGGCAGGCCCACAGGACTCCCTGATTGAGACCATGTGCAACTTCCTCCTTTCCCCTCTGTACACTGCAGACACACGAAAGCGCGCACACATACACACATACACAAGTTGGTCTTCTTATCTAAATGGGGACCATCCATTCATTTCTATGAGAAAAACCTAATCCCAATCACGACACCCTTAACCCCCACCCAGCCCTAACCTTAAGCAAAAGGAACCAAAGTACAAGCCTTTTGGCGTCTATAGTTTTTTTATTGCATTCATGGATCTTTATCAAATTGAATTTCCCCTTGTAAGGATCGAGAAAATTGCCCCCTCAATGACAAAATAACAGGTTTCTATCACATTGTGGGGACATCTGTGCCTGCATGTATAATATTTATTACTTGATGGTATTAGAAATAAAAAATGATCTTTAAGTTCAGGCCTCATACTGCTGAAGATTTTCTAATAAACAAAAAGCGAACTCAACGATTGACAGGAAACTTTTACTGTGTCATATGAGCAGGCAGCAGAAATGGACCACAGTCCAGGCGGCCAGGCGTTCTTTCAGCAGAGATGTTACCGCCACTTGTCAGGGCAGTAGGGATACCAAGCGACGGCGGAAACCTGGAGGGAGCGAAAGAGGAGGAATCTGAGAGAGCAAATAGGATGGAGAGAGATGAGATGGGGATCAGGCATGTGAATGTCCTCAGGTCAAGGCCATTGATTTTTAATGTGCTGGAAACCACAAAGGTAGCATGGGGGGGGGGGGGGGGTCATGGCGGTCAGCAGGACGGGAGGAGCTCAATGAGGCAGATGAAAGCCAACCAACCGTTGGGTACTTTGCAGGGGAATCATACCCCTTCCTGCGTTTGCACTCCAGCTGTTCCACTGACAGCTTCTCGTCAGCGTTCTGGCTGAGATCAACCACCGCTTGTTATGACAACACACACAACAAACAGAATACGGCCGCTTCCAGCGGACTCCGGCGACGTCTACCCACACTTACGGTGAACCCTCGTCTGGTTATGGCTGCCACAGTCGCCTCTGGCAGAAGATATTCAGCGATAGCAAGTACACAGAGCACAGCTTCTGTATGAATACAAATGCTGTGAAGATCCCGAGTTGAGTCACATGTGCTGTCTGATTATTGAGTGTTTTGGGCCTGTTGTGTTCTCCCGAGCTCAGTGCTGGACAGTTCTATAAAAGTCATATGTATAAAAAGTACTGTTTTTATAAAAAGGCGCAGTACAACAGAATATCACGCTTTATGCTGTCCTTACGCTTTCTCTGCTTTGCACAAACCCAGAGACACTTGAAGCCAGTAAAGCAAACTCAGATTTAAAAAAAAAAAAAAGTCTCCAGACATTTATCTGATTACTGATCTCATTATGCGGGTTAAAATTGTGCCCCCTGCAAGCAGCAATATCAAATTTCACAGTTTTAAAACTTATTAGGAATTACTTATGACACTTAAAATTGAAGTGCAACAAATGACCCAGCTGATGATAAAATCATTACAAAATGATATTCTGATTCACTCATGTATGTTATTGGCCTTTTCTACCTTTTTTTTTATTATTTCAACAGAATCTCACTTTACACAAAACCTTCAGGAGGACACAGGACAGAATTTGCAGTCTATGCTTGCAGTGGAAAACATCATTTATCGGCCCTTTATGCACAGATTAAAAGGGGCCTCCTCTTTGATTTCATTTTCATGTAGTTGCTGTTTCTCTCCTCTTTCTCTTCTTTCCTTTTTGAGAACATGACCGTCGCTCCTCTCTTACATCCTCAAATCTAAACCAGGGCTTTCCCCCCTCATTAGGCAGGAGAATGGCAGCTCTCCAGCAGCCCAACCAGGACGAGAACCTCAGCAACACCCTTCTCAGCAGCCCAACCAGGACGAGAACCTCAGAGACATCCTTCTCAGGAGCCCAACCAGGACGAGAACCTCAGCGACATCCTTCTCAGCAAACCAACCAGCACGAGAACCTCAGTGACATCCTTCTCAGCAGCCCAACCAGGACGAGAATCTCAGCGACACCCTTCTCAGCAGACCAACCAGCACGAGAACCTCAGTGACATCCTTCTCAGCAGCCCAACCAGGACAAGAACCTCAGCGACATCCTTCATAGGAGCCCAACTAGGACGAGAACCTCAGCGACACCCTTCTCAGCAGACCAACCAGCACGAGAACCTCAGTGACATCCTTCTCAGCAGCCCAACCAGGACGAGAATCTCAGCGACACCCTTCTCAGCAGACCAACCAGCACGAGAACCTCAGTGACATCCTTCTCAGCAGCCCAACCAGGACAAGAACCTCAGCGACATCCTTCATAGGAGCCCAACTAGGACGAGAACCTCAGCGACACCCTTCTCAGCAGACCAACCAGCACGAGAACCTCAGTGACATCCTTCTCAGCAGCCCAACCAGGACG
>JAODJX010000037.1:16274816-16296862 GCA_026776945.1 Isichthys henryi
TTTTTTTTTGGTGCTCGCGTGATTTTCCTTTCGCAGTGAAAAGTCTAACTGGCTTTTTTCATTTGCCCATGGTTCCTGCAGGGGGGGGTTTTGGCCCCCCCCCCCCCCCCCCCCCAGGGTGTACGTCAATGCAGTGTGGTATGGCATAGGGTCCAGACCCTCATTACCCTGAGCAGAACAAGAGGCTGAATGATACAACAACAAAACAAAAACAGCCTTTAATAATAAGTGTGCATCTTTTCCGATTTATTATGTCAACAACAAGGTTATATATAGTTCACTGTCTTATTTCGGTAAATCCAAAAATAATTTTTCTATTAATAAATCACTCATCCCACTGAAAACAATGCTTTGTTTCTAAACAAAATACACCAGTACAAAGACGTCTTATGCCGTTTGTTTTCTGTCCGGGTTCAAAGCAACTATATAAGACACCATTCATCCTGGGCATCACGTCTTTGTTATTTCATGAGCAATATGAAAACAGTTTTTAAACAGAGCAAAACCATAATAAAGAGATTTTTAAAACCTTGAAAGGCTTCCTGAATATTATCTGTGCTGTGCAGGGGACGAATGCTGAGGTACACTATCAAACGGCCTGTTCTTGTTTCACGTGCTGGAGCTCAGAGGACTCTATGGCACGAGTATTATGGGCTGGTTCCTTGGAGTACGGCCGTTAGCTTGCCCTCCATCTACCTGAGGAAGAGGAGCCCGATCTGATTAAATGTCTGCAGAGGAGTGGGTTCCTGAGCCTTCATAATGGGCCGAAAGTGATTGCCATGGCGATCCATAATTGCAGCCGTCATTGCTTTGACTCATCTTGATGGATCCCAGCAAAAATAATCTTGAGTTCTCCTGCCTCCAATCTAATTATCTATTCTCTGGGCCGTTCAGACAAAATGCAACCTTCACAAAAGCACACAATTGCAGCTTGCAAAATATTTAAGGCATTCTAATTGTTTTTCTCCCTCCTCTCCACCTCATGTGGTCACCTCACAAGTGTAAGTGTTACTACACAAAACTCCCGCTGTAGCATTAATTGAAGAGAGGTACGGTGGGAGAAAGACCGTAGGGGGTAGAGAATGTCCATTATCACTTATGCTTTCAACAGGTCTCACATTCTGAAAACTGCAAATTGCGAAAACTTGCAAGGGCAAAATGTTTGACATTATTTATCTGCAACGCTTCTTTTGAAGAGATGGAGAAAAAAAAATAAAGAATAATTCTCACGAAAAGGAGGACGGGGAGAAGAAAAAACATAAATGGGAGTTTATTTGTTTATTTTTCTTGGAAATTTCATCTGTAAGGCCACCTTTAAAAAAAAGATTTTTTTGCGTAATAATGGAGACAGAGGAGCAGTTGTTAACTGAGCGAAACGTTCTCAGCTAACTCTAAACAGCTAAGTAGCAACCAGCATTATCACAAAAGAGAGTATATGTGGATGTTAGCTTACCGTTTTATGTCTTCATTAACAATGGGATTTTAATATGTTGGTGACAATAATGTACAATTTATCAATAAAGAACAAGATCTGAAGTTACATCTGGACTGCTTATTTCACCGTTTGACTATTACTTAGAATATCGTCAAAAAAACAATATTATACCGAGATTATCCCTCACTCCAACGTTATGTACATATTACACACTGACCGTTTGCACTGTGCTGTCTGCGTTGCCGTATTCTCTCTATGTGATGAATCTTCATAAGTTGTAGAGTAAAACAGTAACACTTCTATGAGTGGACACCTGACGATTCTAATAGTAAATTACCAATGAAGCAACTTACAAGTGCAAGTGAATATTTCTCCAGTGGCTGGTGGCTAATCAGCTCACATGGGAGGGTTTTTTTTATCGTAACATCCTGGATAGCAGCAGCTACATTTTAAACATGTAGGAATTTCAACCTTTTGAAAACGAAAACAAAGGGACCTTGAGTGAGGTCTTGTTCCGACTTTAATGGAGGTGCGAGCTTCCAGTGCGGAGATGCAGAAGACGATCACTGTTAAGAGGCCTGGCCTGAATGTATTCGTTAAACCTTGAGGAACGGAGGACGATCTCCCAGGAGTGGAACGGGTCCATGGGATGAATTAGCGACGCATGTTATTTCATCTAATCCAGGGAGTGTGCTAGGGTTCCATCGCTAATTGTATGTTTACTCAAAATCAAGCTAGCAGTGCTAGCTCTCTAGCCCCCGTCATTCTCAGTGCTGTGTAGTTCTAAGGTAAAGACTAACTTTCACACAATATTAAGCTACTATACTTTTTTTTCTGTGGAAACCTTGTTTACTGTTTCATACAAAACAAATTAAAGGAAAAACAGCTGGGAAGCAGACAAGAGAAATATATTTATTTTGAATATCAAGCTGCTACATATTTGGCATCAACTAATGTTTATAGAAACTAACTGTCACATGACAAAAAATGAAAATCTGGAAGATAGAAATGAGAATAATTTTATTTTTATAATTCAACATGATAAATACATGAGGAATTGTTTTATTATCTAGACTAATCGGCATGTAGAGAGAAACTAATTCTGGTTTTACTGACTCAGAATAAGACATATCAGTGATGCATGGACAAATACACCTGATGATCTGAGATGATGCTGAGAAGACATAGAGAAGAAAATTTGTAAAGAAAAAACCTAGAAACAGTCAACAGCTGCACCATGAATTTAAAGCCACTAGGCAGGACTATTTTTTGCCTAATTATCCCTTATTATATGATTAACACAATTAATTACTGCAGCTTTTTTCCCCTCCAAACAAGCAGCGAATACATCTACTGCCGCACTAATGACTCAGACCCTTACTCTGATTAGCATGACAAAGAAAATTATCGCTAGGTTAAATAGTTCAAGTAGAGAATGGCGTCAAAAGGAATGCAGGATGTAAAATCTGTAGGAAATGAACGTAATTAAAAAATGAAAACCTACAACAAAAGCTATATGAATGGGAGTAAACAGAAGAAGTAATTACTTAAAGACTGTTCTACCTCACTACAGGATCCGCTCCACCGAAGGGCCAGAAGACTTAAACCCAAAGGCATAACTCTGGGCTAAGCATTGGCGGGGGGTGAGGTCTCCACCTGCTTATGGGGGTCCAGGGAGTTGTATTGGATGCTTTAGATCATCTCCCCATAATTTATGCCCATGCTTGAAACCCAAGGATGGTGAACTTACAGCTGATGAGTTTAAGAACCAATGCAATGATGTCTTAAATGTTCAGAAATATCGAAATGTTAAATGTATACAGGTCAAAATAACACACCAGCCTTTAAACCAATGGGTCTTGTACAAATGTCAAATGTATTTTATTAAACATATTCTCACATTCAATGTACCAAGATGTCTGTTGGGGGTAGAGCGCAGTGGTGGAGCATTTCACATCAGATCAAGAGGTTCCCCAGTTCAAACCTGAGTGCTCCCACCTTTTCCACAATTTCTTTCCAGATTAATAAAGCATCTAAGTGGGGCTTACTCATATCTCTTTTCCTTATCCGTTGTAAAACTACTAATAGTGAAATAAAACTCCCTCTTCAAATAAAACTAAAAGAAATCTTAAGACCAAACAATAAAAAAAATGCAGAGAACAAACATGGAATGAGCCACAATCTCCGCAATTCAATGTGGCACACTTGGGTTCCCCTCCTCACTGAACACATTGGCAGCCTCACTTTGAGAATGAAAGAGAAATCCCATTTGTTTAACGGCCCCTTTGGGATCTTTAAGATGTGTTTCGGATGCTTTGTCAATGTTTGCACACAGTATTGGCACTGTAAAATGCTAGAAAGTAATGCCTTTAGCTTCTATTGTGATAAAATAATGGTGGTCGGGGAATTAGATTCAAATTTCTAACACTTGTCATCACCAGTGAGTAAACCCTTTTGCAGCTTCCCGAATAAATTTCACAAACTTTGTGAAAATGAACAGATGAGCCTGCTAATTAGCTCCGCTTGTGTTGTAAATCTGTTTATAAAGAGAGAAAAGGTTTCAAATATCTTGACACGTTTTATTAACAAATCATATCTTGAGGAAACACCTCAGGCCACCAAGGAATTCTGGGCTCTTAACGACGCCCAGGCGGAAGAGATGAAAGTTTGCCAGAGCGAATCCTGCAGCGTACTTGCCGCTCATGAATATGAATGCCAGTTGGCTTTTATATTTTCTGCATATGCCATGAGTCCAGACGTTGTTCATGGTGCACTGCGCATCTGAACTGACCGACGGGGGTTAAAGAAAAGGCGCAGGCTGTTTGATCTGACCATGGTTCTCAGAAAGGAACAAAGTACTGTAAAAGGATCCACAGTCTGAGACAGTACCTCAGAGCTAACACTGACAGATATTTTCCGCTAAATATGCAGGGGAAATCAACCAAACCAACAGCACACCACAACACGAACGCGCATTATAATGACCCTCATTGGTCTGTTGCAGTTATTTAATAAGATCAGACCAGACTGATGTGTTGAGCTACTAGAACCAGTTGCGGTGTGAACAAATGGAGACTGTTTTCATCTAGTTTTTACTGTTTACTGAAAGCTAGATGATCATGACCCTTTCAGTATGTACCGAGGTCCTCCCAGTAACTGTCTAAGATGGGATAGAAAGAGCTTTCAGGTAGGTGCTAAGAACAGGTCCAGGTTCATCCACATCAGAAGGACTATTCCACCACCCTTAAAGTTCTATGAACAATGAATAGGAATTTGAGTTGATGTCAAAGAAAGGAATAATCTGTCTGTAAGCACAATATCTGTGTCCCACAGACCTCAGCTGAGAACCATGTTGAGAGATGATGTCCGTGATATGTAGGAGTGAAAGGATGACATACAGGACAGCAGTGCAACGGGAGGTATTACTACCCACACTGGGAGAAAATTACCTCAAGTACCTCAACTGGAGCCTCACAAGTCTTACATCAAGAGTACTCATCCAGCTGATGGTACTGAATTCCCCAAGTGTAGAAATAGTCTCCAGAAGGCATGCATGCACAGACAGACAGGCAGACAGAGACAGACACACAGACCGACAGACAGACAGAGACAGACATATAGATGATCAGGCAGACAGATAGAGAGAGACACACAGACAAACAGGCAGGCAGACAGACACACAGACAGAGACACACAGATAGGCAGACAGATAGAGAGAGACACACAAACCAACAGAGACAGACAGGCAGACACACAGACAGACAGAGACAGACAGGCAGGCAGGCAGACACACAGAGACACACAGACAGATAGAGAGAGACAGACAGACACACAGACAGACACACAGACAGAGACAGACAGGCAGATGGATTAATAGACAGACATGCAGGCAGACAGATAGATAGACAGACAAACAGACAGACACTGGTTGATAGACATTTCCAGATGTTTTCTTATTGCTGAAAAAATAGCATTGAAAGTTTTCATGGTGCTCTGTGTTAGGATTCAGCTCCCTTGTGTTCAGAATACTGACAGGTCACTTAGTTGACACTTTAATCCAAACTGACTCATTAATCTGGCCCTTTATTCAGTCAGTTTCACTATGGTAGTTGAGCCAGAGCACCTGGTACAACCAGGAGTGCCGTGATGAGGGTGGGGGGGGAGGGGTTAGGACAATTCCATGCTTTCATGGGGCCCAAAATATTTAGCAACGCCCCTGGGTACAACTGATGTGTGCCTCGACCCTTCAGAGAACCTTTGTTCTGTGAGTCGATGCCCTTAACCACCAAAGAGCCCCTCCCATTAGAAAACTGTACTGCACCTTGCAACCTTTTGTGTTAATGGGCTGATAGGCAGTCTAATTATATAAGTCCTATGTCCAATAGTTTAATCATCACACATCTCTGGTGGCACATGGGTTCCGTGTTGCCGAGGAACAGGGAGAGGACGGGCACCTGTAGACCTACCACTTGTTCATTAGAGTGACAGTGCCATCTGTTTACTTAGGGACAGTGATGCTCCCACTGTGAGTAATAGTCCTGAATGCAAGCATGTACCTATAGTCCTTCATCGCTTTGTAGAATAACCTCTTTCCATGAGAAGATGATGTTTGCATCACCCTCCCTTTACAGCAGACATGCTTAGCACAGAGAAAGGTATGTTAAATCACTAGGTGTTTTTCCTCACTCTGTGGTTTTTAAGGGGGTCAGAGGTCAGCAGTCTTTGACAAGCATGCAGATACGCACACATGCATTGCTCTCCCACTCACCAGGAATGACTCCTGAGACCAAAATTTGCTGATCCCTCACTGAACTTGAAAAGGACACATCAGCTCATTAAAGAATGATATTCAGCCTGTTCATTATTACTTCCAGTTCCTTGCACTGTGCTCTTTGCTGGCTTTAATATATGAACGGAAGAGGGGGCTTTTGTGACGCCACCCAGTGGAAGTCCATTGTGCTGGACAGTACTGCTGCTTTTCCATAGACTACCTCTGATCTTACTGAATGTTATAAACAGGATGACACTTTCATTCAAATGTTACGAATTTCATTGACCCACGCAGTTTAAGAAAGACAATTACATGTTTAGCAATTCTCAAAAGCAGGGGTCTTCAACAGGTAGGTCCTGAACAGTTGCTATAAATTTTATTTACACCAAGCTTTCTTTAACATTGAAAAGAAACATCGAACTTCCTGCAACTGAACAACATATCACGTCTTCGGCATTCCCCAGTAAAATGACTGCTACGCATAAATTGTGACGTTATACGCGTGCAGCTTAATGCAACCCATTCGAGACAAGCCTGCATACAAAGGGATGATCGGGCAGCTGGCTAATATATTGGCTTTTATAGGGGTTATAAAATACACATAATAAATTGCTTGAGCAGATTGCTGTTATAATCTGAAACTTTGGGTGGATAAGCTGAATCCCACGACCTTCACAGTTCCTTTAACTGGCGTTTATATTATGTAATCAAATACAGAAAATGGAGTTAGACGGGAAGCACTAAGTAGGTTTGCCCCCCTACGGAGAGCAGGTGAGGCCATGTGACGTTTTCACCTAGGCACGCGCGGCTGTGTGGATTATATCAGCATCTCCTGACGGTCTAGCGCCTATTCTTCTGTTCTCTTAGAGACGTCAATAAACTCACAGGTACACACAGGTCTCAGTATCAGGACAAATACAGTGTTGTGCAAAAGTCTTAGGCAGTCATGGTTTTCAAATGATCTTCGTGTCGGTGTAAAACTGTGACGATAGGTCTGTCAAAGTGTGTCAGCTCGGCCATTTCAAAAACTCCCCTAAAGTCACTACCCCACCTTGCTTGGTCACTCAATACCTTACTGAGTTCTTGAATTAATGAATTAATTAATCGAGCTGGTGGTGAAATTTAACGAAGACATGGAATGGCTGAGGTTCCACTGAGGAGAGGTTTGGGAACTGAAGCCACGTTCATCTAGCCATTCAACAAGATATCAGTAACTTTTTGGAGAGCAGAAGAAATTCTTGTTTGTTTTTTTTTTTTTACGTGTTACTGTTGATTTGCGTATTTTCTAATCTGTCTTTAAATTATCTTTTTTTGTTCTGAGCAAATATACACTTACAACCGAGATAAATAGCCTTAAACATTTTCTTTGACTGCCTAAGACTTATTTTACTCTTTAATTTCCTTCCTTCTGAACTGGTTATCTGGGATATTTTGTAGATTAAAAAATTTTCACCACGACTCAGTTGATACATCCATCATGTAACTTCTTAAATGGTAAGAGTCACCAAGGGAGGCAGCGTATGCGATGAGGCTGGGGTACGCGCTGGGCAGTCTGCCTCGCGCCACAGTCATTCTTTCCTACCTGTGATAACTAACTTTATTAAGACTGGCATCACCTATTAAGCACTCCTGAATATGCGAATAAAAAACCCCCCAGTCAGACCTTGACCCCCCCCATTAGGAGAAAATTTAAACAGGAACCTTGTTAAAAGTTACTGAACCTCTGTCTTCTTTTGCATCAACTGGTTCCCACACTGTCTACTTAAAGAATCTTCAACAGCCATTTAAAGAGAGGGGAACAAGGGGGAGGTGGGTGGAGGGTGGTAAAGTGAACAATGAAGGGGACTTAGCCCTGTGTAAATAGTGACAAGTAACAGTCAATAGCTTTATGGTAATTTTCAACAACATGACAACGGCAGAGTTTGGTCTGACAGCAGAGTGAAGGAGAACGTGCAGCCTTGATGGCCCCTGTTTGCACCCGTCTTCATGCCCGCTCACCCTTAGGGAACTGCCGGGGAGACTGTCCAATCAGTAAGCTCCAGTCCCCTGGCTCAGCCTGCTACGGCTCCGAGGACCAGGCATGGCAACCGCATGCTTTGTGCCGCCCCGTGTCGGGTGGCACATGTGGTCAGTCGAGCAGCATACATGTGCGTAGCAGCACTAACACGAAGCACTACAGTCACTGCTGATGATGCGGAACTCGTGCCAATTACCCTCCTTTTTTTATAGAACATCACAGTTTTATATATATATTTCCAAAAAAAAAAAAAAAAAACGTAAAACTACAGTCAAAAGAGGCACCAGCTGAACACCTCCCTGGTAACACTCAAAGCTCCAGACCATAATAAGCGGTTTCCTCAGAGTTCTGGCCGTGCTGCATGGTTCATTTTTAGACAGGATCTCACACGGTTCCATTATGATTCCAAGCCATTCCCCTGTCTGTCCCTCTACCACCTGCTGATGCCTTGATCGTGACGGGGTAGCATGCCAGTAGGGAACAATTACACATGAATCCCGCCTTTGATCACTCGGTTATGCCAGTGTGACAGCTGACCATATGTCTGGTAATGCGCTAAAACAATAAACACTTTAAAATCGCTCGAAAGAGCCTCCCGGCAACCACAACAAGATAGAGCCTAACAGATTGTGAAATAAATTCCAGAATTTTCTGCTTTAGGTTGAGAGAGTTACCATGACTGAACCTAATGCTAATTCAGGTTAAACACCATCTGATTTCCGCCACGCACAGATGTCACTGTCTATATGTCAGCTGTCTTTCTGATGTTTAACCTTCTAATTGCATTTGCAGCTTCTTTGTAGGGGTCATGGATTCCCCAAAATACACATTTAAAGAGTTTTTTTCAGCTCCCTGTAAATTGCACTAAATCTCTCCTTTTTGTTAGCTTTGTAGGGGTTGACTGATGATGTGGTTTGCAGTAATAAGAGTTTATGTTTGTTGTCTTTGAAGAGTAACACAAGTCCAGTGGATGTTCTATAGACTTGTACCGGACAGACAGGTTGAAACAGAGCCCTGTACTGCATTGGAGCTGCACATATCTCGGATTCTTCTCTGTATCTTCTGTCATCCTGGCAGCTTCAGGTGGTACCAGTGAGAATTGGAGGCCAGAGGCAAAGGTTAATCCCAGCCCCCCCGTCATCTTATTCCAGACACTTCCTAGAAATGTTAATGTTTGTAATGGCACTTGTGCAAGTAATACTGTCAGGATAGAGATCAACAGTAAAACTCCAGTGTGAGCATCGATGGGGTGTTTTAATTACAGCAGGCTGGATATGAATGAGCTTCTCTCTTTCTGGGAAACGAAAGTCTCACTGGGAAAGACTCAAATAGAATTATCGCAAACTACCAGCAGGGGGAGCACCGCCTCTATTGTTCTAACTCCAGCGCGTCCTACCCTGCATTATGCTCTGTACTGAAAGAATTTGGATCTGTCCAGTCAGGACTATGCTGTAGATGTATCGTCCTAATACATTCGGTTATTACTACTGTTACCACTACAAAATAATAATAGTAGTAATAATAATAATTATTATTATTATTATTATTATTGTTGTTGTGTTTATTATTATAAATTGTGAGCCTGCACTAAATATCTGACTAAAGGGAGATAGTGAATAGGCAGCACAGGAGCTCAAGCTTCTGAATCCTGCTCCTGTTGTCTGTAGTGTTTACATGCTCTTCCCATGGTACATGGGTTTCTTCCTACCGTCTAAAGGCAGCCAAATTGGTATCTCCAAATTCCCTGTAGTGTGTGTGTGTGTGTGTGTGTGTGTGTGTGTGTCCTCAAATGGACTGGCATCCCACCCAGGGTGCATTCCAGCCTTGCGCCCTGTACCCTGGTGACCGTGACCAGGGAAAGTAGCTGAAAAAATAGCTGGAATAAGATGAACTGGGCTGGCATACTGGTGTGGCACGTGGTACGGCAGCCTCACAGCTCTGGGATTATGGTCTGGCTGGTGTCTCTTTGCCGTTGTGCATTCCATGTTTCATCTGGGTACTCTGCTGTCCTCCTACAATCCAGAAATTTGCAGCATATTGGAGGTCTTGTGTTGAGCAAAGTGTATAAAGAACTGGCATGTGATCCAAGTCGCCCTGTGCTTTGTGAGCTCTGCTTACTGGTATAGGCTGCAGATTCAACATAACTGGGAAATGGGTGGTAATATCAGCATTAAACATTCGACAAATGACATAACACATAAATCACTTTTATTCTAGAAATAATATGTAAAATAGAACAGCCATGTTTGTGCAAATGGAAAATTCAAATTAAATACGTCAAACACACTAACACTGAAACCCAGTAGCAGGTGTTACATACTTTCCGAAATCGTCACTTTTTATTATTGCAAAGATTAATTAACTGTGTGCGTGTCGGAGTGCGTGTGTGTCTAACTATGCGGACCTGAAGCCCTCTCCTCCCTCTTCGTTTGCTCTGAGACATAAATGCTGACTAGGTGTAATGCCGGAATGCCAGGCTCTCCATGCATAATCCTTTGTTCTCCTCTCTGACAGTTATGTGAGAACACTTTGTCTTTAACAGTTGCACACTTAGTGAGTGTTAAAACTGCCAGTTGTAGACAATTAGGATCTCGCACTGAATTTTATAGTCTGCGAGCATAATGGGGAAATTTATACCACGGCCAGGTTTCCTTTGCACTTTTTTCGTCACGCTTCCCATCGAAGCTGAGTGTGCCATTAAAGGCAGCTACGGCCCAGCCGACAGCACGACTCACTGTTACTAATATTGTTCTGTGATAATTTCCCATAAATGATTCACAAAATTATTTGCACTAGGTTCAAAGATTCATGATCAGAGGTATTGGTTTGACCACAGCGTGACACAAGATTCACTAAATCTACACCATATACATGAAGGTGGGAAAGATAATTTGGATCATTTGAAAGAGTCATTATATTAGATTTACAATACGTGTTAAGCGGATAAAACAGACCTTCTGAAGTTCTGAAGCATGTTATTTGCATATATTTTGAAGTTTTATGATTTTTCAGCTAAATATATTATATTAAAATTATATTACCCTGTGACCCTGATTGCGATAAGCATTTATAAAATTGACGGATGGATTGATTGAGAACTTTATGAAAACAAAAGTTGAACAACACTGTTATACTTTATTATTCTATGTTTAAATTTTGAAGTCAAAGATGGAAGGAATCTGAGAATCTAAGACCTAAATCCCGTTTCCAACCTCACTCTCAGCTTTGTTATCCTCCGCAGTGGCTCAAAACAAGGAAAAATGGCCCCCATCGCCATGTTATGACATTTTCCATATGAGCTGCAATTAGAAAGCGGGGCCTTCCCAGAGTGCCCCCCCATGTCACTCACTTTCCGCTTCTTAACTCCCTGATAGCAGTAAACAAACCACTTTGGCGGGGGGTCTAGACGAGAGCCTCCCGGCCCGGGGGGGCTGGCTGGCGTGAGTGTGGCGTCGTGCCTTCGTGTGTTTGCACGGGTAGCGCTGCCCCTGCTCTGTGTGCGGGTCTGTGTGCGGGTCTGTGTGCGCTAGACAAGTGTAATACATTATAATTGAGGTGCAATATAGGAATCCTGTTACACCCCCCCCCCCACTCTTCCCAGATGACCAGCTCTCTCATTCAGTGGTGGTTCTTTACATAATAAAAGATCCTCAGTACTAATCCTGCAGGGTCTTCCCCCTTTTCCTGAATATTCCTCCAGGCAAGGCAGCGCACAAAATGCCTCATTTGCATCCCTAAACTGTCCAAACTGTGAATAAGCCTTTTTAGTTGCAAATGGAATTACATCTCCATTTCCAGAGTAGAACAGAGGGGTGGACAGCCCTCACAGATTCATGGTATCTCATCTCTTCTTCAGGCTCGTCAAGCCAAACACCGCCTCTGAAACGCAGTTTGAAATGGAAGTGTCACCATTGATGACATGCAGATAAGGCATTTCAGAGCCAAACGAGGGTCACTTAACTTCTGCTATTGGAATTCCCATTCCTTCCCTCTACAACAGTGAGCATGAGTGCTACATTACACCTGAGAAGCTTGTTAGCTTCATGTGGATTGCCATAGTGAGGACCAGAAGGAAGAAGGACGGTGGGAATTCAGAATGAACCACCAAGGCGCCCTGCCATCCCATAGTCCCTGTTATGCATCAAGGCCACGCCGTTGCATCTGCAACCTATAAAACACCCATAATTATCACCACTTTAAGCAAGTTCAAGTTAACTTGCCTACAAAAATTCCCAGTGTAGTCAGTCAGTGCTGCTTAAATCAGTAGGTGATGTTGCCCAATTTGTACGTGTTCCACAGTGAAGTCTTCCGAGGGAAAAAAGATTCTTCACAGAGCCGGGAGCCTGTCCCAGGCAACACAGGACATGATAAAACATTCACATAAACTTCCCAAGATATGGGCATTGTAACTTATACATAAAAACATAATTGTAGTATTTTATGAGTAACCACATTCAGCAATGTAACATCTGGTTTAAACGAGTCACACAATACATATGGGCGCTATTGTGAACTCAGTTTATATTCATTTATTACAATGTGTCAAAACCATTAAAACACATATAGTATTTCCACATAATCTTTCCATAAAGTATCACTTCATGACCTGCAGCCTTCTCTTTCACCTCAGTTTGATGGAAGCTACGCCTCTCTTCCCACAGATTTCATTTTGTCTTATGACAAATATATGTCACAAATGAAAATAAAAATGCTTACTTTTGGTGAACTCTATCCATCCTATCCATGGATTTTGTAGTGTTTGTGTTTGTGTAGACCACTTAAAGATAACCTTCCAGGATGCAATACAATGTATCCCAGCAGCCAATGCAGAACCGGAAATTTGGGGCTGATCCCAGAATGCACATTGCCAGTGCCACCCGGCACAGAGCACAGTGGCAGAGTAAGTGTGTAGTGACAGAGAGCCACCTTTGCTACATTTCTTTGGACTTTGGAAAGAAACCAGATGATCTGGAAAAAATCCATGCAAGAATGTGAGCACTATTCACAAAGATAGAGTACAGCTGTCAAAGACACAATTACAGCATTTTTGAGCATGTCACACATATATATGTATGATGGAACTATCATAACCTGGTATATGTTTTTATCCATACCTGATATATTACTTACTGTTCTGTTACCATTTTCCTTAAGTTTTATAAAAAAAAAAAATTAAAAAAAACGGTCATTGCCTTTTAATTTGTGAAGTAATTTTTTAAAATGCGGGGAAAATAAATTAAGGAAAGAATTTCTCTTTGGTATATCACCCTATCGAAAACTGAACAGAAAATGCGAGGTGTTAACTTGCATTGTTCTGTGGCTGTTACCCCAAATCTGATTCACATTTCAGTCAGTTGTTTGGCTTTTTAATCCTAGCACTATCTGGCACTAAATTTCACTGAATTGCTCTCATTACTCGGCCAAGTGAGTTGAGAGAATACAGCCCATTTCTCTGCCTCCTGACGAACACAAAAATAAACTAAGCTAGGGTTCCATTTCCATGGAAACTGGATAGTTTTCATAGTTCCCTTCTCAGTGGGTGGGGTCTCAGCAGATCATTGGACAGATAGCTGTTGCATGTCTTGTTCCTGCGACACAATTAAATCAGATGCGGCTATAAGGGAAAGCAAGCGACGCAATTTATTAACCATGTGAAACATACATATTGTGCTACAGTCTGTGGGAAAGCTACTTTGCTATTCATTAGGAAAATTATGAGATGGATACAAAACAACAAAAGTCACACATATGCTGAAATTAACATTTAGACTGGCTTTTCTGTGGAGCTCAGTCCCACCCACAGATTCCTCTTCTGGGGGATTCTCCTTGCTGGTGTGATTCACAGAATCCATTCTGTACTGCTCAGAAGGACAGTGATATCCACAGAATTGCCTCTTTGATTTCCGAATGTTCAAATATGTGCAGTGACGGTAGGATTGGCTTCAAAACTTTTTTCAACTTTTTTGACATAGTAAATTACACCATTACTAAATATTTGCAGACAAAATAATTTTTCAAACATGAAACAGCAGCCCTCCGAGGGAAACGCGACAAACAGTAGAAAAAATATTTAAAAAAATGGAATTAGCTATAATGTAAAGCTTCTTTGGTACTTTTACGTTGTTGAATTGGGTTATGTGAGAAAATGTTACATATTCATTGATTTGAACTGAAGTTGAATGATCTATTGAATGCTTCTTGTACCTCACAAAGTGGTAGTTTTGGCAAAGCAGTAATTAACAAAATACAAAGGAATATACAAAGACTGCACATGGGTAAGTAGGCTTGATACGGCATAAATGAATGAAACCAATATTGTGTTCAGAAATTAATTTACCACCCTTAAAAATTTATTTATATCAGATTGATGCACAGTTTATGCGCAGGCAGGCATTGTGGGAAAAGCAGTCCTGCATAACTTCTCTGCCTCGACCGCCTCGTGCGCTGACGCTGAGGTCACTCTGGAGCACAAGTCGGAGCTGCACAGGTGAAAAATTAAGTTCTGTTTCCCGGCCGCATCTCCATCTGCTTGTCCTCGGCCGTTCAGAGCAGCTGTCAGTCAAATGGCCGGGCCAGCCGCCCCGCTTCCTGTCCCTGAAATACACGGCACCTCATGTGGGCCACACTGCTGCCGGCCACATTCCTCCCACATGCTACACATCTAAGTGCAATAGCATGGAGGGCAAGTGCTCTTCGGGTGACTATTATTATTATTATTATTATTATTATTATTGCTGTTGTTGTGAAACCTATGGAATAAAATGTTAAATAATATAAAAGAACAAGTTCTCAGCAGACTTTTTGCACAGCTCAATCTATTATGTTCTTCATTTCTCTAAAGAAGGGACATGGAGATGTGATTAATAGACGGTGAAGATTCCCGTAATGATTTAGCTTAGAGGAACAGTCCCTCTGCTGAGCTTTGGGGCCATGACCCAACATTCCTCTGTGCACCTATATTATTATATAATATTGAAAACAATTCCTCCAGTATAGCTATCTATACAAAGAACAAAATGACTACATGTCATTTACTGTATCTCTTTTAATTACATATAAAACTCTTAGTACATTTGATTGTGTAGTGATAAATTTGACAGAAAAATGATTTGGAGTTGAACTCTAGCTACTCCAGGGAACAATTTCTCGACCGTAGAATATTTTGGATAAAAGAGTCTGCAAAAACAATAAATACGAGTGCTCAAAAATGTAAATATGATGCCACCCCATTAAGCTATTACTACAAATGGCTAAGAAACAGCTGAAAATCAAAACAGCAATATTCGTATTAAGAATATATAAGGACCAGCTGCATTTTCCGAAACTGGTGAACCATTGCTCAGTCACAAGATCCAAGCAAAAGATCCCAACAAACACAAATATCTACAGATAAGTTTACACAAACTCACTCACAGGTTTTGACACCACTTTCTGATGCGTACACACCTGCTCTTGCGCACACACACACACACACACGCTGGATTTTCATTTAAACAGCATGTGGCCGTGCACCTTGATTTTATAAAAGGTTCAGTCAAATCAATGAGTGACAAAGGGACCCAGGCACTGTAATTCCCAGGCATGTTAATAATAATCTGGTCCTGGGGTCCACAAAGCCCATCCAGCCTTTTGTTTCTCCCGGATTCATTGCATAACAATGAATGGCAGGCCGGCCGTGCAGGGGGCAGAGGAACCTAGCGGAGCTGCATTGTCTCTCTCCCTGTGAGCAAGGTGCTGCTTCTTCACAGAAACAGGAAACCAGGGGCCCAGCATAATGTGGGACGGACGTGTGTTTAAAAGCCGAGTTACACCTGAAAGGGCTTCAGTCAGGTGAAGTTCTGTACCTGTGGTGCAGAAGGAGAGAAGAAATACTGAGTGGAATAATCTGCTTTTGTTTAACTGAACCTGCCGTTTCAATCTATTTCCAAACCAATAATTATGTTCGTAGGAGGATTAGTTAGCACATGTTTATTGTTTTTTCTTTTAGATATTCTGTTCTTAGTTATGTGCAACTGGAACAAAAATCACACATGGACTTTGGAGGGTTTATGGCAGGGGTGGGCAATCTTATCCGCGAAGGGCCGCTGTGCGTGTAGGTTTTTGCTGCATCTCTCTAATTAGGTCACTAATTAGAGGACTGATTGGCTGAAGAGGCCTCACACCTGGGTTTGAACAGCTAACCTAAATGTTACCCCAAAAACCTGCACTGGCCCTTTGCGGATAAGATTGGACACCCCTGGTTTATGGAGTGAATTCATTTAAAAATGTTAGTTATGATAAATACTATCACAAAAAACTGAATGTAAGACAACAGGATTAAAATCTATTGTATAGAAACAGATCTTAAAGCAGCAGGAGGAATACAGCTCGCTATCAGCAGCGAGGCTGTAAACACACACACACATATGATACCATATGCCACACATTTACAATTACTGGTTTAATTTCACCGGGACAGTTTCAGTTTTGAAATGTTTTTAATGTAACCTTAAAGCTAACTTTGCTTTTTAAATGCCAAGGAAGCCAAACTCACGTTACAGTACCAGAAACATGAAGACTGGCTAAATATGACAACCATATCGAGAACAGCACCATCGTCAAAGTGTGGCCGTCCGTGAATCGAACAGAGCCGCGTTTCTGGCGAGGAGAGGAGTCGCGACTCTCCGCCAGGCCCAAGAAAGGCTCCTCTCTGTGGAGCACCACAGAGACCCATGACAGAAGTACCTGTGATCTATGGGATGGGAGTCCAGGGTGTGATAAGTACAGGATCCTGATGGCAGAACCCAGGGCTTTCATCTGTATCTAATGTGCTTCATTTACTTAATGATATGTCATGCTGTGAAAAGCAAGGAGCAGAAACAATACAAAAAAACTGTAGATCTTCACAAAACAGAAGCGGGATCTCATTGCATGATATAGCCCATCCTGTCCTTTCTACGTTTTTTTTCAACCCAATAACTAACACAAATAGGCTGTTCTCAAAATAAGCCTGCCCATTAAGACCTCAAGCAAGAAAGGAACTGAATGGCAGTAGTGGAGAGGTCCAGAAGCACTCCTTCAAAGTGGCAGCATTTATATTGTTTCTTAAAGACATGTGTCCCGATCCAGTTCCAGGGGACGTTTGGCAAATGTGCCTCAATATTGATTTATTTATCTTGCATCGAGCTGTATAAAGGTGAAAACATTTTCAGATGTGAATGACTAGTAGAGGCGTTTATAGAGGCCCAGAGCGATGCCGGCAATACTCAGATGAAATAATGAACCGGAGGCTGACTTTGGTGTCTGGTTATTGGTGTCTTTGGAGGTGTGTGGGGTTTTTTAAACGCTTGGCCTGGTGATCACACCTTTAATTCAATTAAAACAAAGGCGTGAGGGCTGCTGCTTGTCTAAACAGAGGTGAAAGGCTACAGGATGACATGAATACCAATGTGTGATGTATAAATGAGCTCCCCCATCTGTCAGACAAATCAACGTGAATATTCACATCCAGCCTCCCGGCCTACGCATTTTCCATTTACCTCTGCGGATATTCCATTATCTTTTCCCATGGCCATGCCAAGAGATAAGTGACCCAAGGATTCATGTTTATTCTAAAATCGCTTTCCTGTCTGCCACCTCTTCTCCATTTGAGAGTGTTAGCTTGTTTCTTTTTTCTTCTCTCCTTCGGGCTTTAATTTGCACTTAACTGACGGTCAGGCCACTCCTGACTGCCGGAGAAGGTATAGTTATGGTTCAGGTTTAAATACTCACGTTTCTCTGAGCTGTCCATACGCATCACAGCGTTTACCAATGAAATTATAAATTCCATATGTAACACGATTCACTATGAGGATCAAATTTTGTTTAAATAAGGAAGTAGGGAAAATTAAATTTGGAAAACTATAAAGTATTCCCAGGTCCCCAAAAATGTGTATTTTTCCAATGTATATGTCATATTTTTTCCAATTATGAAAGAAGAACAAGCATAGACTTAAACAATGACGAGAACAGAATCCCATGGCATGTGGAGGATTTCCAGTGAAAGATAACCTACATAAATTATTGTTGTATCTTAATACAAAAATATTGTCATATTGTTATTGGCAGGGATGGGTGCATTCTGTGAAATGTTCTCCACGGCATTTTCTGAGGTTAGGTCATCGTCTCCATGTTAACTTTGCATTCTCACGTAGCTGTGAAATCAGCCTGAATGTGTCGAGGAAACAAACAAAGAGGTACGACAGGAATGCTGGTATCTCCAAACGAAGATGAAGGCCTGCTTCAGATGGAAGTCCGAAGAGCCAGAGGAAGCGGAAGGACATATATTACCTCCACTTGAACAGCATCTGCTGCAGAACAACGGCGATGAAGGCAGATGCGCCTTTGCGGCTCAAAATTAGTCTTCGTCAACTATCTCGCATTGAGTCAAAATGAAAGTATGGAAAATAAAACAAAAAGAAACCTAAGGGCAGGATCATACATGAGTCTCCCCATTCTTCTATTTGGTGGGGAGGGGGGGGGGCACGGGCACAGCATGGCCGTGGAGTGAGAGTATGCTTTGAAGGTCCTGCTCATTGCCACACCGCGACCCCACATCTTAACATCTCCGACTTCAGTCGTGGCGTGTAGACCCCTTATGTAACATTCATTACTTTGCTAGTTGTGTGAATGTCAAGTAGCACTTCCTTTCGTTTAGGAGGGCATGGCAGCGTGACAGGACCGAAAGCCAGAGATGACGGCACAGCCCAGCAGAATTATAAAACTCGCTCGATGTCCGTCAAAAAAATCCCTTAAATTCATATCTGATTATTCAAGTACAATTCGTCTTCACGGAAAGTGTACATTGGAGGTAAAAATATCACAATGGGGATTAAAAAAAGACAATGGGCATGTAGAGTAATATGTGATCTGTATGCCTTCTCTTGAATAATCTAGTAGACAGTTGGAGTGACCCTTTATAATTAATGCCATCTGTCGCAGTTTAAAACTTCGAGTGAAAACACACAGGGCAGAGGTGCCACACAGAGCGAGTCCTGCTGATATTTCCCTGCAGTTGAGTGTGGAACGGCTTTACTCCTGATAAGCACAGATAATTAAAGAGTAATTAAATAAATTGACAATAATTATTCAGTACCTTCACCACCAAAAGCACTAACAACCTGGCAAAACTTTGAACCATTGTTTATCCTGGGTTTTTTTTCCCAACACAAAGACAAAGCAAAGAGTAATAATAATAAAATAAAACTGTGTGGGAGGAATTCAGGAGCCTAGATGTGCTTTTAAAGGTAAATAAATATTTAGCTAAAACTGTCACGGTTATCAGACATGCACACTTTTGAACGTACGAAGAAGCTGAGCGAGTATCACTGCTCCGAGCTGTACCTCTCTTTCCCAAACAATCACGAAAATTCCACATCACTGCTGAATGTGAGCTGAGCATCAATAGTGATTCAGTCTCAAATTATGTTCGGCAAATAAGCGAACTGACCCCCTTCAACAACTGACATTTAAAACAATAAATAAATAAAGCAGCCTTTTCCGAAAGAGGACAGTGAGGTACCAGGGATAAGGGTTTCTGAACAGAGTATTTTTGAGAAATTTTTGGCTTTAAATAAAAATAGGACAAGACTATTTGAAATCACAGGGAAAAGTGTAATTATAATGTGCATAATAATTGTAAACCCAATGCACATCATAAAATCACTGCAATAATCAAACAAATAATTATTTACATTAAAATGCAGTAATATATATATGTGTGTGTGTGTCTGTGTGTGTGTGTGTATATATATATATATATATAGAGAGAGAGAGAGAGAGACAGGTAAACAGTTACAGCTTTGCCTATATCTTTAAGATTAGAATTGGCTGTGCCATGCATGTGTGTCTACATGTGTTAATGTAGCTGTATTTTTTAGGCCTGTTCCATCTTGGACATGAAAACATTAATTTTTTTCATCATAACTTTAACTGAAAAACATGGATAGAATCTCATTTCCAAATACCAGCAAGTAACGGAATTTCATTTCCTTGCATTGTTGCTTCTTTTTTCTTGCCTGTCCTGGCCTCCCTTCCTGTATCTTTCTCCTCATCTCTTGCTCTCTCTCTCTCTCTCTCTCTCTCTCTCTCTCTCTCTCTGTCTGTGTGGGACAGGCTTGGGCAGGGGCCAGGACCACTCCCTGTAGCGCAGGCTGAATCCAGCAGCCACCAATACGTCGCTAAGTCGCCTGGTCCACACTGGCACCAGGAAACACCCCCAGAAGAAAGGAAAAATCTATCTCTGCAGAGGGACATCAAACACGGTCTCATCTCTTCCTCCGCATCTTCCTTTCCTTGGGTTTGAATTTGGGGGTAGGTGAAGCCCAGCCCAAGCACGTTCAAACTGACAGTCTGGACTGCTCTCTGCCAGGTGGCTACTGTGGTATCATCCATGTTATCTTTTGTGATTTAGGGCTGGTGGAGCCGATGCAGGCAGAGGAGAAAATCACCTCCTCTGCCCTTTTATCACACACCTAAGAGACACACAAATAAAACGCACTACCTATAGCTGTAGACAACGTGACCCATATTTTTGAAGATGTGTTATATTAGTGTTCCATGCTATTTTCTCAGCTATTTGAGCAGTAAAGAAAATTCTGGGTGAAGACAGGACAATTACATTAACAGGGAGGGTTTTCTGCAGACCTCCTCAAATTGAACTTCAACCAGCCAATGGATGTTCAACAGTGATCCACCAGGAAAACGATCCACAAAAACCGAGTGATGTTTTATCCACAGAAGTTCTCTCTGCCTTTAGTCAGTTCATTTAAGAACATCATGCATTCATAATCTGGAAACATACCAGTAAACCTGAATATCACTCCTTTTCCATTCAGCCATTTCATACACAAACACGCACACACACACCCTTTGTATTCACTCATTTTAACAGACACACAGAACTTAAGATAATAAGGTGACAGACGCTCACGGGAGACATTCCTGCAAAATAAACAACTGGGTCAACATGGAACTGGATCAGCACCTCAAGGATGACGCGGCATTGAAACCTTTTTAAATCTTTTCACCGCGTTTCCCCCAAAAATATTCAAAAAGGACTTTTGCTTCCTAGGTTTTATATTTTAGGAAAATGCACATAGAAATTGTATGGGACAGAATTGCTGAGAGCTTCATTAATGCTATGCTGATGAGGATGGTTAGTCTGTAATTTAAACAATTTAAGTCAATAATTTAAAGACCCAGAAGAAAACATTTCACCCACAGGTTTGGCCATATAAGGAATAAGAACAGATTTTGTGCATTTTAGCTTGGGCATTGGATCTTCTGTAATTGCTGTCACTGGGGGTTCATTGGGTCCTACAGCTGCTATTATGGTTTATACTTTTGCTATATTATCTCTACATTCACCACCATTTCACAGGTAAGGCGGGGTTAAGCTCAGATTATCCATATATGCCAGTCAATCAATCACCCAAATTTAATTTATAACCACTTATTTCCTGTTGATAACAGGTTGAGAAGTGCATGCTGGTCCTACATGGAGAGGCCATGAAATCCACCAGACACGAGTGTCGACAGAAACGTGCTCTCCAGCACCTACTGTAACTATCCAAAATCACAATCAGAATCTTTATTGCCACGGGACCAAGGCAGGTGGACGTTTCTGCTGGCACAGTTACTGTTCGAAGTGCAATGAGAATAGACAACTAACGATTAGGGTAGAACAAAGACAGCGAATAAATATAGGAAAGAAAAACAACTGTGAAAGTTGTCCCCCACAGGAGGCTCCTACTCAAACTCAAAGCGACTGGTATTTTAGGTACCGTAGCGACCTGGATTGATAA
>JAODJX010000037.1:16296962-16325618 GCA_026776945.1 Isichthys henryi
CCCAAGCGAGCTTGATGGGCCGAATGGCCTCCTCTCGTTTGTATAGTTCTTATGTTCTTATGTTCTTATGTTCTTAAAGGCGACGTGAGTGATAAATACAATAGTTATGCACATATACAAGTAGTATCGTGCAGAAAGTTGAGAGAGGCACAATACAGGTAACATACATGTGTTCATATAGTTCAAGACATACATGAAATGTGCAATTATAAAGTGCAAACAGATTATTTGGGGGCGGAGCTTATGCAAAGGCACGTGAGGAATTCATGCACATGTTGAACTCCAGAACTTTTCATTTTCATTAGGAAAATGGTTCAGTTTCCCTCCTTTTTCTTTTCATATAGCTAAAATAAACAGGTTTGTAAAGCCACAATATATCTTCCAAGTCTTCATGGGAGCTGTACATATGTGACTATTTTGGGCATCCGAAGTTGAAATTACAGTGAGCAACTTGAACTGAACCAAATATTATTATTTTTTTAAACATGATCTTTGCATGAATTCCTTTCCCTGGGGACTCATGTGCTCAGGATTTTACACACAAATTTAGCACAAATTTAGAGCCTGACTGCTGAACCCTTGTATATCTAGGTGAGTTCACAGTCCGCAAGGAACATGGTTTTATAGGTGATGGCTGGGACGGGGTCAAAGGTCACTTCAGTACATTCAGCCTCTAGTATACTAACAGGATCATGTCATTATTTGTGAGCATTAGAATAAACTACGAAAAGAAAATGAAAACTATGAGCCAGTAGGCAAGTGAACCAGCCATGTGAGGTGATAATGGAGAACAGAGCTGAAAATGTACCAAAAACTGGCACATTTTTGGACACATTTTATGTTAAATCAGAACTAATTGATAATAATCCACCTATCGCTGTAACCAAAACTATAAACGAAATCTGAACACTCAAAATAAACACATGTATCAGAGCTTTGTATGGTTATTAACAAACCTGAACAAATTCAGAAAAATACAGGTTTACAAAACTGAAAAAACTTGTATTACAGCTTGCTGTGGTATGAACAAATCTGAATAAAACAGTCAAGACAATCACATATACGAGCCCTTGGTCTGAACACATGCAGAGACGTGCAAACAGGAGATTTTGTTAACCGGGGGGGTTGGTTAAATTACTTCAAAGCACCATATTGATTTAGTTATCAGTTACCGAAGATGCACATATCTTATTGGTGTCTTTTAAACCAAACGTTAAATTTAAGTAGTGATGAGGTAAGATAATGTTATTTAAACAACCTGTTTCTTATAATAACGTTATAGAAAAAAAATCTGAAAATAAGATACCATCAACCCATTGTTATACTATGTATTAGTTCTGATTCTGAAACAATATCTTACTACAAGAAAACAATTCGGGAAAAATGTAGCATCACAATCAGAACCGGAAATAATACAGAATAGCACTCCCTGCTTTAAATGTGCCGTCTTGCTGCTGTAGCATTGTCTTGGACTCTGACGTGTGTCAGGTGCAAACTGATGGTCTACTGATGAGCTCACTGACCATGAACATCTTTGCAGTTGATGGATTCCTTGTTGCATCCAGTTTAGCCAATGCCCTAGAGATTGGTACATTAGATCCTTCCAGCCCACCGGCTCAAGTACCAAGTGAGGGACCATTATAGACAGGTTTGACATGGACCTTAGGTGGCAGTCCATATATTGATAAACATAGTGAACACAGACATTGATGTCAAAGATCATAGGCACAGCCAGTGACATGGAAACAACTGTAGGTACATTTTAAAAGCTAAAACAGACAGGAATCGTTTTGCCATCCAATGAAAACTGCATATGTCCACTTTTGTCAATTGTGATTTTTTTTTTTTTACTATAAATGGAATTCCCTTCTGTCTACTGAGAGCATTTAACTTCTAATTGATCAATGAAAAGATGTGTTATATTAGTCTTATATTAAGTGATCAGTTTCACTAGTACTTATGATTGTACTAGTTAACATTTGTAATCATTATGGTTGTTTGCATGGATTACTTCCTATTGCTAATTTCAACAACTTAACATTGATAACTAGCTACCTAGCATTGCTGTTAATTATGAATATAAAGAAAGATTAATTTATATCTTGCTGACACTGACATATTTGCCTCATTGACAACAGTCTATGTAAGTCCATTGAAAACATTAAGCTGATCACTGGTAGCTGTATCAAGTTTTCTGTTTGTACCATTTTATGTTTATTTAGTAAAGTGGTTTCTGCATTTTTCTCTCTGCTGAAATGATGGATTTTTAGAGATATGACTTTTTCACTGGACAGCTACGATACGTAACATACTTCTCATTACGAAACCTCACGAAAACTGATGCGTATGATTCAAAAACAAAATTAGTGAGTTTTTATGTTGCTCTACTAGGTTTTGAAAAGCTAAGTGGTTCAATCGTACATGTAAAGGAAGTTTATCATAAAGTTGTTTAATTAGTGACGTTCCCTTGCATGAAAATTAATTATAACAAGCCATTGTACAAAACATGTTGTCTCACGTCACTCTATATTCAACCCATCCAAGCATCATTCCTATCACCTGTCCTCTATGGGGTCACGATCAACCTGGAGACTCACACAGCAGGGGACAAATGGCAAGGGACAACCTAGTGTCCTGGGCAGGACACCCGTCCATTGCAGGACACACACTAAGAGACAGCAATTTAAAGGCACAAATTTATATAACCGCATGTTTTTGGACAGTGGAAGGGTATCAGAGTACTGAGAGGAAACCTTTGAAGATGAAAACTTAACTGATTCAAATTTAATTGAAATAAGCACCCACAATAACAATAATAATAATAATTATTATTATTATTTTATTTTTTTTATTATTATTATTACGGGTGCATTTGGCAAGTTGACATCTCATGCCATTCACATTTATTCACATCTATTCTTATGAAAGTATGTATAAACTGCTGGGGATTCCCATCAACTTATACCAAAGGATCGGCTTTTTACAAAGAGAGCTTTGATGTATATATGTTTTTTTACAAACAAAAAAAAAAAACTTGTAAACTGTCAGTATCTATACTGCTGGAAAAGGCCAAAGGTCAGAAGGTCATCCAGTCCATTATAGAAAGGCAGGAAACTGTGTCTTTAAATCAAGAAGACAATGTTACAAACAGCAGTAGCAGGTGTTTCGTATGTTATTGAATCCATATACATGAATCGTATTGTAATATATCACATAGAAATGGGCTGGCAACTTAGCGGAGGAACGTGACCGGGCTTTTGTCAATTGTGATTTTAAAGAATTCACTGAACTGTAAGTGCAAGGAGCTGGCACCGTAGGTAAGACTAATCGATGAAAAGTAAAGGGCATTAAGATAATTATGTAACAAATTGTACGTGTTAAATACACAATTCGTTCAGTAAGTCTCGGCACTAAAACAAATGTCTTATCCCGTTTCCAGTTACCTTTAAAACGGTTAAACGCGAACTCTCAGGCCCTGGAGGAGGACAGTGAAACATGAAGCATCCTTCGCCCTGAACCGCCACGTGAACGGCTGTGATAAAGGGTAACCCACCGCTCGTGCCACTCTCATCGTTATACCTTTCATTTAGCTTTATGGGAAAAATAACAGCAATGTCACTCTACTGACTCTATACATAGTAATATATTGTTTGTGTCCTTCATTTATTATATAACAGTCGCGCTCTTATACTTTTTATAGCTACTACACGAACCATTACCAGTAAATCGTACCTTATGCATGCTTAATTTAAAATATTCCACTAATTTTCATTATCTATTTCGTTCGGTTTTTCGCTTGTTCCGTGTTTTGGAATGCCGTGTATAAATAAAATTAACTATCTAAGGTCAACGGCGCATGCGTGTTAAAAAAATTACCACTCCTCACTGAATCGTGTAGTCTAGGTAGCAGTTTACTACGGGTATGTTTCCTATCCATTCAAACCGCTATACTTTAATAAGGGCAGGGCGACTAACTTTTCTTAGTGTTTATATTTCCTTCCTCAGGTGAAATGCTTATTTTCCAATGCAAACAAATCAGCGGTGAACGTATGTAATGAATACAGTGAACAACAATAAAACAAAGATTTATTTTTTAACATTATAAACAATGTTTTTCTGTTTAATTGGTATATTAATTTTCCTTTAAAATTCGGATGTAGACCTAGATTCCTCAAGTAGCAGAATCTAATCTGATATTCTACGTACTTCAAAAAAGCTATCATCGTTATAAATAAAATGCCCATACACTATTCTTTTGTCAAACAAGTGATCACTTTGGGGACAAATGTTAAATAGCTGATTATTCAAGTCTAGTGTACTGCACACGTTCAAAAGTAGAATCATATGAACATAATAATAAGGATGATGTTTTAAACTGTTTATATAATTTTTCATATGAAACATTTGTTTCACTCGGATTAATAAAATGTGTTCAGGTGGGTCACCAGGAAGATTTCCATTTGTCCGAACGGACCAATAGCAATGCAAGGCAGGGGAAACAGCCTGGACTCAGTACGGCTCTCGATTACCCCCCAACGCAGAATGCTTAATTTTACACCACAGGTAAAACATGGGATCCCTAATTTGAATTTACACATAGGCCTATATTTTTCGTTGATTAAATTTCACAATGTTGTTACCAGCGTCGCAGAAAATAAGGTAATTCACGTTCAAAAAAACTGAATTAAAACGTCACAATAAGGATATTGCGTTGTCATATGAAGCAAAAATCAATTTTATCTAAGAGCCCACAAGTCAGTTTTTAGTTAATAATGTAATAGTTAACACGTGATTTAATCAAAACCTACGAAATTAAAAGCTAAGTCTCAATTTTTTACATAAAGTTATTTTAATACATTGAATTATGGTTTGTCTACAGGGATGTTGGTGCTGCGCCCAATATTGCTTTAAGAAGCTAGAGAAATATGCCAGGGAAAAATGCATACACGCGCACACGCGCACACACCCTGCATTCTGTGTTATGAGGCATTTCCTCCATTAATACGTCACTGCACTAAACACAATTACTACGCTTTACAGCGGATGTGCGACGTTTCATAACCTGTTTTGCACACTAGTGAAATTTACACAGCACAAATAATTTACCTTTCACGGCAGGGCGAATATCGTGCACTTTAATGAAAAGCAAATGAACCAAATACAGCGATGCTTGAAAGTGCCCCCCCCCCTTTTTTGGACACAATCACATTTGATGAGTTATAATTTAATATTACCAGACATTTTTACGAGGCTCTGCTAAACGTACTCAGACGGTGTAAGCAGAAAGAAAAAACTGCTCCTGTAAATGTGGGTAGTTTCTCAACAACTTGTTTATGTTCACAGAAACAATGCATGCTGGCAACTAAAAACCCATAACAGTACATAGCTAAATAAATACAGCATTTGACCACATAGACACCTTTTGCAGTCCCACCACACTGCGGACAAACTCATGCCATGTCAAGTTCAAGTTTATCGACAGCCGCTGGAAAACTGGAGAAGACTGCACCCTTCAAAAAGTTCTCCTTCGGCTACCCAACTTCGATCGCACTTTCAATTCATAGATACTTTTTTTAACAAATATTACGGTCGCAAACTCGAGCTTGACTGCAGGTTAAAAAAAAAAACATACCGTCACTAATGTCCCAGCATTTACTAAATATCTAAGTATTCGACAGTCAGGCTGTATTTGCGGCCAATGTAACATATACTGCATATCGATTGTTTCCGAATGAACAAGGATATACAGTATATGTATTTTATGCAAACAGGGATTATGTATTTTCTTCCTAAATGAATCGTTGCCTGCGAACCTTAACATTTTACGTAGAATTAATGTAATTATGTGCAATTTGGTTTTGAAATACTAGCTACTGACTGGTTTAACATGTTACCCGGAGATAAATAAATGATAAATGCAAAAATAACCGACCACTTGCAACACGTTTTATTATATCTCTGTATACAATAAAATTCTTAAAACGTATCACGAAAATGGAGAAAACACATCTCAGACTAACAAAACATAAAACATCAGTGTGTGTTTTGCTCATAATTGTACATTTCAGTCATAAAGAAACTTTTTATATAAATATCGTTTAATCTGTATCAAGTAAATACCATAATTTAATTACAAACTGATAAATATGGCAGTTGATATTTACAAAAGAAAAAGCGTGACTCCAGAAAATGTAACAACACGTTACAATACAACGTATATCTTTCTCGAAATCTTCCGGATATTATATTCAAACTCTTAAAGCACAAAACATCACAAGGTAAACCCGGCAAATTAAATATACATTCACATTAACAGTTAAATGTTAACTTTGGCACTGAAAATCCAGTTTAAAGTTGTATAGCTGAAATCAAGTACTAGTTTATGTTAGATGTTAGTGTAACTGAAAATAGAAAAGATCTTGTATATTTGCACTAAAAGTTCATATGAATAGCTACCGTTGAAGGAACATTCATACAAATGTGAACGAGGTTTATCACTGCCATGAAGTGGAGAACGAGAAATCACAGACTCTTATTTACAAAACGATGAATAAATATGCTTCATTTGACTGCTGTAGCAACAAGTCCATCAGACAGACTTTTATCGCATTGCCACGCCCATTGGGTGTACATATCTTTATATACGCTTATTATACACGTGGTTATTTTGTGTTATTTAGTTCTGGATTTTTGCATCTCAGACCTAAACGTACCATTCACTGAAATTTGACGACAGGGTGTTGTGGCCGGCGTTATTGTGAGCCGTGGATGCAGGCGACAAAGTGTTGTTGCTTTGGGTTTCGGTGGATGGGGAGACCAAGCCAGGGGGTGTCGATGACTCATAGCCAGAGCTGGCTGCAGGCGAGGAGTCAGAGGCTGAAGAGTTTTCGTGGACCTGAAAATAGTGCAGAGAAAAAATAAAACCCATTGTTGTGAATCAAATGTATTTGTTTTTGATGTGTAAAGCAAGAAGTCAAAGAAAAGACACACTGAAATATATATACATTTGACATTTGCACGTTTTGCCTACCTTCATGTGCTTCCTCAGGGAGCTGGGGTGAGTGTACGATTTATCACACATTTTGCAAAGATACGGCTTGTCCGACGTATGCACGTGCATGTGCTTCTTCCGGTCGCTGCTATTTGCGAAACGCCTGTCGCAGCCCTCAAACTCGCACTGAAATGGTTTCTCGCCTACAGACAGGAGAAAAGGGATGCGTTAGCAGGTCCTAAATTGCTCCACATCGGTGAATAAATCATTTATAGCAGGTTATTGAAAACAAATTGTTTGACTGGGAAAAAATTCTCCAAGCCTAAGGATAGCATATTAAGCGGGCCTAATTAATTTAGTTATTTGATTTATCTTTTAATGCAAGGCACTTGTTGAATTTCGAAAATTACATGTGCAAACAGATTTCAAACTATTTTAACGTGCACTTTAAACAATAAAATCGGAATGACAGTAAAAATAATTCTCAAAACAGAACTAAATCGCCAAGTAAATATTTACCGTTTAAGTAGTAGTCTATGGCTGTTAATCATATTAATTAAATTCAAGGGGTCTTTTCCGATAAAAAGTAGATTAATTCATCCAACCATCCATCCATTTTTGTACCGTGCGACAAAAAGAAAACGAAATATCCCAGTCCTACCCGCATATTCTTACCGCCATAAGTACTTGTCCATCAATTTCCATTGTGATTGTGACTAGTCAAGTTATGCCTATAAATTCAGGTGCTGACTGATCTGTATGAAACAGGTATATTCTAATTGTATCGCCTGGATTGTGCTGGTCTGACCCGTTTTATGATTATGTTTATGATTATGAACCAAAAGTTTATTAATTATAGGTTTCTCCACTAAATCCAACGGTGAATCTAACTGGCGTCGAGTAGCAGCGATGGACGAATACATATAACGCGCATTTATTTGGGTTTAAGATATCCAGTCAACTACGAGTCGAGGTTGCAAAGCAACTAACAAAATATAAATAACACAGCCGATGCGCCCCGTATATTTGCCAAAAAATACACATAATTACCTGTATGCGTCCGCTTGTGTATCTTCAAGTTTTCCGAGCGCGCAAAAACCTTGCCACATCCAGGGAAGGGACAGGGGAAAGGCTTCTCTCCGGTATGGACCCTAATGTGATTGACGAGTTTATATTTCGCTTTAAATGGTTTGCTCTCTCTGGGACACTCTTCCCAAAAACAGATGTGGTTGCATTGCTCGGGTCCTCCGACGTGCTCGACCGAGACGTGGGTAACCAGCTCGTGCATGGTGCTGAAAGTTTTATTGCAACTCTTCTTCGGACTGTTCAGCTGCTCGGGGTCAATCCACTTGCAGATAAGCTCTTGTTTGATGCACTGCTGCCTCATATATCGGAAGAAGGCACCGGGGTGATGATGGGCCGACATGTTCATGCTCATGTTCATGTTCATGGAGCCAAACTGACTGTGCAGCGGAGCAGTGGAGTAGGGGTCGGTCCTCGGACTGGACACCTGGTGATACTGATCAGTCCGCCCAAAAACATCTCCTGGTAGTCCAAGTCGCATTTGTCCGTTTAATACAGCCGGGGTGCTGTGCGCTCCATGCTGATCGTGGATCCCAGGAAACAATATATGGCCTTGACTGTCTGAATGGGGGTGATGGAGGGAACCCGCTGCGGGCCCGAAAATAGCATGTTGGCTGCTCGCCGGAGACGAATCTCCGAAGCCGCGGCTGCGAAAGAGAAAGTCCCGTGTGGAGTTGAAGGGTGAACTCGCGTACGAGGTAACATGGGCGTGAGACCCCAGAGCCGCAGCGGCGTAACCCGGTGCCTGCGAAGTGAAAACAGAGCTCTGGCCCGGCGAGAGGTCGTGGTTCAGTTTAAACGCACCCATGTGTGCAGAATCAACAAAGCTGTTCTGTGCTAAACTCAGATCCCTGTCCTGCATTTCGCTCGCGGAGTGATGCCTAGTAAATGTACCAACTCCCAAACCAGGAAACTGATGACCAGCGTCCAGCAACATAACTTCTTAGCAGATCCTTTCTGTTCGGACCAATATTACATGCACGGACAAGTAACTTTATATGTTATAAATGCAGGTTAAAAGAAAAAAAAATAAACAAGAGTTAATCTCACCGTCGGTAATTTCAAGCGAAGTTCAGCGCGGCGAAATGCAAATGGAAAAACAAAACTGGAGTTCTACTTTTTCTATATAACCTGCAACTGAAAATTCCCATGGAAAGATGTATTCGCCTAATGAAAGTGTGGCGAACGTGAAGTCTTAAACGATTCTCCTAATAAAGAGGGAAGCCTTTTGGTGCATCTTGGCGCGACGTCCCAAATGGTGCGCAGCTTTCTTTCTGTTTTCTGTGATTATCACAGACGATCTGCTTTTATCAGTGGACTGGCACATCGGTCCCTTACGCCCCCTTAAACTTAAACCGGTCATTCACCCACTGCGCTCCTATTGGCCACAAAACAATATCAATCCGAGGCTCTCTTCCAATCGCAGCACCTCATTTTCACCACTAAAGGCTGCTCATGGTTTTCCACCCTAAACGGCAGCCTGCTTCTTCCCCAAAAAGACGTCTGATAGGTTTAAAAACGATTGTCGTTATAATATCTGATTGCTTAGCTTTATATACTGTCATGTCGATGACAGACTGATATTTCCATTGTAATTTCGTTGATATATTGTATAACCCATTAAGATAAATCCAGGCTAATTAAAAGAGAATGCTAAAGCATGCACCTTCAGTATGTTGAAAAATAAAGAATAGCCTACTATTAATACGCAATCACCTTGCGGAATTTACGAAGCGCACGAAAAGGTTCGCATGGGTATTTTATGTATAAGGCGCAGTCCTCTGAGAACCAGTCGAGTATGCCCGTACCTGCGTGATCGAGGATATTGCGTCGATATGGAGGCCATTAATAAAAACGGTACCCTACGACATCAAAGTTTTGTAATGCAATGCGGTTTCATGTTTTAACCTTGTTAATTATCTTATCGTAATAAAGCAGCGAGTCCGCTCTTATTGAATCCGCGTACTGTGGATAGTATCGTGTATTTATCGAAGAGCTATGTTGTTGTTGCTTTAATGACTTAATGATTTATTTAGGTAATTCAGTCAGAACAAGTAATAATATTTACAGCACTGCGATCGACTGGCATTCCCCGGAATCTATCCTACGCTGCCTGGGATGGGCTCCCACACCCCCTCAGCCCTGTCTAGAATAAGCAGTTGGAAGTTAGATGGATGATTGGATATTTACAGTAATAATAATAAAAACATTAAATTATCGTGCGTTTAAGTAATTAATACACTGTACCCTTGGTTTTGAGACCAACTCCTATTTAACTGCTCAGTTACTGCAGACTTAATTACAATATTAGCATTTGTTTGAATTCCCAATGCCGCCCCAGCACGTCCTCCTCATTGTCATAATAGATACAGAAGCACGCAAGGATAACTCGATATGCTCAAATTTAATTACTTCGAATTAGATTGAATCGCATGTGTTATTTGTTGACAAAATATACAAGATTTGCATTTTAATTACTTTGAAAGGTAATAACGCTGTTGAGGAAACGCAGGAATAATAAAGGTTTTCTAAAAGTATATTTAGGTAAAATGTGTCATGCAGTGATGTTAGGGAAACGTAGTTACACTAATTGTCATGTCCACAGGTATTTTGTTAGATCCGAAATAAATAACAGATTCGGTTTAAAGAATATGATTAAGTTACTTTGAACACAACGCATGACTAACTGGATTTCAATCGTTATTCACAAATTTCGGTGCTGCGATCACCTGCAGTGTCACGTAAGCAAGATTTAAAAAGGTTATCCAACCAACGCTGTATTTAAACGTATGTTAACGGAACCCACGGTGAAAGAAATGTATGCTGACTTATTAAAGATATACTAGAACATGAAAATCACAAGAAAAAATAGCAAGAATAAAGAAAATAAATATTGCACATTCCTCTTAATTTTCAGACAAAAATATTTGCCTAATATTCACCTAGAACTATTTTTTTTTCAGCAGGTTAGGACATTACATGTTGATACTGTGTGTTTTTCTTTTTATTTGTAAAATAAAAAGTTTTAGGTTATATCTATGTAACAGACGTCACCGTGTCTGTTACAGTTACACTGGGGAAGCCATAACATAAGAAACGGCATATTCTATAATATGTTTTTGTGTAACTGAATCACCGATGTTTTCTGTACATCCCATTGTTCTTCTAATTGCATGGCTTGTGACAGGCAGCATTCTAGAGCACAGTAACTGTTTTCCTGTCCTTAATCTAACTTCAACAGGGGACCGAGGCAGTTCATTTGTATGGCACTGTATTCCAACTGCACAGATGTCAGGCCTAAAGTGCTTCCAGAAACAAACCTTTGCAGATTAGTGGTTTCTTTACACAACCGAGATGTGGTAAAATATCTAAAATTTCAGTCGTACAGTTTAACCAAGTATATAATTGTAATGAGTTTGTATAGCGAAGTAGTCATTGAAACCTCCTGCTTCTACAGCCACTGCTTGTGTTTGTTTTTGTAGTTAGGGTTTTGTAGTTTACATTCTCTTTGAAGTGAGCTGTGCTAATTCCACATTAAAGTGGAGTCAGGAAACCAGCCCTACGCTTGTAGTTTAAGTTGAATGGACACTGTCACTGCCAGACAGCTTTATATGTAATTTTATATGAGTGTGTGTGTGTGTGTATATATATATATATATATATATATATATATATTTTACATTTAAATATAATATAGCAAGAATGCTTTCTACGACCGTCGGCCTACATATTTATTAACTATACATGGTAAATATAATTCTAAAAACAAGTTACGCTCCAAATCAGAATATGGAATTATTTTTCAATTCAATTCATTTTAAACTTCCGTATATGATTCGCAATAAACAAAGTGTTTTATCATTATCATTATTATTATTATTATTATTATTATTATTATTATACATATATTGTTGCATCGTCTACTGTAAGTCTAGTCCAATAGTTTCTTTAAATAGTTTAATTGTTTGATTTCAGGAAACATTATTATTATTGTTGTCATCAATAATAATAATAATAATAATAATTACGTATTTTATTGCATATTAAATATTGAGTTTCAATTATTTTTTCTCTCTGACTTGATATTTATTTACATGTGTACATTAAATATGATTTAAAAATGATTTGAAATATGATAATTTAATTTTCTGAAAGAGCATTAAACATTGGAGATGTTATGTAGCCCTATACGAGACGTTTATTATAAGCTTGTTTATTTTGCAGCGAGTGTCAGTCCCCGAATCCGGATAAATATTACACAGGCAGACACAGATACACAGCGATGATGAAAGAACAAAGACGGGGCGGATACCCGCTGTGTTTTTGCTATGAAAGACATCCTATCGCTTCCTTCTCTTAACTGCCAGTCATAGAAATTCGTCCAATAACAGCAGTCCAAATTCTGAACTCTATTCCCCACCGTGCCATCCAACTGTTGTATGTTCTGCCAATCGCTTGAGGACAGAGTGGGGAAAGGAACAAGCAGAGTTGCAGAAAGAACAAAAGATGATAAACCTCTGTCCATAAGTTGTTACTGATATTGCTTTGTGTGTATATGGGAAAACCAGCAAGAGATAGTGTGGATGGATCTGGCAGTGCAGTTATGGAGACCACTTTGAGCAAAAGGAAATTGGCGGTGAGTTTAGCGGATCTGGCTGCAACTCGAGCCCTCTCTCCTCAGAATATTCACCTTCACTCACACCATTTCCATCTTCACCCCGTGGAGATGGGCAACAACTCTGAAATGTTGCCGCACATCCCATTTGGACCTGAGCATATGACACAAACAAATTCTCCGAGAAACACTCCGTCTGAGATCACCGACAGGCGCGCCGAATCACAGACGACATTTTTCGGCTCTGCAGTTGGTTTCACAGTGACAAAACCCAACTCAAACTACAAAACCAGCAGGGACTACATATCAAAAAGAGAAGCCTGTCAATCTACCATGCATACACTTGGTGACCGACAAAGTTCCGCCTCCTCTCCGGATCAACAAGGCATGTTCCTTCACCCAACAGGTGTCTGTGGATACGAGAATGGTGTTGGCCATCCAGTCCTTGTCGGACTTAAAGACAGGCCGGAAAACTTCGATTATGGGCCAGAACGTTGTGAGTCCTTTCCTCGCAAATGTAATTCTACGAACTTAAATGTCAACGCCGCTTCGACTAGTCACGACGAAGCGGGGACGTTTCTGAGGTACAGGAGACCGCCCGTTAAGCAAGAGTTAATTTGCAAATGGGCTGAGCAAGAGCGCAGTTCGAAGAAAGTTTGCTCCCTAACATTCATCAATATGCAAGAACTGGTTAACCATGTTACCGCAGAGCATGTCGGGGGAGCCGAACAGAGCGTCCACGTTTGTTTCTGGGAGGAATGCGCACGAAAGGGAAAACCTTTTAAAGCAAAGTATAAACTGATAAATCACATCCGAGTCCACACGGGAGAAAAACCTTTTCCCTGTCCTTTTCCGAGTTGCGGAAAAGTGTTCGCTCGTTCGGAAAATCTTAAGATTCACAAGAGGACGCACACAGGTTAGTGTAATGGGGTGGTAATAAAACACTGAATAAATATTTTAAAAAATATTGAAACTGTCAAGACACTGCGTGACTATTCCCCAGATGTATTCCCATAAGAGGGACAGATATTTTTCTTTTTAACTTGGTTACAGCCTATTTATTTTCGAATGTGGCCGTTTATCTGTGTGTATACCGATTTCGTGGGCTTTATTAATCTTTTGAAACTAAAGTTTTATTAAAACCCAAGTTTAGTAAAACGCTGATAAATAGGCCTGTGACAAAGTTATAGTTGTGCTACAATATCTATACCGAGTTGATATTTGCATTATTCCGAGATCCGCTGCGTTACGACAGCCTACACAGCCTGACGGTTTAAAAATATTATATTATCAAAATATTACAATTTACCTCATAAAAGCACTGCAGGTGAACCATCCAGTATCTTAAGATGGCAGTTATTACCATTATGGTCATATTCTTCGAACAAATGTGCTCCAGATTTAGGACTCGGGAATTACTATGCGGCTACGGATTTAGCCTGGGTGTATTACAGTACGTCGCCTTCTCTAAGGTACAACAGCAGCGCCCCTTTCGGGGAGTTATGTTCCCTTTCTGCAACATATACACGTTTTTCACTCCTGCTGCCTACTTGCCAAGAGTGAAGGGAAAGTCATCCTTATCTGATCTCCTTTAAGTGTTCACCTAATACAATACAAACAATATTTAATTAACGTGTAAATATATAATTCCAACTGCTTTGCTTTCACAGTTTGTCCCCAAAATAGTAAAATGAGAGCCAACCACTTTAAAATAAATGTCTCGATTTGGCATTTAAAATTATTATATTTGCAGAAATTGGATTGTTTTCTAAGTTCGACTCGCATAAAGGAGTTTTGCATAGAGCAACCTATGGTTTTAACTATGACGGTTATTTTTCATTTTGAAACTAACCTGGCTTTCTATTCGGGGTGAATAAGGTCCTTACGCCTTCGCAACGTATAATCATTTTTTAAATTACCATGTTAATTATGGAATAAAAACTTACAAATCAGATCCACACTAAGAAGGAATGGCTTAGTCACAAGGGGCAGCCGCGGTACAAGAAGGATCTAATATGAGAATAAAGAGGAAATCAAATGAAAAATATAACTGCAAATAATGTACAATTTTCCTGACGTTCCTACAGCATAATATGAAGCAGTTCGTTAAAATATGTAGGTGAAGTTTCGATTGCCGCATTTCTCTTTTGGTTTTACTTTACTGTTGGATCACATTAAGGTGATTTGTTTGCTAAATACTTGTACGTTTATCTTTTTTTCAGGAGAGAAGCCATTTAAATGCGAATTTGATGGATGCGACCGGAAATTCGCCAACAGCAGTGACAGAAAGAAACACTCCCACGTCCACACGAGCGACAGGCCGTACTTCTGCAAAATACGGGGCTGCGACAAGGCCTACACGCATCCCAGCTCGCTAAGGAAGCACATGAAAGTTCACTTCAGGCCTTCTCCTCCTTCATCTCCAGCTTCCAGCACAAAGGCCGCTTACCGTTCCTTGCCCAGCTATTCCAGAGAACCCTTTCCCCCGATTTCTGGCCATACAAAATGTCATACAGTTAAACTATCGCCCAAGGTTAATAACCTCAGCGAGTGGTATGTTTGTCAGGGCAGTGCAGGACCTAATATTCTTTGCATTGGGAGCGAAGACGATTCCTTCAGAAATTCAGAGCCAAGATCAATAATCTGATAATGGCGCTATTACCCGTGCTGCCAAATATAATAAGCAGAACAGAGATACAACAAGTGTATATGCTGGAACAGGAATAATATCAGATGTCAAGTCGTTAAGGTCAAGAGCAGTTTAAATCAACGCCCCCCCCGCCCCCAACCCCAGCCCCATTTTCTTTTAATGATAATACGATGTACACATCCAGGATTGAAATATTCATGAATTATTAATGTGTCGCACACAAGAACCCGCTTAAAGAAACAAAAATATCTAAGACTGTGAGACATTAAGTATAATGAGTGCGTTGAATGACGTATGTATGATGTGTGGTAGAAATGACGTGATTCAGATGTCACTGGTTAATTATTTAACCGTGACATTGTCCATTTGATGTAATTATTTACGTGACTCTTCACAGGTGACTGGTTTGATCGATGTCCGATCTCAGCATGGCGCTCATAAATCCGAGTTATTCTGTCAGTTAACAGCCATATATTTTATATACAAGAAGGTGGTAACATTTTGATACGCCATGGTTATTCATAGATAAAAATCATATGGAGATTATTTTCGATGACGCTTTTACGTCTATGTTAAAGGAGCACGCTCTTTTTTAGAAATTGTAGGTATAAACTAATGCTAATAATAATTGTTGTTATTCAGATTCTTTAATCTCTGACCCCCCGAGACCATGGGAAAAGTACTCATCTCATTTCCTCGAAAAAAATAGGTTATTTGTTATTTTCTTAGTTTTTCCTATAGGTGTTTTTTCTTTGCTTCAGTAAACCATGCCTATCAAAATCCACGAAAAAAAACCAATATTAAATGTTAATACATTTAAATAACTGCCAATATGTAATACTCCAATGGAGTCCCTTCTTAGAGAACATCACAGAGGCACGACACTACGTTTTTTTATTTAACACGCGCATATGAAGCAAACCTGCCCCGCTTCATTTTCAAATAATCTCTGCTTGAGCTGAAGGACCAAATTTACGAAATTGCAACGTTTTGGCAAATCTGTGAAAACTGAAAAGAAAATGCAACATATTTCGATACCGCCAGCTAAAATTAATTAGAGGGCAACGCAATTAGAAAGCAGCAGCTTTTAAGGTTTGGCGCCAAATATTTCAAGAAAAAAACCTTAATTACTGCTTTGCTGTCTTTTCATTTGGCAGCTTACACCTTTAAAAAAATCGTTCGAGGAATCCAAATAATTTGAAAGACGCATTTGTCTTAGTAATGAAAGGCGATTCCTTTGTAATTCATAAAATATAAACATTTTTAAAAGACAAAGGGTCAAAAGTAATATTCACTTTCCGCTCTTGTACCGAGTCTTAGTTTCATGCGATAGCTAAGTAAATCTTGACATTAACATATTATGGCTCCCGTACTCGGTTTTTCTGTTTGTACATAATTAAATTTGATGTGGACCAACTGGTGTTGTGATCCCAGTCTTTTGTCCATAAATTTCTATTTGGAACGATGAAACAATGGTTCTATATTTAGCACAAGCACTCCTTGAATGGCGAAAAATAAACAGGACGAAAAATAACCAAACAGATGATTCATCTGAGTTAAAAGGAGGGAATTAATAAAAGAGTGAAACAGTCACCGTTGAATGAGGAACGCTTTGAAGTGGAACTTATTATCTGTGGAATACTTCTGCGTTGTCCTAACGACGCTGGCGAAGTGAAAGTACTCTCCTTTGTTGGCGATTTGTTCTCCTTTATTCAGATACCCGTAGAAATCGGTTACATCGACTACTTTAATCAGTAACTTTCTATGTCAGACTTGCAGACGCCTCTCCATACAGAACAAAGCAAAAGTCGCGGTAAAAACACCGTCCGTCCTCTTCCATTTTCTTCTTTATGTGGTAATATGCTTCGAGTAGTCTGATTACCCTAAGAAAAGCTGTCAATTCGGAAAGCCATTCTTGCAGGTTGCTCTCAACCAAATCTCACGTAGTTCTACAAATCAAATGATTAGATGATGTACTCACGTACATTTAGCCGATGCTTTTCAGTTTAAAATTTCCCTCAAAGTTAACAAACTAGTATGCATGGCCATTTACTGCTTTCCAGAAGCAATCACAACATGCAACGGGATTATAACTCAAGCCACCAAGTCGCTTTCACATTTTCGCTTTAAAAAATTTAAAAATTAATCTGGTGGCTTTATCAAAACCGACTGACCACAAAAGGCTGCATTTTTTCTGACGCTTGCTGCCTGGGATTTGAACCCACGACCTTTGCGTTGTTAGCGCAATTTGCTATTTCTTGAGTAAATTACTTTAAAGCTCATACCTACAACACACGTTCTACAAAAATAAATATTTCTTTAATTTCAAGTGTTCCTTGCATTGTGGTTAAGTGCAGGTTGTATGTTCACGGCCATAGGACGGTCGCTGTCATTGCCTCTTTGAACAAGGTGCTTAATGGTCCAACTACGTAAACAGGTAAAAATTTATAAATCGTTTGAATCAAATGCTTCGTTAAGCACTTAAATATTATATTAAACAAATCTGAGCAAATCATTCTCGGCTGATATGAAGAACAAAAGCCCGTATAAACTGATGTTTTGAGGCATAATAACAGACATAAATAAAATATTGATGATAGATATAAATATTTCTATAACGTAGGAGCCATTATGTTATTTGCAAATGAGAAGGTCAATGTGTTATATTTATTTTATTAAAAGTATTTAAAAAGTTGATAATTACGTTTAGCTTACAGAAGATAGCAACAAGAACAATAATAATAATAATAATCGTCATCATTGGGTTATGAATAATAATGATATTCTATTTCTGGATTTCTAATAGGAAGAAATAATACCGTTTAATTTACCGAAAGACTAATCTGTGTAGAAATCGATCATTAAGTGCCGTTGATATCTTGCTGTAAGTATGTGGAAGGTTAGGCTTTTTTGGCGAATTTCAAGGACAACTTGTTGATGTTGCAGGACTCCAGTTCCAGCAGCTGCGAATTCACCTATTAGCCCCGATGTCTTTCAGACGAGGCGGTTTTACTCTAACATTAGACAATGGGCTCTCCGGGGTACCACTCGTCTGACCTATGCCCACTTTTAAAGCTTTCATAAGATCTTCATTAAATCAATTACTAAGCAAGCATATCAAGACTTATTTATCATTACCGCTGAAAACCTACATTAATGTAAACGGTAATGGACTTCTGCGAGATCTTTTGACAGGTTGCAGATTTGACTCCTTAAAAAAATCTTAATTTGGATTATTTGTGCTTGGAGCTTCCTCGTGCGTGGCGTATTCAGAAAAAAAAATACTTAGAACTCATCATTCATTTATTAGAAATTTTGAAAAAGCAATTTACTACAGTTTAGAGACATGCCTGCAAAACTTCCGAAATTGTGAATAAAAGCAACGGCTTTCGCTTCTCTGATGGTACGCATAAAACAAAATATTTCAAACAGCAATAACAAATTTTGAGATAATCATGCTTATTGATTACAGGTGAATGTATGGCGTGCGTTTGGTCCTCTATACGTCTCTATACGTTCAATTGTATATTAAATTATTAAATACTCTCGTCAACATAACACAATTGTTATATTATGAGACAAATAAAATTTTCGATCAAAACTTTCAGAAAAGTCTACAAAAACTAAATCATTCTACATATACGGTTTGCCACACACAGACTAAAATTAAAATGAGGAAACAAATCACGTGCGGGCGTCTCGAGGGAACGTGATTTAAGGCGTCACTTCTTCACCTTTTTGGGACTAAATTAAAATTTTCAACTTCGCGTGGGTAACAACAGTTCCCCCTACTGGGATTAAATATGAACGCTCGTGTCCGCAGGTCCAGTTGACTGAACACTGAACGTTGTAGACGTTACTTTTCTTCATATACCAGACATGCCGGATGTTTAAATAATATAATTTTATGTTCTTTTTGGCTAAGGCTTTTGTGCTAAGATTAAATCTCGGCTCCTCGATTTCCTTTAGATTAACGGTGCCCTAAATCAAGCACAATATTATATCAATGACACACTGTATTTTTGTAGATAAAGACCTTAAGCAAGAACCTCCGCTAATTCAATTAATTAGGAAGAATTTACCAGAATCTCGACTTACCCGCAATAGTAAACCTAGCCATAACTTTGCCTGGAATATGAAAGTTTTAGATTTGCGCATAATTATTATTATTATTTATTTAAAAAAAAAAACATATTTTGCATGAAAGATATGGATTTTGAATTTAAAAGGTAATAATTTGTTTCATTTTTGAAAAGAATATTTAATAACATTTGGTAATCTCAATTTGCCAAACCCAGATGATTTCTATTTCCATGTGAATGGAAAACTACAACAAATGCGCAAGATTCAAGAAGATCACATTCTGTGGTGTATTTCTCTTAAACAGTATTTTTCAGACACATCAGCTGCAAGTTTAAAAAACAAATAGTTGACCTGCAAAAAGAGCCATTTCCGATAGATCTGGCAGACAGTATTCTACAGGCTACAGTATTTCATCCATACCTGCAATGTTCCTCCACACTGTCAGAAATAAAGTACCAATTTGTACCTTCAAAGGTACAATTACTTGTCACTCGGGCTGTACCCTCAAAGGTCTGCCATCTGTACCCTTGCTGTATATAAATGTACCTTTCAAGGTACAGAAATGGACTCTGATGAACTTTTTTGTAGCATTTGGGGGATATTAATGCTGTTTGTATCTTAGGAAATAAAACTGTACTCAATGAAGCCTGATTTACTCCTCTGGCTAATTTTGTGAATGTCAATAATGCCACCTAACTGAGAAGGAAACAGCGAAAAATTAAAACATGCAAAGATGAACAATAACTTGCATCGGTTGAAACTGTTAATTTGGCTTGTTACCTTACTGGTTCGGCGGTAACGCCTGTCATAACAATTCGCAAACCACTGAAATACAGACAGAGGAAAACAAAATGATTATTAAAGCCATTCATAACTGATCAGAGGCTTGGGGACAGCACAGGTTTGTCTGCACACCAAGGGTTCTGTCTGTTTTGTTAAACTAAAATGAATAAATACTGCAAATAATTACATCTAACCTTATACATAACGTGAAAAGGTAACACAATAAGCCTGGCTAATCTTCAGGAAGTGATTTGTTGTTCACTGGGGAATTGAGTGTAATCTGTAATCATCTATCTAGGGTTAGCATTTATGACAATTCCTTCCATGTAATCATTATGCTCAAGTCTTAATTAAAAGTATTTTAATTAAGAAATGGCAGAAGAAAATGTCTTGTTTAGAAAACATTCAAATTACAGCATTTTCATGGTGGATAAAAGGGGAGATATTGAAATAAAGTGGTGTCCCATCCAGGGCAGACGTATAGGCTTTGTGTCATAAGTTACCTGGGCTGAGCTCCAGGCCCCTCACAACCGCCAGCAGGATAAGCGTTTAGGAGGTGGATGGATGCATGCATGTATGATGTCATCTTAAGAATTATACGAATGTAAAAACACTGGAGCATTACATCTGTTCGTTTTTCACGAGAGTATAAATGCATTTCTATGTATGACACAACACAGGCAACGTCAAACCAATATCACCCAGATTTGACCCTGAATTAATTGAATAACAGAGAACACGTGTCATCCAAATGAAATGAGAAAAAAAAAATCGAATTTTAAATGGCTGTAATAATTATTCGCTCGGATGAAATATAAAAATAATCGCAGGCAATAAACGTTTTATATTCGCACAATGACTGCAGGACATTTCAGGTTACCCAGAATGACACATCATACGATTCCGTTACTTAAACGTTCAATGATGACTTCCTGGAGATCCTGAAAAACAAAACACAATTAAAAACGCCTTCTGCAAAATGCCTAAATTACACGCATCTGAAATATCTGAATGCTGCTTCAGTGTCTAGTGTCCGTTTTAGTGGGTTTGGGAATTCGCTGGGAAATTAGAAACAGACCTACATTTACTCCTCAAATAGCCTTGCGCTTTGATTGAAATATGGCAATTTATTTCACAAGCTGTCTGACACATGATATGATATTTTATTAAATGTAATTAACCAGAATATCCAGAAAGAAATATTGAAATAATGTTGTTTGTTTTATTATTGATCAGGCACAGAAATGCTAATTTTACATATATAATAAAAAATAGAGATTTCATGCACGACAAATAAGCCTGTGAAGATATTAGGTATTAATGCGTCCTCCTGCAGAAACAAGGGCGACGACAAGGCAAGGGTGACGGATCGCGTTCGACCGCCCGCCGAGCTGAAGCCTTCAAGTGCTGACGTCGGCGCTGATCACTGCTGTTCCTCTGTGTATGTGTAAAGGGAACAGCTGACTGATCAATCGTGCCTTTTGGCTGTTGGCATCCGCAAAGTGCCAAATAGCGCATTTAAAAGCAATGAACGAACGTGTAAACACACAGCTTTGACTGTATTATTTACCGAACATCTATTCGTATAGAGGTTTACCGAAGCACGTCAAAACCAGGCCTTTATTTACAACCTGCTGTCGGGAAACATACAGGTGTCTTGATTACTTCCTGACTTGCCAGTTTTATTTTAATTTTCAATTAAATTAATGTTTTGCATAGATATAAATACTGAAGCTCTTATCTGGGCAACAAGATTTTTTTTACATGAAGCAAAGACATAGAGAATCTAAATAAAATACTGAAACACGTTTACATTTTTTTTATTATTTAAAAATCCGTTTAATTAGCAGTAATGCAAGAATGTTATGTCACTGATTATTCCGAATGAAGAATAACTTTCAGGAATTTTGGTGTATATACCTGTCAAAAATCTAAATAATTTACTATAAAAATAAATTAATTTGAGCTCGTTTTTAATTCGATTGATTTTATATGGCGGCCCTTCCCCGTACGGCTGCCCCAGTGCGCTTAATGGAGCGAGTTCCAAAAACCACAGCAGAAAGCGGAGGTGCCAGGAAAGGGGGAGGGTATAGCGGAGTTTCATCGTGCCAAGCAGTCTCCGTGTTTATTCTTTATTACAATAAAGGGGGGCGGGGGTCGTGACGCATTAAAAAAGCGACGGTGACACGGCTAACTAAAGAGATAATTGTTTGCTGTTTCGCTAGCCATATCACTAAGCTATCATTTTTTAAAAATCTGGTTCTGCCAACCAATTTAATCCGCTCTTTTAATTATCCAGAACGCTTCCAGGATTCTTCTGATCATACCGAGGAAGTTGTATTTTCTCAAAAATACTATTATTTAGCCATACAGGGGCAGTAATCTGTGCCATTCATTTCGTAATATTAATACAAGTTACAGGACTACATACAGTACAGTACCATTATCGGGAGAACAAGTAATAAAGGGTCGAAGTTCTGCGTGACTGCTTCCTGATGTAGACTATCACAGAGGACCAGCGAACCTCTTTTCTGACGCGGAGGATGTAATCACTAAATACTAGGTTAATTAACTTCCCCATATGTGAAATATAACAGACCAAATCTGTATTGTCAATAATTAATTAAGTGATTCATTCAAGAGCTACCCCGTCCTAGAGTATGCTATTATGGATCACTTTAATGGCATACAATAAAAACAAACTATCTGAAAGTATTTTTTAAAGCGACAGAACGATTTTGGTTTAATTACGCCATGGACTATGATTTATTCATATTGGCGAAGAATCACTTTCTGCCACAGTAAAGCACGCGTTCATTTACCCTCCCTGTAAACGGGATTCCTTGTAAAAGTCTGTGCTCTGGTACTCGCTACTAACGACAGGGAAGTCAAGCCGAGAGTTTATAAGTATCCGTTTTTTCTTTTTCTTGGCTTGGAGAATATCCGCTGACAAATTTTATGATGAGCGCCTGCGCCCTTCAGTTCTTATTAAAACCCAGTAGGGGTGTGGAACCAGTTGGACCGATGCCCGGCAAACTGCTCTGCACACAGAATTGTATTTCTGAAATATTGTGGCTTTCCTGTTTTTTGATTTCAGGATAACATCATCATCGATTATTCCAGCCATAACGTTTTACAGTGGTTTTGCATAAATTACTGATATGCCATAAAATCAAAACGTAAAAATTAAGCGAAATTTGTTGACTGCAAAAATATGCTTTGATTTTCAATATGTGAATATGACTAAATAGTACCAAAACATTACCCTGAGCAAGTATATCACATACGGCATAACGAAATAAAAAAGGCTGCATTTATAGGCCTATTGAACAAAGGAGGTGAAGACAGGACGATTCCAATAGCCCCTGAGTGGCAGGGGTCTAAAAATTTGGAACGTAACTGGATTCGTCTGGTGAGTCAGGGCTCAGTATGAAATGCTTTCATTGGCTCCAAAATCTCTAGCTGCAGGACTGCCTTTGAGATATATAATATCATTTTAATCGCCGCCAGGGCAGCCGTAGTATTCAAATATCGTCACGGGCATCGCAATTAAAGGTTATCTGTTCAGTGCAAAGCCAATCTCGAAACATTTCCTTATAAATAAAATTTTAAGAACCTTTTCAGTCTGTGTAGACTGTATCTCTTAAGGTCCAATTAGGATCGGGAATTATTTTGCAATGGTTCTAAATGCTCTAAAATATATATGAATGCTAACACGTGTTGTATCTTTATTAATCGGCAGGACAACTATAGCCCAACTGTAGGACTATTTTTTAGTATTTGTGCAGAATGTAGAACTATTTTTAATTCCACATTGTAACAAGAAATACCCTACATTCCGAAAAATTTTAAATATCGTAAATCAACATGTGATGAAATATCATAAATCAGCATTGCATTATGTATTAAAACACAATCGATCGCTACGGCGAAGGACCTGATTTTAACATCTGGTAGCGCCAGCTACCGAAACACTGGAAAATATTGCTCCTGAGATTTATGGGCGAGATGGGAATTATCGGAGGCGATCGAAGGAGGACGGTGCTGTGTAAACAGGGGTCTTGGAACATAGACGCAATAAAACGACTGATGCTCAGAAGGCCGAACAATGGGAAACTTTGGGAAACTTTGTCGCCGTGACAAACGCTGATTAACATGGCAGTCAAGACCTCTCTTAGTTTACTCGTCTCCTAGCAACGGCAGACAAAGAGACTCGCTTTTAGAGGAGTATGCAGGCAGACGCCCGGGCCTTTGATCTGTCACCATTTAAAAGAGGGAATAATTTATAACTATCCGGGGGGCACGGTCGCCAACCTGGTCCCAGTATTAGAAGCGTCAATGGCACTCTACATTTAAGGAAAATCACCTTTCTGTACAAATACTATAGAAGTTAAACCAAAAGCCAGAAGTTTCTCCAGTAAAGACAAAAACGACAGTACTTCCACCACGTGGCACTCTAAAGTATTCATAATATTTTTTATTTGGTATTTTGAGTAGGATAATTCTTAAAACAAATAATGAAAACTTTTTGGAGAGTTTGAATCATTGTTAAGTATCATATAGTAATATTTATAATAACCGCAAAATCTTCAACACGAAGTGCAAGATTATACAGTTAACACAACAATGCACAATAAGGAACGGGACGCGTTGAGACTGGCGGCAGATTATGCGGATCTTTGGTCCACAGCAGGGGCGTCAGAAGCATTTTGAATGTGGAGGGGGGGGGGACACACTGGCATAAAACTAATATTTTATGTTAAATGTGGGGGTCCAAACGAATAATTATGAAATGTGAGGCGGCCCATGGTCCACAAACCCCTGAAACACACCTGAATGAATTTCATGGGCGTCTTGTATACACAGGGAATCACAAATTACCACCCATCCTTCCCATATCCTGCATGGCATCTGAAATAAGAACAAAAATAATCTCATAATTTATTTTGAGCGAAGAACGTATTTTTGCGAATTCCTTTAATACTTAGATGTTGAGGCCAGAACTTTACACGACTCACCATGCTTAGGAATCCATCGATCCGATCGAACGGCGTGACGTTTTATTCATAAAAGCTGTTTTGATCATAAAAGCTCCCCTTTCACAATAATGTCTAGTGGGCTTATTCGTATACCATCCATACACAGGTTTACGGTCGTACGAAACAATACACGTTTCAGTTATTTTATTGAATAGAAGGACAGTAGTATATCAATTTCACCCCGGCTGTCAATTTCACGTCAATCTTTAACAACCCATCATAATTTACTTTACGATTTGTCCGCGAATATTCGCTATTATTTCAGAAAGGGATATTAGACTATGTGCTATTAGGCAAAACACGTCTTTTTGTATTCTCATGATATTACTCTTTAGGGTACTGTTTTAAGAGATGAGTGCCTCAGGATAAAGACTTGTTAAAAATAATATAATCCTCGGGTGAGTAATTGCGGGATAAAACCGCTCCACGTTCCTCCCATTTGGATTTATGACAAAATGGATTTCCCGCCAAACGTGCATGCTGATTTATGACAGGCATTTTATTGCTCATATAATTATTGAATTAGGCTCATATGTTATGATCATTTTCACAACTGTTTCAATGGAAATTCTCAAACAAGCAATGTCTTTTACTTAGACTGCGTATCTGACTCAGTTAGGAGAATAGGAAGTGATATATAAAATTACAAGGAATAATCACCAATTATTGGCAGCAAATATGTTAAAGAATTGCATTTGTAAAGATTTGAAGAGGTGAGTGAAATACTACCACTACTACAAATAATAATAATAATAATAATAATAATAATAATATAGTGGTATAGTGCCAGATTGAAGTTATTCAGCACCATTTGCAGCCCAAGCTGACAGAGATGGGTGTACATGACAAGCACAACATGCACATTGGAACAGCAATGAGTAAAAAAATAAAATAAAATGACACAAGACAGGTCTCAGGACTGGTAGACAAGATAGCAGGGAGAAAATGGGAATGAGGCAACAGAACATTGGGCTATTGCCATTAGCAGAAAAGACCCCCTCAAGCCCAGTATACACAATGGGGGGAATGTGGCTGCATGCCAAAGCACAGTTAGGCTTCACACAGCAGTGTTTCTGTCGTTTTCTCAACAGAGAACATAGACTGCCAGACAGCTTTCTGCAGATCGTGGCACGGGAAGTCAAACATTAAAACTTCAGGCTTCCACCACTGCAGTAATTCATTGTGCTTTTCTGTGTGTCTCTTATTTTCTGAGCAGCTTTTCTTGCAGAGTTCATCCGTAATGAAACAAACACTTTCCTTCTGTATCATAATAGAATATGTGATACATTTCTATCGGTCCATCTGGTTTTAAATAGCCATTTACCCAGGCATTGTGAATACTATCGCTGGATGCAATGGCCGCACACGACCTCACGTCCACCTGTCCACCCTTAAACTAAGAGTAATTATATACCATCACAGGTAATGGATAGAGGTGGAAAGTTCAGGTGCAGAAAGTATAAATCCAGTCCAAGATTTTGTTTCAACCAGCCAGTTAAGTACTCTGTGACTGACTTTTTATGCTCTACTGTGTGGTTGGAACAAAATCGTGGTCTGGATTTGTACTTTCTGAACCTGAACTCTATACCTCTGTTCCTTACCTTTGAGGGTATATAGTTGCTCTTAGTGTGCAGGTGGAACACAGTATCACTGCGAGCATGTAGCTGGAGCAGGATTTCAACCCATGGCCCCAGTAGGGGAGATGGGAACAATACCCACTGCGATCTCAAGTTCGGTAATTGCATCTGTGGTTTGCAGTTATTGTAAAAGGGGAGAGGAATTTAAGTTACAAATCTTCCTTCTATAAAGAGCCACTGTCTGGATGATTTAATTGTGGTGAGGTTAATGTACACAGGATGTGTAAAAGCTTATAATATTAAAATGTGAAAAATTAAATATTCATATGAATGAATGTTAAAAGGAAATGCACCACAATTCAATATTAACATGATATTAATATGACAATCCATACAATCCATAAATGCAAGCGAACATATTTAATTCTATCCATTTCCAGCTGCTTGTCCTGGTCGTGGTTTCCTGGACCTATTACCAAACAGCAGAAGACAGCATATTACATCATTTATCATCCATAATATGGGGAATTTAGAATTCCAGTTGGTCTTTGAACTAATGTGCGAAACTGGGCCATGCAAAACACACATACAAAGCTGAGGTGGGATTCGAACCCTCAGCCTTGAAGGTGTGAAGTGCCATACCACCCAAAGAAAAATTCTTTCTCGATAAAGTGAACAAAATTAAATCAAATTGTCCTCAAAACAATTCTAAAATAAAGTGTAGTTTGAAATTTAGCGAATACTTCTGGGAATATGACTGGATTTTTTATTCACTGTGAAATCCCTGTTTGATCAAGCGATTTCCTAAGAAAAAGTACATTTAATAGTAAATTTAATGTGTTGTTTAGAGTAAAATATGCATTAAGCATACTGTATACAAGAATTTAAGCAATAAAGCTCATGAAAAATTATTTATAGATTAATCGGTTCACTGCGATGCTAAAAGTCTATGAAGGGAGAAAAGAGCATGTGAAGTTTGTTCAGTCGTCTTGGACGATTACCCCAGGAAAAGAAGAACATTTATATGATGTTCAAATAACCAGGGTTGGGGATTTGCATCATGCCCAAGCTCTGTGTGTGTGGAATTTGCATGTTCTTCCTGCAGATTTTATTCAGGTCCTCCTGTTTCCTCCCGCAGTCTAAAGACCTGCAATTAGGCAAATTGGCATCTCTAAATTGCCCATAGTGTGTGCATGTGTGTGCCCTGTGATGGACTGGCATGCCGTTCAGGGTCTTTCTCTGCCTTGTCTCCTGTGCTCTCCAGGCTCTCAGCAAAATGGAAGGTGGATGTATAGTCATACAATCCCCAGACCATATGCCTGCCGTAAAATAAGCCTTCTTTTAATTGTTGAGCGTCATGTTGGGAGCACCATGATTTGGGGCTGCTTTTTCTCTTTTGGGGAAATTCACAGTCCCTCACTGCAGGACCCATGATGAGATAGAAAATGTTTAGATCTTCATTAGTCATAAGACTCAAACCCATTCAAAATGTTTAATATAATCTGAAGTACAATGTCAGCTCCAAACCTTGCTGCTCCGTCCTTTGTCCTTCTGCACTGTCCTTATTGTCCTGTCCTTACAGCCCCTGTCCTTACTGCCCCTGTCCTTACTTCCCCTGTCCCTACAGCCCCTGTCCTTATGCACCTGTCCTTACAGCCCCTGTCCTTACTGCCCCTGTCCTTATGCACCTGTCCTTACAGCCCCTGTCCTTACTGCCCCTGTCCTTATGCACCTGTCCTTACAGCCCCTGTCCTTACTGCCCCTGTCCTTATGCACCTGTCCTTACAGCCCCTGTCCTTACTGCCCCTGTCCTTATGCACCTGTCCTTACAGCCC
>JAODJX010000037.1:16325718-16344294 GCA_026776945.1 Isichthys henryi
TGTCCTTACAGCCCCTGTCCTTACTGCCCCTGTCTTTCTGCACCTGGTCTTATAGCCCCTGTCCTTATGCACCTGTCTTTCTGCACCTGGTCTTATAGCCCCTGTCCTTACTGCCCCTGTCTTTCTGCACCTGGTCTTATAGCCCCTGTCCTTATGCACCTGTCCTTACTGCCCTTGTGCTTATGCACCTGTCCTTACTACCCTGTCCTTACCCTGTCAACGCTGTTTTGGCAATACAATATCGTATGACACATAATCACCATGGTTATCACCATTCAGGCACCCTGCTTGTACAGGGCCACCAAATCCCACCCACTTTCCGCGACTGGCTGACATTGGCTGTGGGGTTGGTCAGCACGACTAAGTTTACAGTGACTGGTATGTTTTGCACTGTGGCACACTTTCATGCGTTTCACTAGAGTGTAACCATGAGTGCTGTTTATATTAAACCTCCCCACTTACCCTTCTTATTGTCCTGCGGGAATCGAGGGATGTGACATAAGACGACTTTAAAATTTTACAAACTGCACATAACACTGATATATACCTGATATTCCTGATATAAGTTTTAAATCCATTCCTCACACCTACATTCAGGTCACGTTTTTGTTCCATTCCACCATGTCTACTAGAATCTGGGTACAGAATAGACAGAAAAAGTGGACTTAGTTGGGGGGGGGGGGTGTGGTTTGAGGTCTGGTTTGAGAAAAGAGATAACATGCCAAATAGCATTCTGCAAATATTTGGTAGCTTGGTATTGTTGCATGTAAGGAGGGCACGATACACGACAGACATGAAAAGATACTAAATCCTTTGCAAACTATCCTTTGAATGCTTTTCAGCTAATTTGCCTGATTTTATAATAGAGGAGTAGTGGGGGACCTTAACCTAGCATGGAAGTATCCAAGGTGAGACCCTTTCCAGAATAAATTAGTGTATTAATTACCACAGGATGCAAGACAAAGCAAGCCACCGCTACCAAATGTTCTTACAGCGTCACCAAGCCGACACGAGCCGATTCCCCTCTGTCAAAGAGAGCCGTGCGCACACGGCCCTTTCACAGCGACCCTGTAATCTGCAAACAGCTTCACGCAGGGAGCTCCAGGTTATCACAGTAATGACAAATGATGTCACAGGCAAATGAGACCCACTCCCTACACCTACGCCGGTTCCTGGATGAAGGGAGCTTCGCTTTTCAGAAGTAACTTTCTTACCTTTGCGGACGGGAAAAAAAATGAAGCGAACATCATCCTCGAAAGTAAAGAAATGATGTGCAGTCAGAGAAATGCTAAAACCTAGCGATTTTCCTTGCTTTTTATTTACTATTCAAAAGAACATTCTATTATTCACTCACAATGGCCGCTTTCTGAAGGAGATTAATGGAAAAAAAACTGGTTTATTAAATTTAAACCAAACTTCCAAATTCAGTTTAATGTGGCGGAGCGTATGCATTGCTGTATAGGTAACACCGTACATTCTGCAAACAGAAATTACGTATTCATTATCAGATGTGCAGTAGGGAATCACTGCCAGTTACGCTCTCACCAGGACTCCTCTTCCGTTGCCTAGCTACGGAGCTCTAACTGGGGATTTCTCTGTTCATTTCTGCAGATCACCCTCATGCTATTCTCATTAAATTAAATTACCTACTATTTTGCTTTTCCTGCTCTATTAAACGTCAAAATGTTCAGTGCCTTTCCTTTCTTTTGAAGAACACAAAATATCTGCCGGCAACCCATAAACACTAAACAGTGCGACTAGGTTTAACTATTGCAGCAGAACTACGATGAGTAACAACAGAAATAATGAAACAATTTAAATACTTAATAAAGGCTTTTCTATACTACAGTAAGTAGCGTAGATAGGGAATCTGTATGTGTCTACAGATGTGGTAATGCAAGTCTTGGTATCTTTGCATATGCATGTGTCTCCTGTTTGTGTATGCACATTTCTGCATGCTAAGACGTTTTCCATGGACTGTGCAGTCTTTTAGTGTTATCATGGTCCCCAAGCAATCATTCAAAACCATTTATAAGTACCATGTAGTATCATAAACAGCACAGCTACGAAGCAAGAAGCTTACATTCCGCCCCATTGTGTGAGGACACCGCAGGAGAGAGCAGAACATGTACATGCGATGTATATACAATAAAATAGGGAAATGTCAGCGCTAATACCACAACAGTGGAGAGACAGCGAGTGACACAGCGCACATGTAACACATTAACCCTAATAAGAGAAAAGGGTGTATTAATACAGAGCAGACAAACAGAAGGGCGGGGTTTATTGCTGTGCCCATGACAACCCCAGAAGACTCTCCATAGCTGAAATCTTCACTATCATCTTGCACTCTCTGTGGTCCAAATTTACGATTTTCCAGGATTTATCAACAAATGTACCTGGGGTGGACTGACAGAGGCTGGCCTGGTATCATCAGCGACAACTTGTCCTCTCTCCTCTTCTATCTTAAAACAGAATTTGATTGTGGAGCCAAACACTCAAAATCCTTGCTGAAGGAACAAACTGAACACTTGGCAGCTCCCTGGGGGGCGATGCCAGTTCTGTAGGGAGCTGGGGGGGTTCATGCTACATTTATGTGCCGTTCGGCTCTCACTCCATTCCAAAATTCCTACAGCAACCACAGGTTTCGAGTTCACTTCAGTGTCATCTTTAATGGTACTGGTCATTCATCTGACCGGTTCGCTGGTTTAAACCTCACCGCTTTGAGCTTACATGGTATATATATGACCCAGCATGCAGTGTTTACTTACCATATGGCCGGGGAGCATAAATCAAATGCACTGATGTGAAAGCAGTTTTCTCTGTGAGGTTGAATAGCCTCACCACACTAGTCCTACCAAAAAAATTATAGAAATTTGTCAGAAATATTAAACGCCTGCATGGATGGTATTTTAGCATAACACCAACAGATGAATCAGACTGCAGAGTTACAGAAGCCATCGTTCGCAAAATTGATGTAAAAATTACTTTGTTCACCCCATCCTTAAAACACAGTAGTTTTTTTCTCTGACAAAGATCATTCGCCGCAACAAACCCATTCACAGCTAGTGCTGGACTGTGTGGGCTAACCTTAGCTCTAATCTGCATCAGATATGGACAAAAAACAAAAGCACTTCTCTCAAAGATCATTCCTTTCAAAGCACAAAGTCACAAAGAGCGACGGTAGTAACACAAGAGTAGAAACTCCCCTGCCCAGTAATGCCTTTCCGTGCATCATGGCCAGACAAACAATCTCAGGCAGTGTTGTCCAATCTGGGTCTCGTGGACCCGCAGACAGTTCACATTTTTGCTCCCTCCCTGCTCCCAAGGAAAAATGTGGCCTGTCTGGCTATGAGCTGGGAGGGAGCAAAAACGTGGACCGTCTTTGGATCCCCACGGACCGGGTTGGGAAACACTGATCTCAGGTAAGATCAGGAGCCCCTTAAATGCACCTGACCCACTTTTGAAAAATAAATAAATATTCAATCAATACATATTTTAAAGAGAGTCACGTTGATTATCCCTCCTTTCCCTCTCAGTTGGAAAATATTATATCTAAGAGATTTGCATAAATACAAGCCATCAAAGTCTTTTCATCTTCAATGGGGTTTTTCAAACCCCAAATAAGCTTTGTACTGTAATCATCAGAGGTCACAACCCTGCAGGATAAATGCTGCCATGGCAACAAAAAGCGACACTCAGAGCTTAGCGTGTTCCCGTGAACAGGAAGAAAGCCCAGGCCCTAAAAATCCAGCCTGTTTCGAGACCCCCCCCCCCCCATCTCTTTCACAAAAATCAGTTTTTCTCACACAAGCCGGCAACAAATAGCCAGGAAACTTACATACCTAATTTACCCATAGATTGTTTTAAGTCATTTACAGCCAGCTTTGTTGCTAATGCTTGTCTGTGTTTTAATCCTTCATGACACTTTAACAACAACAAAAAAAAAATCCATGTAATACTTTTTTGATAACACTTTACTGGAGGGTACAATTAATGTAATATAATGTTCGTACATCATTGATGAATCGTAATGCATCTGTTATCTCCATCAGTTACTCTTTTTGATTCCATATCAGTTAATTCTGTAAAAACTTGGGAACAACTGAAGGGACCAAGTCATGAATAACACAAGTCAAATACTGATGTCATATTTGTTCATCATTAATGAATTGTGATGCATCTTTTACCTCAAGTAGTTACTATATTGGTTACTATATCTGTTAATTCTGTAAATCTTTGTGAACTAGTGAAGGACCCACTGAAGGAACAAGTGATGAATAAAAGAAGTGAAACACTGATCTCATGTTTGTTCATCATTAATGAATCATGATGCATCTTTTATCCCAGGTAGTTACTGTATTGGTTCATGATTTGTACATCAGCAGTAACTGAGTTACTACTAAGTAACTCTGTTAGCCTGAATATATAGTGAACCTGATTATAAGTTGAGCTCCCAGCTTTTGAAAAAAAGTTTAGAGGAAAAGTTTTTAGAATACCAAATCTCACCCTTGTAAAGAAAAAAAAAAACATTTGACAAGGACATATATTAAGTTAACGAGCAATCGGATTACAATAAATGTCTTAAATAGCAAACATTCTAGAAAACCAATGTCAATAAATGATACGACAGCTCTGTTAAAATGAAGGTTACTATCGTCTGGCATGACTCTCATGTTGTTTGACTCTTATAATCACACAAGAAATCTTACGGCAAATCTATATTACAGCAGGTCAAAGTACTCATTACTAAGTATCGTATCTAGTGCCATCTAATCCCTTTTTTGTCTAGGCCCCAAATATAAGACGACACCACTTTTCCAGACATATAAAAAAAAAAGTCATATAATTGGGTCAACACAGTATTTGTGCCCCTTCAAGTTAAGTGTTAACTCATCGGTTTACCGGGACCTTAAAATATCTTAAGAACAGTGGAGTGAAGACAGCTAGGAAGACAACACGGAGACAAGTTTGAATGAGTTTTTGAATGAAAGGTAGTTGATTAAATGCTTCCGGCCTCTAGTGGAAGTGCTCATTTCACACGGGGGAAAAGAGACAAAGAAAGGGCTGAGGGGCTGAATGGAGGGAAGAACCAGCTGCTCCTCCGGTCACAGCACAGGCTGCTTCTGCCGCCAAGTCCCACTTCTCACAATTTATGGCAGAATTGCCACTGGACAAAGACCGGTGCTACACTTGTTATGGTCCAACAAAGCTTCTCAGTCAAACAAGGGCAGTGGACAGGCAATGGGGCAGTGAGACAGCGTCACACAAAAGGAAACATGGAAGAGCTTCTTTCACCGGCATGTTACCATCCATGTTCGTCTCCTTGTATAAATAAAGGAGAATAAAATAAACACCAGGATTTACGGCTGAATTTACAAGCCAGGGACTGAATGACTTTATGCATTTGATTCGAGATTGACAGCGACTCAGTGATTGTTTAATCCACTAAGATTTTCGGGAAAAAAGTGCATATTTCAAGAAACCCTGTTGTTCAGGCAGATTTATTCTTTCTCTGTAGTCATATTTTGACTAAAAACTTTTTAATGTTATTCTGGTAGGGAGATGGATTGCGTGATATTATTGCTTTTATGTGTCCCATAAGCATAACAAAATGTGCAACATTTTGGCAAATACTAATAAAGGCTAATAAAGTAAGAAACTATTAAAAGCTACCCCCCACCTGAGCATTATAACTAATTAGTAAATGATTTGTAGAAGAAAATTCAATGTCATAAGCTTGAATTGATACACAAATCTGGCTGAAGTACCACTTGAACGTTATGTAAAATTTGTGTACAATGCAGAGAGAACATCTACACTCCACATAAAAATATGAATATTGCTTACACATGCGTGAAAAAATATGAAGACGTGGATTAGAACTTAGTCAATCTGTCTTGTTTACGTCCATCCATCCACTGTGGTTCTAAGGATGTCTCCAGTTGAGGGGGTCACTGTGTGCCACTGAGAATTTCAGTTACACTCTCCCCAAAGCCTGTTCTGGAGGGGGGGGGGGTTACTTTGTGCCACTGATAATTTCAGTTACACTCTCCCCAACGCCTGTTCTGGGGGTGGGGGTCACTATGGTCCACTGAGCATTTCAGTTACATCCCCTCAGTCCTGCTCTGGTAAGAGGGGTGGTGGTCACTGGGTGCCACTGAGCATTTCAGTTACACTCCCCCCAATCCTGCTCCAGGGGGAAAGGGGGGTCACTGTGTACCACTGAGCATTTCAGTTACACTCCCCCCAATCCTGCTCCAGGTGGGAAGGGGGGTCACTGTGTACCACTGAGCATTAATCACATGATCAAGTGTTTATTTAACTGTTTATTCTGTGTGTATGCAGCTCTGGAAAAATCTCCATAAGACCACTGCATTTTTTTAAAAACCTGTATTTTTAAATCCTGGATTATTCCAGGTTCTGCTGGCAGAAGGCTACACTGCGAGGCAGGCTGCTTCCAGGCTCAAAGTTTCTAAGACAGCAGAACACAAGAACGAGGTGAAGCAGGAGACACTGGAAACGACCAGAAACAACTTTGAAATACTAGAGATGACCATCAACTTATCTGGCAGTTGCTCATAAATCAGAGGATGACCTCAAGTGACCTTCAAAAGGAAAACTCATAAAAGGCTCCTAGAAGCAGGACTGAAGACCCAAAAAGCAAGAAAAAAGAAGCCCTTCATCAGTGAGAAGCAATATAGAAGAGTTAGTTCGCAAGAAAATGTATATTTTACACAGAAGCACACCATAAATTGAGAAATTAGTAAAACTGGAAATTTTGCAGTGGTCTCTTAATTTTTTCCAGAGCTGGATATACGTACAGAATAGACTATCACCCAGGGCCGCTGAATAACCTGCACGGAGGAGCGAGTGAAATGATCATACGTTTTCTTGGAGGGAGAACCTTCTAAGTAAACCTTTGCCTGGAGCCTCTGAAAGGGCAGAGCCAGCCCCGGATATGTGTTTCATATAGAGGGTTTCTCATGGCATAAATCACCAGCTGCAGAATCCGATCTTCCAAACATACCCTTTGCGTTAAAAGCACTTGCTCAACTTGCTCGCGTAATGGCTAACAAATAGGCAAACCTTCTTTAGAGAGAAGGAAAGGATGCAAGCACCTGTTGGGAATTAAAGTGGAGGCCGGCCGGAGAGTCCTAGGCAGGAAATATGTCTGAACTAATTAAAAGTGGTAGTTAGAACCTTCCTGTTTCGTAGCTGAAGTGCCTGTAGCATCTTAGTGTGTCCTGTCCAGTCACTCCAGCGTATCTTTTAAAAAAGTGACAGATTCAGTGACTGCACTCATCTCTGTCACGTGATGTTGCTGTCATGTGGCGGCAACAAAAAAATATTTGTGTGTGTGTGTGGTTGTATATTTAACACGAATGCTGGGAGACTGTCAAAGTCCTCCAGCATCACCACATATGGAGGCGATCAGGAAACGGCTCGTTTAACAAGAACACGGTCTCGCGACCTAAGAGCGACGGACATCCGTGTTGCCAACTTTTATAGGGAGTCATGGAGACAGATCGCCTTGAAGTGTAGCCTGTCGTTGATACGTCTGGCTTTGTGGCGGCAACACAGGGGCAGCTGGGCAGTAGTGTGGAAAGCAGGGCTTTTTTAGGACAGGATGCAAATCTTCGGGTCGAGCCTTATCCATGCAATAGGTATTCTCGAATTAGACTTTTATTTCTCCTTAAAGGTGACTCAGTGATGCGTTTAGTGATGAATGTTTTAATGTTTCCTTTTGCTGCTAACGAGGAAGTGTTTTGTCTTGGTCTGGCAAAGTACACGGCCATCAAAGCTGTACTTTTATGGTAAGGATGAGGGTTAGTAAAGTTACATTTTGAAATGCCCAATTAGCAGGTGACAAAAATTCATTTTACCCTCCCCAGGTTACAAAGAGATGAATAAATTCCTATACTAGAGTGTTAAGGACACATTTCAGATCCATTTTAGTTTTTTGAAGGACTTTCTAAGAGTTTATACAAATCCAAATTTGCCGTAGCCTTTGAAGATCCAGACAAATTAAAAGTCATGAATAGTTTTTAATATCTATAATTTTTCAATTGCTCAGTGCACCTTTATTAAAATGTGTAAATTAGTTTTAGTTAGTAAAACTAAAAGAATTAGTAAAAAGAATAAGGAGAAATATAGTGAAAGGACAAATATTCTGCATGGGCATTTCACCAATTTTTCAGACAGAGGATTAAATTGGATTGAAAAATAAGATAAAAACTAAACCGCTATGATCCTCACAAAAATCGCTAGTTACCTCCTTGCGTACGTCTCAGTTGCAAATATTTGTTGTTAAACAGATGATGTGATAGTTCTGCATTGTTGCTTAATTCCCTAATTTGTTGTGCCATTGTGCTGAATGTTATATATGTTATATAATTCCTTACAATAAGTTCACTCAAACCACTGAATCCAGTCTTCCTTTGTGCTATTTGTGTTCCTCGGGCTTTCGTAAGTTCGCCATCCCAGCAGCAAGCAGCAGCAAACTCTAAGATGCTAAAACAGCAAATCAGGATGGAAGGCGTTTGGCGTAGGGATCAGCTGGGGAAACAGAACCAAACTGATAACTGGTGTGGAGCAAGTCGCAGTCAACACAGTCCTGCTTATCAGACGCAGGTGCTGGAGTCGAGGGAAAGCAGTGGAAAGTTCTCTGTGGATCAGAAGCACATGTTTCCAAGTGGAAACAAGGCGGAACTAGGTCAAGCTAGATCAGAAGCAGTTCTGGGCCTGAATGGTAAGTGCGAGGTGGACAAAATTAAGATTAAAGCTTGAATATTTGCACAACATCTTTGAGAAGAGGTTTGGCCTCTTGGCCATTTGTTTCCCCCCCCCAACCCACAAAAACCCAGCACACAGAAGTCTAATAACCAACGGCTGCCTTCCATCAAACTGATCTCACACAGCTTCTATCACAGAGGGAGCAGTAAGCCTCTTAACTGCCTTTTTTCCCCTGATATTCACTTCTCACCCATCGCACTCTTCCTCTATCAGCTACCAGTTGGTGTCCAGACTGTGATGCTGCCTCCACAGTAGCCAAGGGAAGAGCTCCATCATTTATACGGACGTAACCCTGGGGGAGGGACTGAGAGAGGGCCAAGGCGGGCAACTGTGTCAGCACATGCCGGTGTGCCAGTCAGCATCATTCCAGAATGGGGATCCATTCTCTAGGTAATGTCACAGGCCAGATGTCTGCGTCCAGATGATGATCTGTTAGTTCAGGACCAGATGGCCTCGAGCAGCAGGAAAAAATGGGCTCAGTATTGCGCTGATCATTATAGGACTCAGAAGTAGGGTTAATAATATAAAACTGAGAGATGATATAAACCCAAAATAATATCAATATAAACACAAAAGATGATAAGTGTAATAAAATGATAAGATACGCAGGAGAAATTCTATGCTGAGCGAGATATAATTTAAAGTGAAAGAAAAGACTAAAAACATTTAAGTTACAAGCCTAAAATGATAGCTGTGCTGTAAAGGACACAAACTGTATTTGCTGTAGGATATTAGCAGCACTGCGAAAATGCACCATGCAGCTTAAAATGTAAATTATACTTGCTAATTTTGTTATTTTTTACTTCTTAATTTAGCACATGCCAGTTATAATTGCTACACTGATAGAAATCTGATCTGTGAATGTTGCGCATTTGTGCTACTTAAACACAAGATGACACTGTCCTAAATTCCTAAAGTCACTATGAAACAGAAAACTGACACATTGGTTAAATTCTTTGGAAATAGTAAATCGAAGTGAACATGTCCATGAAAAAAATAACAAAAATAATAAAAAATAATTAATATTTTCTGTTTTAGTTACTAACTACATTATTGTAATTGCTACATTTTGTGTTGGCCAATGTCTTTTTTCCCCTCGAAGGCATTAGAGACAGGCCTGCATATTTTTAATTATACCAATAAAGTCGGGTATGTTTCTCATAGCACACTCACTACAGGGGCCCCTGGCTGTTGTTGTCGTCTTTCAGATGGAGTGTGACTCACTCAATCCCTCAAGTACCAAGCGTTTTACAGCCTGCTGTGCGCTGCCATTTGCAGTGAGCTGGAGGTGAAGGACAGGTAGCCTGTTGATGTGGGACCTCTCCTTGCACATACTGCGTAATGACGCTCTGACAGATGACAACCTGACAATGTTACATGTTAAATCACCTAATAAACTGGATTAATAGATCTGCTCACTCAACCTTTGCGTACCTGAATGCTTTATGTACCATTAAGCTGTTACCACTGATCAATCCCTTTTTCAAAGGTTGTGAATTTGGATTGCGAATGTCAGTCATCGCGTAAGGATTCTTAGTATTTCAGCACAATGTCATCTCACTTACTCTCCATTACACCTTTCACAGCCCATGAATCACAAGCTCACTTCCCCCAGGACGCCCTGTCAAATGTTTTGCTTAGTGAACATAGCTAAGTCCCTCCTAACTATCCCAGTGCACTTTGTACAGTTTGAACTGAAATCACTCAGCAGCTGTGCTGGTGCCAAGAAGAGACAGTTTATCCTGTAGTAAACTAATAAAATATGAAAAAAAAATCATGCTCCTCAATTAATCAAACATCAAATGAGCAACGTGACTTAAAGCAGATTTCCATTTCATCTGTTTATACAGCTACATGCTTCAAACAAGCAAATTTCAGGGGTAATACTTTACGTAAAGCACCCATGTATAATGCATTAATGATACCTTCATAATGCAGTGTAATGCATTCATAAAGAATTATAAACACAGCTGTAACTATTTATAAAAAAGCATAACACATTATAGCAATGTCTTTCATGCATTATGAATGCTCTGTGAAGCTCTCATCTATAATGCACTATACCTTCATAATGCATTATATAATGCAAACCCTGCCTAAAGGAGAACTTAACACCAGCAATTTGCTGCCATTTGCTGGGAAGGACGCACAATATCACTATTACTTGCCTTCATTCAAATCATTATTATAAAATAATAGATCACTATTATTTGCCTTCATTCAAATCATTATTATAAAATTAGTCTAAAATTTTATAAGTATTAGCGGCCTCACTTGTACGATGCTAGGGAGAGAACCGTCTGCCAACTAAATATAAACGTAGGTCAAATTTAAACGGATGGACATGGAAAACCGAAAGTCCTGGGTGGTTTCCAAAGCTTAAAAGCCACGAGATTTCAAAATGTAAGGATCCATTAATGTAATCTGAGAAACTGCCTAAAAGTAAATATTTCTCATAGAAATTGTCATGAGAAATGAATCTTTAAATAATCAGTTCAGATCATTCACCACTTAAAAGTTCATGGTTTGCGTATCACCTGCCCCTCGACTTTGAAGTGTACTTAGAAGTCTTGAAGTACTTTGTTTGAAATACACTTGAAGTACCTTGAAGTGTACTTAGAAGTCTGCGAGGGCAAAGGCAGAGTTCCACTGCTTAGCAAACAGCTACACATTCCATTAACACAACTTAAACATAAGTACCATCGCTAGTCGTTTACATGTGATAGATCATAGTGAAAACCACAGGCCATCAGAAAACTGGCACAGGCCTACAGATCAGAACCCCAGAAGTGACAAAATAAATTACTCATAAACGGCAACCGGGACGACCATTTATGGAGGATGACCAGCTCAGGAACGTTGGTGGGAATGTGAGAAGCTTTCTCATTCTTCTTCTGGTCAGTCAAAGGTCTGGCTGTGAATCAAATTTTTACTCTTCAAGTGTTATCACTTATTATGGCTAATATAAGCATTATTACTTTCTAAAGGCTTCGAAGGAATTCCTTCGCACATCCCTCTTTTCACCCCAGCAGCTCTTCATTGCTCCGTCTGGCTATGATGTCCTTGAGACACAACCAGGGATTATGCAGGAAGCCTCAGTGAGTCAAGCTTGCTGTGTCTGTCAACTTCATGCTGGTCACCGTACTGCACACGATGTATGCAGTATGCAGAATACGTGGCTTTTAATAGAGGGCAGAAAGAAACATCGTATAATAGTATAGTTCTGTGTACTGCAGTTTTTATTGAGATATTAGTTATTACAGCAGAAACCCTTAAAAAAAAACAGCTACATCTAACCAATGAATCAGTGCAGAACTGGGTGTTAGGCTGATACCAAGGGCCGCTGAATGACAGGGGCCCAGAAAAAATGTTGCAACATAATTGGATTGGTCTGGGCTGGGGACCCAAAATGCTACACTTTCATGGGGCCCAGAATCTCCATCTGCGTCTCTGTATTCAGGATATTCTGAAGCCCACAGAGCAGGAAAATCCCAGTGTCAGAAAACTGTACCTGACCTCAGTGTATCTTTGTTTATGAATCACTCGGGCAGGAGCATCATGGAGTTTATGGGAACAGAAAAAAAGGGAAAAAAAACTCATGCATCCCCAGATTTACAAGTACATACTGAGGTTGTTCCACATCTACACAGGGATATATATTTTAAAATATGGTTTAACTGAGCATGCAGGGGGGCCCTGAAGTGAGATTAGGTATCACATCTCACCCAGCCCAAGTCCATGGTGTTACAAAATCGTGCAAGAAAATAATCATAAAAAGCAAAGAGCCTCTGTAATTGAATGTGACCGGCACACCGTTGGAGTGACGAGTAAAAACACTGACGAATGACGTCCATCAAGCATGGCGGGGGCACAGTGATACAGATGTCTGTTCTGAGGGAGACCATGAACAGGGCAAAGGGTCATTTGAATTTTTTAACCCCCCCCCTAGCTGGGACGACGGAGGATGTGGATGATGAATGAAACTCTCTTAAGCTATCAGTCATGTCCCACGGGGAGATGTAGTGCCCAGTAGTCGGGGGGGGGGGTGTCTCTTTCCCTCACTTTGCCATAAAAGTAATTCTAGTATTTAGCATGTGAAGATGATGCCTTTGAAAACTTACAAGTCAATGACAACCTTTTGTTTCTACACATTTACAGTCTTCTTTATGAGAATCCAGGTACATTTAAATATAACTATTGATGACAGTGTTCCTAAGCTAAAATAACATAAAGTGGATGTACTGGGTTTAACTGGACCTCTCAGCATTTTATGGTTAATTTTCTTTTATTAAATAACTCTAACCCCAAGTGTGCAGACCAGTTAGCAGGACCACATGAGACTACTTGATAAGGTATAAAAACAAAATTAACACACTAATTTTTATCTGTGACATGGGAGTGTAGATCACCGCTGACTAGGACAAATACTTTGCAGGCTGGTTCTATTTTCATATTTGGTGCCAGGGGCAGAGACTTTGTAATTATATGTATTTATTACCATTAACCTACAGAAAGAGGGTCATATTAGTAATAATTTATATTTATTATTTGTTTATGTGTACTGCATATGCAGAACTTGATACTTAGGAAGCTGGTTTGATTAATTAATTTCAATTTAATTCATGTTTAATGTACCTTATGAATATGAAAGTTGGTTCTTCCCAACCCAGGGCTGGTTTCTGATACAGGATGAACTTACAAAGTCACAGGGGAGCTTTTTATCCTGCCAAATAAACCCACAGAAATGACAGTGACAATGATGATGAAGGCTGAATTTTTTTAGCCAATAGAAGCAAAGAATTTCAAGAAGTTTCTAAATACCAAGAATGAACAGATCGTCCTTGTAGTCTTGGCAACAATGGTCTTGCCAACTTGCCTCCCAAGAACAGACGTGGGGTGCAATGAATCATGGGATTGGTCTTGTTTGACGGGGATGCAATCAATGCATTTTTGATATCTGAGGCGAAGCAAGAATGACATCCGGGGAGTTTTACCATCCTTTGATCTTCTTTTCATAGTATTGTAACCGGTCTTCGGCAGTGGAAGATGACATAAAATGGGTACACAAGAACACAAGTACGGTCAAGTATGCTAATTGAGAAAATATGACTTGCAACGTAACCATGATTGCAGTGATTGTGCAGTGATTATACGGAGGATAGAAACAGATCCGTGTAGAAGGGAGACCTAAAGGGTCGACACCAAAATCTGCCATGTATGTTGTAGACCAATTCATTGGCTTTAAAATGGGCACTTTAGAGACATCAATCCATTAAAACTACATCTTTAAATCTCTTGATCGCCAGCAGAATATGTAGAAATGAGAGGAAATTCACACAGACCACGGAAAAACTCCACAGACTTGTTTTAGTTATATATGATTGATTTCAGTGTCTTGCAGATATTAAACCTCTTCGGATGAGACAAAAAGGGCACATTCTGTATAAATATACGCTCACATAGATTCAAAACACCTATTACAACACAATATTGCAGACACACATTTCCTGTATGGCTGTCAAAAAGCCATAATGGAAAGAAAATTGTGTTTGCAACAGGATTTTTATTTTAAATTAAGCCAAAAGTAAATGACCATAATCACACACTTAAATGCAAAATGCAGACATTCAGAAAACATCCATCTGAGCGTCTCACTTTATAAATTTCTTTTCCCCAGACTGGGTAAAATTTGTGAATAAATTGTGGGGCCAGCACTAAATATTTCGACTTTAACTCTGCAATTAAGCCAGAGCCTTTTCCATTTGAGATTTTGAATAAAAGATGGAGAGGCGAATATGAAACGGACTGACACACAGCAAGCGTCTGGTGCCTATCCCGGTTGTTTTCATATCTTGTCTCTTGAAAGAGCAGCAGTGAAGATGAGGCACTGCTGAGCATCTGAGCATGAGTCCAGCCCTCTGCAAGCATGATGGCAGCAGGACTGGCCTTAAAAGCTATGGAAAGGTATCGCAGGCATCTGCTCCAGGAAGGCTTTAAGCTCGACGCTGGGCCCTGCGCTGGAGGACTTGACCCCTTCCAAACAGGGTCAGCCGGGGGTGATTGACCCAACCAACAGCATCTCAGGAGCAGCACAAGTACCACCCGCCCCACTCTTGACCTCATTAGGCTGAATTCAATGTCTTAATCTGTACATTGATGTTGAAGTCATACTGGTTATCTATGCCGGCCAGTGTAATCCCTCTCAAACAGTTTCTTTCACAGCACAATGCTCCCTGACTGCGTGTCTGTCAAAAGCCCGCCTTTAATAGCCCATTGTTGCATGCCCAAGACCGCATTTTTCACAATTCACGGCGTCTCTCGAGCAGCACGAGGAAAGCATCCTTAAAACAAGGTGCAGGATTGAACACCATCAAATGTAAATGTAAACTGCATAACCCATAACTAAAAGGGTGAAGGAGAATTGAACTGAACAAGACATGAGAACCGCTAATCACTCGGTGCACAGAGAATCTTGCCACTCCGCCTGATTTTTTTTTCCATCGCCTCCACTGAATATATTTGAAGACAATGAAAGAAATACTTGCTTTTTACTTTTCTTTAAAGGTAATTAAGACAACAAAACAGAAGCTGGGGTGTGGGCTGCCTTCGGGAAGGGCATGTGGGTCACCTTTTAACTTAGCATTTTTATTGACTCCAGACAAAATAAGCAGCCGTTTTAAGAGTGTGCACTCCGCAATAGTCATTGAGGTACCCAGAGCCCCTGCGAATCCCTTTGAGGGGTATCAAAAGGAAACCCCACTGGTTGGAACCTCACAGAACATCCCCACAACAGGACATAGTCGTTCCCTTCTGCATGGGTGTGAGGGAGATAAAGGACGAGATGGACTTCTTAGCCACGGACAGAAACAATGGCAACAAAAGTGCCGATGGCGAGGGAACAACAACTCATTGTGGTGGGGGGAGCGAGGGGAAAAGGCCCGGGACAATGGCACTGCCGGCAGTGACAAGCTGGGGACAGAAAACCCAAACAAGGAGACTCTCCTATCCCAAAAACCCACAAGAAGCTGGCGCCTTTTAGAAAGAGAGTGCTAAACAGAGCATTAATCTAGTGCTGTCAACCTCAGCGGGGCCAAGGGGGCGGGGTTTGCAGCCCTACTGTAGCGTACTGAGGCAACACCATAATCACTGCTTTAGTTTGCCTTTTCTGCTCCCACATAGAGCGTCTCAGGGTATTGAACCTATTTCCCACACTACACTTTACACTACAGGGTGATACTGTAAACTGCACGTTACTCATCCTTATTTCCTATTTCAGCCAGTAAAATATATTTATTTTATATTCGTACTTTATTCAGCTATAGTTTTGTTTTTACCATTTCTTCTCTTTATTTCATATTTATTCCTTATATACACCGACCTGCCATGAGATTAATATCACATGCATGTTTGGCCTAAACAGCTATGATCTCACCAGGCCTGGATTCCAGAAGCCCTCTGAAGCTGTCCTGTAGTATCTAGCACCAAGACATTAGCAGCAGATCCCACAGTTGCTCGATTGGAGTTAGATCTGAGGAATTTGGAGGCCAAGTCAACACCTTGAACTCTTTTCCATGTTCCTCAAGCCATTCCTGAACAATTTTTGCAGTGTGGCAGGGAGCATTATCCTGCAGAAAGAGGCCACTGGCATTAGGGAATACTGTTGCTATGAAGGCGTGTACTTGGTCTACAACGATGCTGAAAGAGGCCGATACATGTCAAAGTAACATCCATATGAAGGCCATGAGCCAAAGTTCCCCAGCAGAACATTGACCAATGCATGATACTGCATCTGCAGGCTTGCCTTCTTTTTGTAGTTCATCCTGGTTTCTCTTCACCAGGAAGGCAACTAAAATGCAGATTACAATCTCTTTCCCAGGTACGTCATGCACACACACCCGACCGTCCACATGATGTAACAGAAAACATGACTCATCAGAGCAGGCCACCTTCATCCATTGCTCCATGGTCCAGTTCTGATGCTCACATGCCCACTGTAGGTATTTTTGGTGGTGGACAGCGGTCAACATGGGCACTCTGACTGATCTGCAGCTACGCAGCCCCATACACAGCAAGCTGTGACGCACTGTGTGTTCTAACACCTTTCTACCATTGTCAGCATTAACTTTTTTAGCAATATGTACTACAGAAATTCTCCCGTGGGATTGGACCAGACGGGCTAGCCTTCACTCCCCATGCACACCTGTGAGCCTTGGGAACCCATGACTCGTCACCAGTTCACCAGTTGGCCTTTCTTGGACCACTTTTGCTAACTATTGACCACCACGTTCTCGGAACACCCCACAAGACTCGTTTTGGAGATGCTCTGACCAAGTCGTCTAGCCACCACAATTTGACCCATGTTGAAGAGACTCAGATCCGTATGCTTGCCTGTTTTTCCTGCTTCCAGCACATCAGCTTCCTAGTCCCTAGTTATATGTCTGCTTGGGTGTTTTGTGAGTGTCTTTGTCTTGTTTTGTGCCGTCTAACCCTGTTACATGTTACTAATTGGATGGTGGGAATAAGATTTCCTATGCAATGAGGTACAAAAGTCAGATAAAGAATCTTGAATCTTAAAAGATTCATATATACACTTCGTTAAACTATGCTTCACAAATCTGCAAAACACAAATTACAAAAAAAGTCAGTACTACCCTGTGATTAGTGTAAAATTTTGCCTTCAGAATGGGCTCATTTTAATGGCTTTCATGAGTCTAACTATGACAATTAATTTTTCTCTATTACATTAGTGAACTGGTTTTAGTGATACTGAAGCTAAAGGACCAAGGTGTGGTTATTTGTTCAGTGATACTAAGTAGCAGTTATCATTGATGCAGACATAGAACATACATATGTGTAATGAAATGTTACAAGGTTTAGGGATATAAATGTAATAATTACACAAAATGCATTTTACCTTTGAGGTACAAGAAAGGCAGGAATTTCCATATTATACCTGGAAAATTGATGCAATACAAAGTGCAAGAGTGTAAACAAAGTGGCATGTGGAGGCACAGAATCAAAAATTAAACATGTGACATATTCCATTATATATTCAACTGATTAGAAACACACTGTACGAATGTCAGCTGGATACCACTGTCCCCACATCCCCGATGTTGGCCAGCCTGTAACATGAAAGCAATTAGACACAGACTCTTTACAGTAGCTCAGTTCTGGAACCAAAAATCGTAACTCAGCTGATCCTTCAGGGGACAACTTCGGAACTTTAAAGACTCACCACCACTAATGACTAGTTAACAAAGACACGGGATGCGGAAAGGAAACATCGGAGCCTGCAGCAGTTTGGATGTCTTTGGAATTGCGCTGGCTTAGTGGAAAGGTTTCCGGAGGTGCTGCTCACTTCGCCACCATAAATCGAGCCATAAAACAAGGTCTTACTGGTCCTCAGGGATGGCAGAAACACACTACTATGGACCTGTGGGCTTTCGAGGTTTTCTGGGACCAAGCCTACCCAGGTTATATGCTGGGTTACTGATATGAAAACCTACACAATGAAAGTGTCAGCTACAGTTATCAATGAATCAGGGTTCTATTTATCACTGGCAACACTCTGAACCCTTAAGACAGTCTGAACTTCTTTAAATACTGTCCTTTGCAGACAGACAGACACACAGACATAAATATCTATCCATCCATCCATTTTCCAAACCGCTTATTCTACTGGGTTGTGGGGGGTCCGAAATCTATCCCGGAAGCAATGGGCACGAGGCAGGGAACAACCCAGGATGGGGGGCCAGCCCATCACAGGGCACACTCACA